>OX346245.1:100836277-101436277 GCA_947049315.1 Epistrophella euchroma | reverse complement strand
CACGTCTTACCTTTATATTTTATTTTCATTAAAAGTTTATAATTACCAAAAAATAATTGCATAAGAATAATTTTTTTTCAGCAATTAACTAATGATTTAAAAATTAAAACAAAACAAAACTTTAACATACTTAGTTAGGGGAGGGTGGTGCTAGAAGAACCAGGGGTAAAAAGTAACAGCTAAAAATGAAATGGTTGCCCTGAAAATTAAGAAACGCGTGAAGGAGAAAAATGTTCGTCTACTTCAAAGCTAACGTCAAGTATAGGTATATATTATATAATATAAGATAGTCCCCGAAATTGATACGTTTGTAACTATTTTTTCTTTGTATTTTTGGTATTTCTACAGTGCTAGTCATTTTTTTAAATACGTATTTATGTTTTGGTTAAGTTTATGTAAGTATCTGAGCTATGAATGGTCCATTTATCTCTATATCGTTGTCATAAATAGGTTTAAGAGAAAAGAGGTCGCTCATGTGTTTTCCTGACGTGCTAATACTTGTTTTGGAATATTTAATTACATGCCTACTCTTTATGTGACTAAATTCACATATTTTTTTCAAAAAATATGAATACATTTTGTTTTTTTTTTAGGAACATTAAAAATTAATTAATTAAATAGATTAGTGAATAAATATAATAATTTTTAAACTTTGATAATAACTTCATACGTTTTACTGGTGTATGTGCTATATTTTTTATTGTTAATCTTGTTTATAAACGGATCGTTTTGTAAAAAAAAAGATGATTAAGTATTTATTACAATTTTCCCCGGCTTATGTTACATCTTTCCACCTATCCGGGGTAAGACGTAACAACACGATTTTTTGTGTAAATGATATATTTTTACAAAAATATTGGATTTCGTAGCTGAAACAATGCTCTTTCAACGAAAAAGGGTTTGGCTAACTCATTTTTAAAATCTTAGGAATAACATCAACTTTAGTAAAAAGTGTTACTTCTAGCCCCACTCTCCCCTGATTTCTTTATTTTCATCAGATGGGACTCATTCAGGGTATGGAATTTTCGGAAAAAAAGTATGTTATCTAAAAGGTCAGTAATTGGTCATAAAAGATTAGCTATTTTAAGAAATTGGTCAAGATTAGAAAAGTTTGAATCCAGGGTCAAAGTTTTTTAAGGTCATCAGCGATTTTTGGCACCTCATTTATGGGATATATTGGAAAATATATATTCCATCTGAAAGGTAACTCAGTACCCCCCTTTGCTCCTCCCGTAGTCGCCACTGAAACAGCTAAACGCTGGATTTAAATCTATCAAATCTATCCTATATTCTGCCTAAATCTAACTTCTTACTTATTTAATTATGTACATGTTACCGTATAACATAACATCGCAAAATGACATCAGCGCAAAGATCAAACGAATAATTACTGTTGCCAATCGCTGTTTCTTCGGGCTAAGAAGGCATTTGAGTTATAAAGCCCTCTCTCAGAGAACCAAGGAGACCTTATATAAGACCCTAATCAGTAATCATCCCGGTCTTGCTATATGAGAATCAGCTTGTGCTTTGAAAGGAAAATTCTTCGAGTGATCTTCGGTCCAGTATATGTATGGATGGAGTATGGAGGAGAAGATTTAACAACGAGCCTTACGGGCTTTACAGCGATTTCGACGAAGCTGAAAATACAGCGGCTGAGACGCATCAGCCCGACTAGTCTTCGAATCTACCCTTGATGGTCTGCGCGGCAGGGGAAGACCCCACGTTAGGTGGCGAACACAAGTGGAGAACGACCTCAACCAACTTAGAGTGCGTAACTGGAGGCAGCTAGCTAGGGACCGAGCTGGCTGGGGGGGCTTGTTGGTTGAGGCCGTAGTCCACCCTGGGCTGTGAGCGCCATCTAAAGTAAAGTAAGTAAGTAATCGTAAAAAGCCGAAATAATGAAAAAAATTGTATGGCCCCGTTTAGGCAGGAGGGGCAATTTTCAAAAAAATGACTTAAAATAGAAAAAAATTATTAAAAAATAACGGTAATACCTATAGAGTCATGCTATAGCATTTTGAAAAGCCAAACATCCATTCTTTAATTTTATTTTTAAATAAAGTTGTTCGAATGAACAGTTTTTGAAAAATTAATTTTCAGAATACAAATGTAAAAAGATGATTTTTTTTTAAACAATTTTTCAAAATTTTACGTAATTAAGTATTATTTTTTTCTTAAAAGGCCTTCCACACTCTCCCAATGAGTATTAACAAATGTCAAAAAAGTGGGAAGTAAATCCTGTATAATAGTGTGGAAACAAAATATGAAATTTCATCCCACACGACTTGACAACCCATCTCACACAATTTGACATTGTGTTAATACATACAAATTTTTAGGGTTGGTTCTAAAACCATCACACATCTATCCCACTTGGGGGTTTGAGGTTATGGTGATTTTTTTGGACGCAATCGTAAGTAATTCTATCCCACTTTTTTTTGACATGTGTTAATACTCGATGCGATAGTGTGGAAGGGCTATAATATTCAAGGCTCTTATTAATTTTTGATCAAAAAAAATAAATAAATTTGATGGCACAACAGCTCATGAAGAACTAGGGCCTAGTGACTTACAACTCTCAACCATTCCTGTGTGCGTGTCTGCAGGAATGGAGGGGACCTACAGTTTATTTGCCGAATCCGAACGGCTAACGAGCGGCACTTTTCTGTGACAGGCGATACTCTTGGAGGATTTGTCAATTCCTCGCAAGAGGCAGTAGCCGTTTTTTCTTTTAAATAAATAGGTGGTGAGGCTGGGGATCGAACCTTAGACCTCCGGCATGACAGTCCATCGCACTAACCATCACGCCACGGCTACTATAAGACTATACTTTACAGGATCATTTCTGTAGTCAGTCTTCGTTGCGTAATTTTTTAAACTAAAAATAAAATGGACCATTTCTAAATTACTTTCTCCATTATATTTTTCACAACTTACTCAAATCTTTGTGCATGGAAAAAATATGCGCAATATAAAATAAATCTGTTGGCACCAACACAAATCAAAAGAAAAAATAATGCTGGATACAAATCAAAAACAAGTAGTGGCTGATTGTCCAATAATTGCAAATAGTTTAAGAACTCGATAAATCTAGCAGACATTATTATTTTTATTCAAAATAAATTTGCAATCTTCACTTATATTTTGTAAAATTTCAGAATAAATTTGACAAATCTGGTTCTAATTCCTTCGCTAAACCACCTCACCTTCTTCGGTGGTTTAGCTTAGTTAACATCATTTTGTAGAAATTTTGTATTATTGATAAATCATTTATTTATTATATGCCAGTTCTTAAGAAAAAAATCCCTCCTACACAGGGGGCAAAATACCCTGTCTCCTAAACGTCTTTTTCTTAGTACATACCTGCAGTGCCGCAAGATTTTAGACGATTTAGTGTGATGTTAAAGAATTTAAAGTATGATGCTATGTTAAAAACAGGATATTACAAACTTTAAACGATTTAGCATCGTATTATCTTTTTAACATTTTACTATAAAGTTAAAATCGCCAAATGCTTATTTTATCTTTTTAGTATCATACTAACTTCAAATGTCACTTTGACAATTACAAATGTGAAAATGGTATGAACTGTCACAGTTTTAGGTCTTTAACGTGCACTAACCATTACGCCACGGGCTACCAAAAATTTAATTTACTTTTATTTTTTAGCGTAAATTTTACCGCTTATACACATGGTTTTCAAAATATTATATTCACTAAAAACTACAAGACGGGACATATAAATCCCATCCAGCTATAAACTCGTGGCTGGGCTAGGGACTTGTTTCTTTGTTGTACCTGATTGTCACCCTTATAAAAATGAAGAACTAGGGCCTAGTGACTTAAAACTCTCAACTATTCCTGTGTGCGTGTCTGTAGGAACGGAGAGGACTCACAGTTTATTGCCGGATCCGAACGGCTAAGTTGAGCGGCACTTTTCTATGACAGGAGATACTATTGGAGGACTTGTCAATTCCTCGCAGGAGGCAGTAGCCCTGAAAAAACACTTTGTTGTTTAGGTGGCAGAGGCTGGGAATCGAACCAAGACCTCTAGCGCGACAGTCCATCACACAAACCATTACTCCAGGGGCTACTACTTGTCACCCTTCAGAGCAGTGAAGATTTTAATTATATTTTCATGATATTCTCTTTTATTGATGAACAAATTTATTATTCATATTTGTTGGTCAAGTTTTTTTTTTAGTTTTTGACTTTCTTTTATTAAGCTGAGAAAACAGACAAAAATTCAATATAAAGCAAACATATCTATACAAATAATACCCAAAACAGTGAGCTCAATATTTTGTTCATAAGTTATTGTTATATCAAATAAAGAATTCGTATCACAAATCGTTTTTTCAATTGCCACAATTAAGTGGGGATAACGTGATCAAACTTCAAAACGAAATAGGACATAAGTGAATGGAGGAATAGAGCAAAGACAACGCATTAATTGTTGAATTACCAAAGAAAAAACTTTCACCAAGTCGCATGAACAATCGACCAGTGACAAAAGGTGTTTTTTTTTTACAAACCTGCAGTAATAGATTGGATGAAAAAACGATGGGAGGGCTTTGCATCACCATCACAGAAAAAATACCATCCCTGTAACCAAATGTCATCATACCACCACACCATTTATGCGGCAAGCCTGCGAAACAAAAATCAATCAACACAATATGGTTCATGGTACATGTACATTAAAATAAAAAAAGAAGTCACGTACAACAAATTATTCCGCGTAATACATAACTGCAAAAAAAAACTACCTGAAATAAATAAGTATAAATAATATTCAATTCCAAGCAACTGCCATTTTTAAATAAATATAAAATTTTCAAGTGATCATTAGAACAAACAACACACTTCATATTCGGGCTAAAAGTAAAGTCTATCAAAAAAAAAACCCAAGTTAAGTAGCTATACAGTGATTTTGGCTAAAGCAAATGAAATCTTTAATATTTTTACCTGCCAACATCACAAACAATAACCTTGGAGTTACGAGAAAATGTTTTTTTCAATAATATTTGGTACTAAATGTGTATTATCGAGGCTGCCCCGGATTTAGATGGTTAGACAAATCAAGGCTTCACAAAGCAAGGACAAAAGAAAATATTCGTGAATTTTGTTGAAAATCTAAACGGTTCGACCGAGCCCCATCACAAGATGCAATTTAGCTCGGCCGATAAATCTAGTTGACAGACACTTTTAGCACAGGGTCATTATTTAACAGGCTGAAAATCCACGATTAACAGTTTAAGTGGATTTCTGAACATATACTCGTATTTAAGATTGACTCCGGAATAAATTGGGCGAAAGCTGAATTTTGCTGTATGATATGATATGAAAAAGAAATCAAATTAAAAATTTTTCGAAGCAGAAACGCACAAAGTCACAACTTTTTGCTTTCAGCAAATTCTGCTTTATATTTTTCAACTCCGGTTTCTCAAAAAATTTAGAGAATAAACTTTAGAATTTTGTTTAGTACAAGTAATAAATCCATTTTGTAATTGATTGCAGTTTATATACTTAACCTTTTAATATCTTTGAAATCTCTTTTTGTGACTTCGTTTTGTTCAGCAGTGGTTAACTGTAAGGACCCGAAAATATAGCCAAATTCATATAAAGTGGTACTAATGAAATTCACCTCTTTTTTATTGGAGAAGGTATGTTTGCATATTTAAAATTAGAGGAAATATATAAAAAAAAGTTTGTACAACCATCAAGAAATCGTAAATTTTATGGAAAAGGTTTAAAATTGAATACACTTAAAAAGTAAGTATACGCCATAGTGCACGGTAAAACTTTTCCGAGCAATTTGTATTAATAGGTTTTATTTTTTATATATCATAGTTCATAATTGCCCCATTTAACTTAATTCACCTGCAATAACGAAGATGAAGAAATTTAGAAGGAATTAATTCTGTTTAGGTAGAGCGACTGAATATAATTCAATTAACATTTTACTTGAACTTCTAAGTAAATTAATTTATCTGCTTTCATTGCCCGAAGTAAACTACATGCATGTTTGTAGTAGCCATTGCATGATGGTAATTGCGAAGGAGTGTCATGCTGACAGTCTAGGTTCGATCCCCAGCTTCGTCCAACTAATAATAATAAAAAAAGCGGCTACTGCTTCTTGCTAGGAATTGACAAAACCTCCAAGAAAAGTAGTTTCGTCAAGATGGGTCCACCACAACGGAAACTAAAAATCTAATTATGCAGAAATTAGGGGCTAATTTCGGGCTAATTTAGTACTCCAATCCCGAAGGAGCCCCAAATTCCCTTCACCTTTTAGAGGAAAAAAACTAATTTGATGACATCATCATACCGTCAAGCTGGAATTAGAGGCTAATTTGGGGCTAATTTAGTACCCCAATCCCGAAGGAGCCCCAAATTCCCTTTACATTAAAACTTGTGGTGGACTCAGCTTGACGTCAAGCTGGGTCTACCACTCCTCCCAATACACAATTTCAAAAACTAATGATGCAGGAATTAGGGGCTAATTTGGGGCTAATTTAGTACCCTAATCCCGAAGGAGCCCCAAATTCCCTTCACCCAGCTTCACCTATTCCTGCACACACGCACGTTCTTCATGGGCTGTTCCGACATCACATTTATTTATGTTTATGTTTTTCTCTATAATGAATATGCCTTATTATGAGTGTCGTTCAACGTTCGATTCGACAAAAGTCGACAGGGAAATCTGTTACTGTGAACACCGAAAGTGCTTATCGTGAAAAAATTTTATATTTTGTCATTTGGGTTGGTGTCAGTGATCGTACATGTCCTTAAAAAGGGAATTTTCGATATATGTAGTACATTATTACAAAATATGTTTTTGTTTTAATCTTAGTACGCAAACAGCCAGTAATCGAAGCAAAGATTTTTTAAATTTCTGCTACCCATATAAGGAGTTATGTGTTTTAAGCCGTGTATTATTGGATTAAAATGTCTATTAAGTTTCACATTAATGTTTGACATTTCCATGTACACATCTCAAATAAAACTTAACATCACTTTAAACCATCACTCGGCATCGATTTATATTATATCCACGGTTTTCGCAAAGCAGAAAATATGGCTCTTATCAAATAGCTATAAAAACCGTATTTTATATTGCAAATGATCCAAGTAGATCATTGCACGAAAATACAACAATCAAACAATTTTGCCTAAATTATGTTTGTGGATTGTGTGTGCTTGCATTTTTATCAACTTCTGTAAGCATTATTTGGAGCTTTTCATAGGATTAGGGTTTTAAATTTTTGTTTTCCACAAACATTCAATTTCTTGAAATATATGTTTATGAATTCACTTAAAAAAATCCCGACTTGAAAATCCAACCATTAGAACTCAATAGGTAAATAAATCCGGTTTGCATGTATGTAATAAACGCCCCGTATTACCCTTGCGTACGCCCTTGACTGTGTAGTTACTCAGTAAAAAAATTAGAAACATAATTTTTATTAGGAGTGAAAATGCCCTCTTACCCAACATGCGCTTGTGTTGCATTACATTTAATCTTTATTTAAGAAGTCTTACCTTGAAAATCCAAAAATTTTAGAACTCGTTGTAAATTTAGCGGATTTGCATGTAATAAGCACCCTCCATCCTATTTACGTAACGCCCTTGATTGTGTAAATACTCAGAAAAAAAATTGAAAAATCACTGCGTCACACGATTTTGGTACCCTCTTAACTGTTAATTAATTTTTCGAGCCAGCTGTGTGCTATTTCAAACAAAATGGAACAAATCTTTCGAATGATTTGAGTCCCAATTTCAACTTGTTCCACTGACAGGATTGCAAACGAAAAAGTTTTTCGTGTTTCAATACGGAACAACACATCATCAGAAAAAAAATATTTTATTTTATAATGTTTCAATTTTTCCTGATGCATTTTCCTGATCGCTATAACTGGCCTCTACGTAGTTTCTTTTCAGTTCCTTCGTTTTTATTTACATTACATTTTTTTATTATGTATTTTTTAATTTTACGTGTACATACCTAAGTACTTTTTTTTTAGTTTCTTTACTCAATTCTAAAAAAAATATTTTTGTTTTATAGAAAAATCGATTTTACTGCTACGTCACCTTCACCATTAACAAAAAGACATCGATGGCACTGCGACAAGAACATCGAGAATATTTTAAGGTGTGTTTAAGAGTTTTAAATAACTATAGCGAAATATTGAACATACATTTTACCAACAGACACTTCAAACAGAGTTCAATGACAAACTAGGAATTGATAGCTTCCTAGTCCAACCCATCCAAAGACTGACACGATATCCATTATTGTTAAGACAATTCATTCTGGTAAGTTTAATCAAAATAAAAATGCTTACTTTAGTATTTCCAGATTATGGTTTATCTATTTATGCATTTGAAATTCACAGGATTTTTTTAAAAATGGCATCAATTGCAAGCCTGTGCTGACGTCATGTTGCAAGTTAGAAAATCGAATGATAAATCACCTCGCAGTAGTGAATCAATCAGAGGAAATCAAATCGATAGAAGAACTTAATGAGGTAAACTATACAAATAATTAGTTATCTTTAATTTTGAAAAAAGTTTAAGGTATTATGGAAGGTATTTTCCTCGGAACGGATTTGATACTTGATTTTTAGTTGTAGTATGTAGAAGACTCCAAGGCCGCAAAAAAAATGCCATTCAATAATCACTTTTCAACAATCTTTTTTAGTGTAAATTATACCAATTATACGAACTGTTAGCCCTATTCTGCTAAACGATCGGTACTTTCAATTTAGGTAAATGTTTCATTCAATTTGTCTTAAATTATTTTTTAAAATCTTTTTTCGAATTTCTCAAGAAAATCTAACTGTTAAAATTTTATTTTTTTATCGAAATTCATACGAAATTTGAAATTTGTATTCTGTTATCCGGTGGGAGGGAAATGAATTTTCACGCGAACGTTTAGCAGAAAAGGAAAGTATGTATATATCATTTTCGAAATAATTTCTATTGATTCCAAACTAATATACAAATTACCGAAGCTCGCCATTTACTAAAATGGCTTCTACGAGCATTTCTTACTTTTGACAATTTATCTGACTTTATATTTACATGTACATATATGAATGAACAAAAAAAGGATTCCGAAAACATTGATTGGAATATACATTCTAAGGCTTTAAGTAGTAGGATTAGAAAGTCAAGTGTAAATGAGTAGTCCACAGTCCGAACGCCTAAACGCAAACGGCATCAGTTTATTCATTAAGTTTACATTTGTATGATTTGAAAAGTTTAAAAAAAGCTTCAGCAAACATTAATAAACAAAATGTATGCCTTAAAGGAAGGCCCATTTTACTATATGCTTTGCTTTGGCCACCAGTGCACACGAATGGGTTTGGTATCAAATGATTTCAGTTTTGTTTATCAAATATTTGATCATAACATGCGAAATACAAAACGAAGAAAACAATGTTATTTTCGTATGGTATTTTTGTTGTTTCAAAAGTGATACTACAAATATTTTGTTATGCTTAAAAATTTTGAGATATTAAGTTTTAATTTCTTGAAAAGCACGTTTTTTCCCTCTAAAGGCACTCAATTATGCTTGGTAGTATAAAAAAAAAACAACTAATTTAATAATAAAAATAAGACTACATTTTGTTTGATTCAAATTAACGTTATTATTTGAACTATTATTTTATTTTAAAGATTTGCACAATAATAATAATAAGAAATAAAAAAAAAAATAAGATCCACTCCCCGAGAGTTCATGCAGTCGTGGAACAAGGTTCGGACTTGGGATTCAAAATTTTGAAGCAAATATGGAAAAAAGTGAAGTAAATCCACAGTTTCCGAAGTAGATTTAGAAATTTAAAAAGATAGCTTCAAACTTTAAAAAAATGTTTCTTAACAAAAATTTAAAAGAAAACACTTTTTCAACAAAAGAAAACAAATTAACCTACCTAAAATGAATTCTGACTTAGTTCTTTAATTAAATAATAATTTAAGTTTAATTGCTTGTTCTTTTTTAAATAAATTTGCAATCGAGAATTTATATATGCAAAGTTATGAAATGAAACTTAAAAAATAAACTCATAAACATCACACATTGACACATAAATACCACATTGACAAATTAATAGAGAAAAATATGAAAAACATAAAGGAAAACTTCGGAATAAAATTTCTGATGTATTTAGAGTTTGTTGGAAACAACAGTGCTTTCTTTTACTAAAACCGCATAAGGAAGTGGTGGTATTTTGTCTTTCGATTATTTATTGATTTAGGATTTTTTTTCATTTCAAAAAACCGAAGTAAATCTACTTCCATAGAAGTGAAGTACGAACCCTGTCGTGGAAAATCTGTAAGTAAGAAAAAAAAATTTAAGTTAGGAAAGATCCAGGTAGTAAGGTCGAGATTAGTGTTTAACAGTGCCGTAGCAAAGTAGGGGCTAGGGGGTCTTTGCCCCCTAAAGAGTGCTTTGCCCCCCTCCAAACGTTTTTTTTTAATATATTGAATCGATACTAGAAAAAGAATGAAGAAATTATTTTTGTTTGATTATTGAAAAAAATCATTCATGTTTTCAAAATTAATTCATACAAACAAAAACGAAATTTGAATTTTTCATACTAAATTTTTGAATATTAATACAAACTAAATTTAAAGAATTTGCCAAAGCATGTTGTGGACTTATAATCTAATTATCGAGCCACTTAATTCAGGACTTTTGGCCCATCAGTGTAATTGAAAATTCCACATTTGATTTGTGGACTTGTAACCCACCAAAGTGAGTCAAATGTTTATTGTTGACTACTCTCCGCGTAAGCAGTTGTTGAGTGGCTATATTCTATTTTTATATGTATTATCGACTGCCCTGGTGAATGGCAAAATTTTCTTAAATAGATGGTAAATTTAGAAAAAAAATTCTTTGCCTTCCCAATAGATAAATACGATAATACGATAAATAAAAAATGTTCTTTATATTTTAATAAGCAATTTATCGAACAATAATAAAACAAACTTAATATATAGAAGGAAACATTTGAAATACAAAAAAAAAAAAAATGTGCCAATATTATAATAAATAAACAACGTTCTTATTAGATGAAAAATTATTGTGAAGATGAAAGAAATAAAAATGTGTAATCCTTTTTTTTTTTTGCAATCAGCAACTTATAGCTCGAATATTTCTACTTTTCCATGATAAGTTTTGAAAATATTTTACTCATATAACAATCAATTATTATTAGTTGGACGAGGCTGGGCTATAGACCTCCGGTTACTATTTATTTATATTTATAAATTATATTTATATATATTTCAGCTTAACATCCTCCAACAAGGAAATTTCCTGAAGTCAAGTGAATTTGATGCGTACAATCATAAGTCTCGAAAGAAATTTCGCTGTAAGGTGTATCTATTTGAAAAATGTCTCCTCTGTACTGAAGTGAAGAAAAAGAGACTGGCCTACCGTTGCCATTTTGCATGGGACTCTATTGAAGTTACGGCCAATAGTTCTAAATCTATGGTTGTGACACATAAGATTCAAAATCGTCCTGAATATGAATTTCAAGCTACTGAAGCGTGTGTCATAAGGCAGTGGATGCGTTGCATTGCTAGAATTGTAGAAACCTCAAAAGAAAAGTTGGCAAGTGAAGACAAATTTACATTACCAATGGAAGTGGTCCTGTTATTCTGTTTCGTGATATGGATTATGTTTCGATTACTATAAGTTATTGTTGTAATTAATTATAATAATTGTAAGTTAAAATAATAAAAGAAACTTTGAAGGAAGGAACACAAAATAAAAATGTGGTAAGTTATTATACAATTTTCCGAGCTAATATATTAAATATTAGGTATAATAAAACGCTAAGGTCGGCAGACAAATTAATTATATAAACACAACAGTAGGTACATTTTTTTTCGTATCTGTATAGACTTAATATAAAATACCAATAGCTGGGCTTCATTGTGCCTGCATATCTTATTTACTAAGAAAGAAAAAATTCAAAGAATTTTTATCAATTTTCAGTCGTTGAATAATATCCGTAGGTACATATATTAAATTTGCATACTTGCAAAAACTTAAAAAACATTTAAAAGTCTGGTTTTAAGTGTAAAATATTGAAAACAAAAATACTTAGGCCCATTTGCTCGAACTCATCATAAGCATAAGTTCATCATAAAAAATGTATAGATGTAGTAGATCTTAAATTTCGTATGTTCCTCTTATTTTAAGGGGAGGATGAAGTAAGTCATAAAAAATTTAGGCTGATCCTCGGCAATTTCAGCAACAAGGAAGTAAAGTTTCAGGAAAACACATCAGGAAAAATTTTCTTTTTGATAATTTAATGTTTTATCGTACGATTTGAAATATACAAATGATACAAATCGATGATAAATCATTTAAAATATTTATTTCATTAACAACATTTTCTTTGGAGGAAATATTTATTCTATAAAATTCATTTCCTGATGGAAACTCGTTTTCTGTACGAAATTTCCATCAGGAAAATGAAAAAGTACTTGTTTTAGACAAAGTATTTCTTCCAAATTAATTTTTTTAATGAAAAAAAATATTTCAATTGGTTTATCATCGATTCGTACCCTTTTTATAATTCAAATCTTATAGTAAAACATTGAACTATAGAAAAGAAATTTTTTTCCTGATCCATTTTCCTGATCGCTATAACTGGCGCCCTAATAAGATTTTTTTTAATTTTAAACAAATGTTTGGTACAGGTCGCCTTAGTGTTCTAGGGTTAATAACGTACAATTTTTTACATTAGTTTGATTACAATTTTATTTTTTTTTTTCAAAATTTTAAATTTTGGAAACTAATTCTTCCAGATTAAAATTAAATTAAAAACTGAATGAACGTCTGGCTTTGAAAAAAGTATAGCATTACATTGCAAGTGTTGTCGTTGTTTTTTAATCATATTTTTTTTTTTCAATTTAAAGTCGATTTAATAAAAAATTGCCCATCCTGTCTTAACAGGATTTTTTATCTCGACCCAACCTAAACGCCCTAGCCTTTTGCCGCATCTTTTGCAAAACACACTGTGCACGAAATTATTTTTTTTAAGAAAACCTCTCAAACGATTCTTGATTTTTTCTCTGCATAAAAAACGCATAAATTCATATTTTGTCAAGGATTTTAAGGAATTGTATTAGCCATTTAAATGACGAAATTCAATCTTCTTTCTCATATTTTCCAATTTGTTAGATTATATGAGTAAAAAATACAGATTTAACATTTTTATTAATATTAAATGCATAAATGTACTTAAAGTATCTATACAGCCTTCAAAATACCAAGGAAATTTAACCACAAGCGGAATTTAGTGCAATTCAGTCGTGCATTTTATTCTTATTTCACCGTAATACGGCTTTTCTTGCCAACCATAGACTCAAAGCAAACGATTGGTTCGGGAATCATATTAATGCCCTTAATTTAAAAATAATTAAAAATTTAAAATAACTAAAAAAAATATTTTACTTACAAATTTAAGAATTACATTTGTCGATAAGCTTACCCAACTGCAAAATTATATGGATCGTTAATTTAAAAAAGGACAGGCAAATAGTTTCTGCACGATGATAAATTGCATCCTCCAAACAGAAACAGCGAGGCAAGTCTTATAACATTTGCCATCATAATTTTGCCAGAAAAGGTTGCATGAATGCCTCTGGGATTTCATCAGAGCTCACATTACGATACAAAGTCAGCAGACCATTTTGCATACAAAAAAAAAACTTGAATTTTAATATCCTTTTGATTTTCCGGTCAGTGAGCTTACTGCATAACTTTAATCTTCGTCTCCGAGTTAGGAAAATATAAATGTTGACACATAGAGATACAATATAATTTCTTGCAATTCTGTAAAAGAATAATGTTGACATTCCCTCATGATGAGATAAAGCCAAAGGACTTGCATGATATGAATTTTATTTTGCCTTAACCTGCACCAACAATTTGATGTCACCTTGATGTACTTTTTCTCAGGGCCGACAATGAAAAAGAGAAGAGTTTAACTAACAGTTGAAAAATCAAAAGTTCTTAAGTTCGTTTCGGTTTTCCACCAATTTTTATCCTTTTGAGTCTAATATTCTGCCAAAGTTTATAAAAGCAATAAAACCAGCCTAAAGAAATTGATAGATTTGCAAATTTAAGGAACAGACCGTTAGTTTGTCTTCTCGTTCGAAGTGGGGGAATGTCCTGATAGAGTGTGTAACGTAATTCATTTGAACCACTACGAGTGTAGAGAATTACCGTATGACACCATTTCAACTCAACTCAAAATTGAGCTCTCAACTCCAGAAGTAAAAAAAACTGGGTGGAAAATCAAATTCTAATCCAACTCGAGCTCTCAATTCTACCCCGTTTAACTTTTTGTCTTACAAACTTTTTCATAAATGCACACTAGACTATTAAGTCAAGAGCTCCATTTTGGAGTTTATTTGAAATCGAGTAGAATGAAGTTTATTTCAACTGGACTTATGTTGAGTTAAAAGTATCAAGGCGAGCATCAGCACTGCTTTAAACATTTCATGTGATGTGTAATATCAAAGAATGTAAAGCTATGAAGAAGACGCATCTCATACAAATTTTCTACTGAAAATGACGGGTTCCAATGTTGGAACCCGCACTTTGGCATTTTATGGGCTTTTCAATAATTATCTCAGCGCTCTTAAAATGACATACCACAAAAATTGAAACAGTCTGCTTTTTTGTGCTTGAAAAGCCCATACAAAAAGCAAAAGCTCTAGGAGCAGGTCGCAATATTGGAACCCAAAATATAAAATTGTGCAGTATATAATCTGTATGAGATCTTGGTAACTTTACATTCTTTGGTAATATTTACAACTCTGACTGATGAAATAAACAAACTAAGGCCCTTTTGACGTTTTTGCATACAGATTCAACTCATTAATGTCAAAAATTAATGTTCGCATAAAATTTAACGTGATTTTTACCCAATTCACACACGGCCTAATCCAAACTTAACTAAAATACCAACTACCCGGTAATTATAGTCATAATTTAAAATGTGTGGTGGTTTATCAACAGGCTGGGCTGTGCCGGTAAAGGAATTCCTTAGGTACGCCAATGCAAATTTGCCCCCAAAAATAAAATAACATACATATGTATGTTATGTATACAAAATATGAAATGAAATCCGCGGGATGAGTTTTTAAAAAATATGATCTTTATTGGTCGACGGATATCTTAGAACTAAAAACTTATTATTATTCTTGAATCTTGCACAACTAAATATTGTTGCTGTAAATTGCAACGTAATCAAATTTACAAAAAATAGATGTTGTTGCTACAAATTGCAACGTAATTAAATTTACAAAAAATAGATGTTGTTGCTACAAATTGCAACGTAATTTGATTCGGGTTAGAGTTCCATTTACTGGGAAAATTAATAGGTATTAGATTCGTGCATTGAAAGGTAATGAACTTGATTTCTGTGGGAAATCAAGTGCAATTGGATCTGGGATAATATAGAATGCAAGTGTACTTGGGAAAATATATAATGAGTGGAATATGTAACCTACAGGGTGCCCCAGGTGATTAGATCGGTAATCTTATACTTTATCCGTGCTAGGAAAAAATTAAAGTCGAATTATGTATGATTAAAATTTTCAATAATACATCAATAGTGTAAAATATCATATTTTCCTATGTTTTAGTCAGAATTTTAAATGCTAAATAGTTTTAATTTTGTTAATATTTTTTTATGAATGAATAAGTAGTATTTTAAAATCTCGATGAAACTGGCCATCTTGTTAAAAAAACTTACCAGGGGTAAAGTAGTAGATAAGTTTTTTTTTTTTTTAAATACTCGTATAAAGTGTCAAAGTTTTTTGAACCATTACTCAGTCAAACTTTATGTATCTAACTTAATTTTTGATTACGACCAAAAACATGGTTCTTACGTTAAATTACGTCAAAAAAAAAAAAAAAAAACACGGTAGTACCTAAAAAGGTGGACTAGGGTATCAGTTTTTATTATTTTCCAATAAATTTCTATAATTACTTAACTAAGCCATATGGATTTTTTTTTCTTATTTTTACCAGTACGGGTATAACCTAACGGTGCCCAATTGACGTTGAATTTCGGAACACCCTGTATACGTAAATATTCGGCCCTATCGAGGTAACCGTCGGAGCGGAATTCTCTACGATTTCGTACGAATCGGAGATTTCTCCGACCAGCAAAATGTCTCCGAATCGTAGGAAATCGAAGAGAGTTCCGCTCCGATGATTACTTCGATAGGGCCGAATATTTCTTGATTTCGTATTTTTTAATACTTATTTTGGCAGACTGAAAAGTTTCCAAAAATCACTTAGGTAAAAAGTTGAAGGCCGTTCATAGAATTTTGCATGACGGACTTAATTTTACCATAAGTCTATGGGAGTGCCTACAAAAATATAAAAATATGAATCCTTCGTACGTTTCACCCTCCAAAAACTATTTATTTACATTGTTGTCTTTGTAATTTTGGTGCGCGTCGATGAATAAATGTGAATTGCAACAATAATTTAACGGGGTAGTGAACTGCGGAGCTGCTTATATATATGTGCGTTTTACGTGGTTTTTCACACACATACTCTGAAAAGCTTATTAGTCAGCTGATTGCTGTAGTTTGTAGGTAGGCAAACCGAAATGACAACCGAGGATTCATATCTTTATAATTCAGTATCTTTGGTTATAATAATAATAAGAAAGCCAAAATGCATATTATATCGAATCACTTAGCAAACCAAAAACATTATTTTATATTTCCAACCAATACTTTAAAACAAATATATCTGCACTTTTCGCCTAAGCAAACTTTCTAAGATCATTTTCGTCATCATCACTTCCTTCATCGTCATTATTAAAATTTCTTTTGTCTGTTGAACCCACAAACAATCCAGTAAAATAAACTCTAAAGCACCCTAGCAATGAATGAACTCCCCATTTTTTGTTTGATCCCATTTGACCGAAGGGTACGGAATCATACGTGATTTCATCCCATTACAGAACAAGTGTTTCGTACTAGGAATACTAGGATTCAAACGCACAGATGTAGAAACTTCAAATTAAGCTTCGTATATAAACCCACTGCTTCTACATCCCTCCTCGTTTATTTACGAACCAATCCATTATGTTTGTCCCTGGGGTTAAAGGACTGTGACGGGGTAGTTGTCGGCATTCGATACGATATATACTATACATGAATTCTGTATGTGATTCAGTCAACAGATGAGTAGTAAGAGATGACTGGATAGTATTTGGGGTATTGTGACATTTTCAGAATTTTTTTTTTTGTAAGGGGTGAAGATTAGAAAACGAATGACCCGTTTGAAATTTTTCTTAGCATAATCTAAACATTCTTTTAAAACATTTTCTTAGGGGCTATTTCAGATGGATGTTTTATATTTATTGAATTGTTGTATTATTTGTTATTGTCGAAAGTTTTTTTCTTGAAAAATTAATCTTAAAAAGAACTCTATACATGGTGTATAATAGAAAAACTTACTTTTTTTTCACTTCACCATTTATTTTCAAAATAAATTAATATAATAACAATCTGAAATTTTAAAAAATAAAGTTTATAGCCTAACACTGGTGTTTTCCTTTCGAAAGTTTATATGTATTTTTATTTTTTGATTTCAAAAAAGGTGTTACAATGCAGTGCAGGCCTTAAGAACAAGGCCTCTCCGTTGGTGGATGAAAGAAAGAAAAAACAAAAGCTGGTATCGCGGTTTCTTTTTATGGCTGCCTTTCACTAAAACCAATTTTACTATTAAGCTAACACCATATCTCCAACTAAAATATTTTATAGATTACCATCTGTCACTTATGATAGAAGGAAAGAGCGATAATATAGCATATAAAATGTTGGTTGGGCATTTTCATAGCTTAATATTTCATTTGTCTCAAAAATTTCACAGGGCAAAGTTATGAAGTTAAAAGAATTAAAAGAAATGATTTATTGGTAGGTACCTAAAATGAATTAATTACATTCGAAAAAAAAACACAAAACAAACAAAAATTGAAACATACCCATAAATGTCAAACGGAGAACTCTTCTTCATAGAATACTATTCATAGCTTTCTATGATCAAAGTGGCGAGAAATTTTGTATAGAACACCTTTTATAAGTAGCCTCCATGAGCAATTTTCATAGCATGCAATACAGTAATCTATGAAACATTTCTCGTGGAGCCACCATAATGTTTCATTAAAAACTTGTTTTTTTCTTTGAAATTAGAGAAAATGAAATAGAAGCTGAAGCTCGTACGCTCTTTAGTTCTTTTAATTACTAAAACAACTCCGAAAAAGGTGTTTACATAAAAAAAAAAAACTAATATCTTAAAAGATAAACAGTGGACGCTAGTTAACTCGACCACATACGAAACCAGGGGCCGCATTCCCGCATCGGCGAGTGGGCCATACGTCACTGAAATATTTAACATTGGCATTACTGCTCCATTTAAAATACATTGTAAAGAGTAGTGTCAATTGAAATAATTCAGTGACCTAAAGAGCTCACTGATGCGATGATTTGGCCCCAGGGTTTTTCAAGGTATAGGATGTTCGAGTTACTGGACCAAGAGAAAAGTTGAGTTTTTCTTTTACTGTTTTTAAAACGTCAACCTGACTCTGTTTTTTATTTTGTAAGTTATTGCAGCTTTTTTTGTTTATTTAAATCCATTTTTAAAATTTTCTTAAAACTTCCTATTCTTATAATATTCACTTCAATTAACAAACCACAACGATCTTTGAAGTCATTTTGTATCCTCTTTATGGTTTCTGAAACAATAATCTTGTCATCTCCTGTTTTACTTAAACCTACATATCTTGTCGAGTAGCCCGTGGCGTAATGGTTAGTGCGTTGGACTGTCATGCCAGAAGTTCAATACCAGCCTCTTTCACCTTAAGTTTTTTCCGGGCTACTGCCTATTGCGAGGAAGTGACAAATCCTCCAAGAGTATCTCTTCTCATAGAAAAGTGCCGCTCACCTTAGCCGTTCGGATTCAGCAGTAAACTGTAGGTCCCCTTAATTTCTGCAGACACGCACACTGGAATGGTTGAGAGTTGTAAGGCCCTGGTTCTTCATAAGCCGTTGTGCTGTTGTTTATTTATTTATTTACAAACGCTTCACAAATTTCTTCACAATAAACTGCAGCTATCTGCGAAGAAAAATAGCTCGCGCCGATGCATGTTATGCAAAATGAGTTTAAGATAACGGTTTAAAACATTTACAATATTAACTGTCGGGTAGTTGGCTATTAAAAATAAATAGCAATTTTTTGATTTATTATGCCACCGATTGGCTCATTTTGTTCCATTGTGCGACGTATAAGAATCTATTGTGAAACTTTTTGCACCACTAAATTTTACAACGGATTTTTGCCAACGAAATTTTTATAACAGTTAAATGACAGACAGTAGCCCGTGGCGTAATGGTAAGTGCCAGTCTCTGCCACCTAAAAGCAAAAAAAATCTTCTTCAGAGCTACTGCCTCTTGCGATGAAGTGACAAAACCTCCAAGAGTATCTCCTTTCATAAAAAAGTGCCGCTCTACTTAGCCATTCATATTCGGCAATAAACTGTAGGTCCCCTCCATTCCTCCATAGTGAGTCACTAGGCCCTACTTCTTCATGAGCTGTTATGCCACAAAATTTATATTAATTTTTTATTTATTTAAATAACAGGTACCGTTATGTTTAGAGATAAAAAAATACATTTCCCTATAAGAACCACTGAAAACTTTAAGGGCCCTACCAATAATCAAATTTAGTTAGGACTTAAATATTTCAGTAAAATGGACCATAATGGAATGGGCTCTAAATAATAAACCATGCATGATATTACCTAAATATTTACGTGGACTATAAATAATGAACCGTACATCGAATCGACTCCAAAAAATTGAGAATATAATGAATGGTTGATTATTTAGAACACATAACGTTTTGGTTTAATTGAGTGCAACATTTAAGTCATAACTAAATTTGATTATTGGTAGGGCCCTAAGTTCAAATTTTTATAAAAATCGTCTAGTCTAAGTAGTTTAGAGTGGAGGGAGAAAAAGACAGGAGAAAAAAAACTGTAGGTTGATTTTTTTTTAAAGTCTTACCAATTCTTCACTACGTCATTATGTGTAGAATGAAGTCAGGTCCAAGTCGATAGCATTTTTTGTTCTCGAGATATTCGAGAAATAAGCCATGTTATATGTTTTTTTTAAATTATTGTAATAAGACAACCGCTAATTTAATTTTTTTTGAAAACTCTTCTCATTATGGCCTTATTATCTGTCAGCGAAAAAAGCATACGGATACGGACTTACGAACGTACGTACACGCAATACACAGACATCCATTTAAAAACGATGGATTCGGATTCCAGAGACCTCGAAACGTAGAGATATGGCAATATTTTCGATTCGACATATCGGACCAATTAGGTACAATAACTTCCAATGGGATGTTAAAAATATTTAATAACAATGGCAACACTAACAAATATTTTTACAAAATAGGTATAAATTGAAATTATTTAGGAATACATAAATAAAACATCGTTGCTGATTTTATGGCACAATACGTGATACTTCGTGTAGCATCATCCTACTTTGTTCATTCTATAGTTCGATTATGCAAGTAAAGTGTTTTGCACATGAGACACGAGGGCTTACCACGATATCTTGAAAGCAATAATCGAGAAAGCAAAAATCTCGAAAGTAAAAATCTAGGATTAATACCTATATTAATTTTTGAGACAATGTTTACCGCGAATTAAGGCTTACCCAAACCAACGCGAAACGGTGCTTAGACACGACGAAAGCATCTTTGCCGGAATGAAATCGAATCTACCCACACCAACGCCACTCACCTCGCTTTCGCTCCTCACCAGGTTTTTTTTCTAATATTTTTATACTCAATATGGGATAAAATCATAAAATCGGATAATTTTTATTGAGCCTTAAATTGTTTATTAATCAATTTCAAAAAAAAAAATTACATTTGAAAAACGGAAGAAAAAAAACAGAGCTCGTCGACCGACGATAAAAACGTTGTCAACATTCAACAACGAAAGATTCAGTGTACTTTCGTCGTCGTCGTTTATTTTCATCGCGTTGGTCGGTGTAATTTAGACAGGGGAAAGTTTTGTGGTCGTACCGAATGTTTCGCGTTGGTTTGGGAGGGAGAGCTTTAACTTGCTATTGACTAGTAACCCACGAAACTGTTAAAACAGTTACCTAAATTTAGTGTTGGTTGTTACCGTTTGTTATCAAAGCGTGAGTGGAAAGAAAAAAATAATTTCAACGAAAGTAAACAAAAGGATTTATTAGAATAGATGGATTTATTTACCATTAGAAATGTTAATGTGTTAAAAATAAGTTTTGTTGGCTATGCGAGCTTAATAATTCCCATAGTTCTGTCGTGTTAACTGAAAGTGACGTAGGTATCAAAATTTTTTTTTAATGATTGAAGGAGTTTTTCTGCCAACGTTGTAAAACTATTATTAATAAAAAAGGATGTATTTCGATTAGTTAACTAACTGCTCAAAGCGGTATACCAGCATTAGTTGTCAACAAAAACCATTCCAAAGATTTCAAACTTGGCCTGAATTGAAGAAATCGATAAAAATGTCAGATACGGCAGAATTCTTGTGCCAGTGTGTTGGTCATGTGCATACCTCTGCAGTTATTGATTTTTTGAAATCGATAAAATACAGTATTCTATGAAATCTTTCTCATGGAGTCACCATGTAACGATTGCGCCATATCACGCTATGGCGCAGATATATTTTTTAGTGTGCGGAAAAGAGAAAACACTATCTACTCATGAAAATTAATAATAAAAAATAAAAAAGTCACTTTGTAGAGAGCACGCTTAATTAATTTACTCAGTGCACAACATACCACACAAGACATGATCTCTAAAATACACTGGAAAGTAGATTCCCTACAAGGTATAATAGTTTTTATGATTCCAATTTTAAGATGACAAGTACGTAGGCAACTCAACACTTTAGGTATGTTCCAGCGAAGCTGTTACACTGATACAAAAAAAAAGAAACGTCAATCAAATGACAAGAAGGCCAGTTCAAGTTGCTGAGATCTTAAAAAATCAAAGAGGGGTACAAACCAGAGCGGAATTTTTCAAAAAAAAGAGCAAAAGAACCACCACTTGTTTGCAAATTTGATTTTTTTTAATTTAAAATAATTGTTAAAGTAAATTTAAAATATTTAAGTCGCAAGTTTATAAAAAAAAAGTCCAGAACATTGGGGACATGTTGCGTATAGAATTTTGAGAAATTAAGGCTAGGCGCGCCGATGCGACTTTCAGTTTTGCAACAGTTTGGCTGCTCAAGTGACTAACATGGACTTGTATGAGAGTGCACGACTGCACGCACATGCAAAAACTATTTAATCGTCGATTCGAGCAAACTAGCAAGTTTGTGTTTTGTAGTCTAGACCGAAAGGCTATCTTTTAAGGAACTCGCGATGCTTCTTGTGCAAATAGAAGCGTGTCTGAATTGGAGGCCCTTATGCCCTCTCTCCGACAGCCTCAACGATTCGAACGCGCTCACCCCTGCGCACTTCCTAGTGGGCGAATATTGCATGCCGTACCTCAAGGCGAAACCAACGACAACGTAACAACACATCGACCGGTGAAAACGTAGTCAGGCACTAGCAGAAGGCTTTTAGCGGAAATGAAGTTCCGAATACCTCGCAAGGCTTCAGCAGCGCCCAAAATGGATGCAAATCCAAGCAATGCCGAAGATAGGAGATTTAGTTCTTTTAAAATAAGAGCCACTTTTACCGACGACCAACCTACTGGAATTGGAATCTGGCGCGAATTAATGCAATCAATCATGCAAAAACACAAATAATTTTAAAAAGTAATTCGCTATTTTACGTTTGGTTTTCGAACGATAATCCATTAAAGATTTAAATTCAAAAAAAAAACTTTAATTTATTGCAATAATATAAAATTCAATAAAACATTTTTCACTCGCATCATCCTCGATTAAATAAATAGCATAATCAAATAATGGTTATCATTTATTCAAATACAAATCTACGGAATTTAAAATCACATATAATTATTTAAATCTTATTTCTAAACTTTTAATTCATAATCAATTCAGATTATTCTACGATTAATGAAACACAATTATCATTTAATAATTTCTACAGCAGCCAAACCAGCAGAAAATTCAAATATTATTTTCTTCGAAAGCCTGAACTGCCTCCCAAATGAGCTACTTTTGCACACATACGTCAAAATTAGCAATGAATTAATAAAGCTATTGTCCAAAATTGCATATTATGTACATCAGGCGCAGGTCACATGACCAATAAAAATAACAATTCTAAAAATTTTCATACAAAGTGATTGTGTTTCATATCACTTAACTTCTTGGCAATTTTTTATTATTTTTTTTTAAATAAAAATCTAGATATTACCAGTTATTTGGTTCATTTATTCACTTCGTCAAAAAGTTAAAAAAAAAAAAAAAAACATTGGTATTAACTGTAGAAACTACTTTGAGATAATTAATCGCATTCGTAGGTTGCAGCTCATGTGCTCGACAACAAGTTTTAAATCTGTGGTCTTATTCTACTCATTTGCGATGAAAAAAGTCAACAAGAACAAAAAACCTATTTATCCTAATACATCGTATGTGCTCCTCCAAGAATCAAACGTTAAAGTACTTTTCGACTTTGATCAAAAACACACGTATTTTTGTCATCATCGATTGAACTCTTCCATTACCAGTCGAAATCGAATATAATTCGATTAAAAGTTTTGGTACGTGCCATTCGAATTATTCCAGGCCAATATGCGATGGTCAGTTAGTCCAACGACTAACCATTAGGATAGAGTCAAAAACACCAGGTATTGGTTTAACATTACGCAGTAATGACAATCAGACTCCACTGGGAAATTGTATACGATGGAATCAAATCTCCAGAATCCTGAGTCATGAATACATATCGAATTCGTGCGAAGATTTGCTCCAAGTATTAAAGCCAACCCGCAATCACATTATGTAACATAGATTTTGAATTCAATTCGAAAAACAATTTAGTAAATTCCCAAAACAGTTTAGAATTACTCACAAGTTTGGTCCTGCGCTGCGTTTGTTCGTTAGATTAGAATTTCGGTATTTTTGCTGATACGCATTCAAACAAAATTGTTCACAAAAAGTAACACACATGTATTTCAGTGGTTCCAGACAGATGTAGGGTACACACATGGGAGGAAGGCGTGTGATGAATATAAGTATTTCAACCAGTTCCATCCGAAACCAGGGACCAGAATTTATTTTATCACTTTCAAATGCAAATCACTATATGACTTTCAAAGAGCTTGGTTGTGCGCTTCTGTCCTTAAGGATTGGTCTTTGCCAGGATGGAGTGGCATTGGTACTGTTATCATCCTACGAAGGATTCAGTGATGTCATCACCTAAATGTAAATATATCTCAATCTCATTAGTTTGCCTTTTGGTTGTGAAACAAAACCAACTACTCCCAAGCAAGCGCGGATGAAGAAATTATACTTTTCAGATGTCAGTTGTGTGTGTAGTTTTTACTTTTAGTTGTTGAATTAAGATTAAATTGAACGAAAATATATTTTATAGATAAACACATCTATTCGAACAAATTTATTGTCATTGCATACCTACCTATTTTCAATTTTTTGGAACGCGATTTCATTTAAATCGCTTTAAAGTTAGGTCCGTCAAGCTCACTGCTTTCGAAATTACTGCAAAAGCAATACATGTATTGCTTTTGGGTAGTGCGTACTGCTCACCTCAGTTTTGTACTGCATTTTACTCTCTGTATTGTCGGTTTGTAATGTTTTTTGTAATTCGTTGTTTACAAATAAATCTTCGTACAGCTGTTCCCAAATTTAATTGATGAAGAACTTGTCAATGACCCAGTTGACGAGTGGAGAGCTTTCGCACATCAAAATCTTATAAGTAAGAATTTGAAATTTAAAGAGTTTGGAGCGCCACATTTAATTTAAAAAATGATTTAAATACTCCGATGTTTCCCCACTTAAAAACATTTCGACGGTTAAACTTCATAACCCCGTAAGTCGGTTTTGCAAGTTTTTCAGAAATCGAAAAAAACCTCTTCAGACAATTAAAAAAAATGAAAGAATTACGAAAATTGTTAACTTGAGTTATTAAATAAACTATTTATTATATTTATGTCGTTTTCGATTGGATTTTCAGAGTGTTTCACTCCTTTTTGATTCCAATGGAATTTGAAAAACTCTCTTCCGTAATATGTGTATCTGTGTAGAAGTTAAAACTAAAATGAATTCTTCAATAATTTCAATTCCAGAACATCCCAAGAAGAAGCATTTACTATTTTGACAATTAATCCAACACATACTTTTAAAAGTATGTGTGTTTTCAGAGTGCACTCCTAGCACTCCTTAATGAAATCCGGAGTGAAAAAACACTCCTAAATCATCACTCCGAACAGCAAATGGAAGGTTTTTGGAGTGTTGGGAGTGTGGATGGAGTGAAAAAAGAGTGCTAGGAGTGACCAACGGAAAACGACATTAATAACATTTCTGTCGAAATAATTGTGTCGTTATTAATTTATAGACACTTACGGGGTACTGCATTAAAATTTTCATGATTACGAGGTATTGCATCAGTTCCCTACGAGGTACTGCATTAAAATGTTCAATACTTACGAGTTATTGCTATCAGTTCGAATCATCAGGCTTTTTTAAGGCTAAATTCAGCATTAACTGTGCTTGAGAAGTCATGAGACTAACGAGGTACTGCTTAATTTTTTATTGGAATTATAATACGAGTTTCTGAATTTTGTCATTCCTGAAAAATGTTCAGAACAATATTGTTGATCTGAAAATACCAAAAGAAGCCTCTGAATTTCCTGATTTTTTTGCATTAACAATATTTTTTTCCAATGTTTCGACTTACGAGGTTATGAAGTTTAACCGTCAATTTTTTGGTTATATTTTATTCTTTTCGCATAAAATTGGGAGTGCCAAGTGCATTTTTTCAAAAGTAGCTTTAATAAAAGACAAAAAAAGAAACTCTTTACTGACATCCACAGTTAATTCAATTTTAATGGTAAAATAATTAATAAGTGATAGCAGTGCTATTGCATGGATTCCATCCAGAGAAATGTTATCAAAATACAAATAATCTAAAAACGTAATAAATATTTTGATCTTCCAAAATTTTTATTGCTAAAACTAATGTAAATTAATGTAAGGTAGGTAATTTATTGATTGATATTTGAGAATCTTACAAAATTTTAATTATTGAAAACATAATATAGGTGCCTACCTTTACCTCATTAAAAAATTAAATAAAAAGGTGTTTCAATGACATGACTACGTATTCAATGAATTTTATAGGTAAGCAAAGTAGGAAATAATTGAACAAGTGGGATTTTAGAATAAGGCCTAGTTTATACATCAATGCGAAGTGAAATCCAAATCGAAATGAAACATCAATAAATCTTGCCTCGAAAGGTTTATAAAGAAAATAAATTTTGTTTTATATTTGGTTTAGGGAGGTCCGTTGAATTATATTTACTTCGAACTAAATTTCTTCCTCCTTGTCGCTTAAATAATTGCATTTAATTTTATCG
This sequence comes from Epistrophella euchroma, assembly GCA_947049315.1. Lineage (NCBI taxonomy): Eukaryota > Metazoa > Arthropoda > Insecta > Diptera > Syrphidae > Epistrophella > Epistrophella euchroma. The sequence goes on along the minus strand of OX346245.1, from coordinate 101,409,636 downwards.
AATCTTTCACGCCTGGGAAAAAAGCTAATTTTTTGTATGAAAATTTCACTTCGCTTCTATCTATAAACTAGGCTTAACTAATAAGTATGTGAAATGTAAAATGAAATATTAGGTGAACATTTTCTGGCGCCACACTATCACCCTCATTTAATTTAGATAGATAGGTATGTATGTATAGCTATCGTATAAGTAAAAATACAGTATAGGACACAAAAATTGCAACTAGAAGTGAAACCAAACAATTTCTTCAAATTTATGACAGCTGTGTATTTAAAGTAAATAAAAATAAATAATTTTCAAAACCATAATAAACTTTAACCAATCTAACGTTGAATTATACGAAGTAATTTAAAATTAACACGCGAAAAAACAATTGCAACTTTAATTTCATATACAAGAAAACGAAAAAATAATCAATATTTTGTGACAAATCCATTGTTTTCGATGACTGCCGTGCACCTTCTAGGAATTGATTTAATTAAATTTTGTATTATATTTAATGGAATTTCATTCCAAGCCGTCTCTATTCTTCTAAAGCCGGATCCACACATGTCTCGTGTGGTGTGCTGTGTAGTGTTGTGGACTGAGTACACTAATCAAGCGTGCTGTCTTACAAGTTGACATTTTTTATTTTTTATTATTCTGTTTTCAAGAGCATTATCTTCTCTTGCCCGCACACTAAAAAAAATGTCTTCGCCATAGCGTGGTATGGCGCAATCGTTAAAAAATAGATTTCGACACAACACAACACACCACACGAGACAAATATGGATCTACGCATATGAAATACATTGAAGCGATAGCGACACATGACTCCACAACACACCATACGAGATATGTGTGGATCCGGCTTAAGAAATTCATCCACATTTCTAACATTTTCCCGATTAATTTTGCGTTTGAAGATTTCCCAAAAATTTTCTATCTTCTGACTACAGTAGCCAATCAATAATCGTGACCTTTTGATTATTGAACCACGTTTTAAATAGCCGCGAAGTGTGCTTTAGGTTACCCTGCTGGAATGGAAGACCCTACCCATCAATGGCATTTTCCATTCTCCATACGACAACATAGCATCAAAGAATATAAAGTTACCAAGAAGGCGCATCTCATACAATTTTTTTGCTGCACATTTTTATATGGTGGGTTCCAGAGCTTTTGCTTTTTGTATGGGCTTTAAAAGGACAAAAAAGGAGACTATTTCAATGTGTGTGGTATCTCATTTTAAAAGCGCTGAGAGAATTATTAAAAAGACCATAAAAAAACCAAAGTGTGCGTTCCAACATTGGATTTTCAGTAGGAAATACTTGGATTATGAGTGGGATGTGGGATTTTCTTTTTTCGTAAATTCGAATTTGCGGATCTTAAGCCTAGTACGCAGAACGGGAAAAGACAAATTTTATCTCTACAAAAACGATGGAAAAATCGCGTTTTTTTCTTTTTTTGTCTTTTTGTAAAATTATCGATAAATAATAGTTGATCGTGTTTATCGTGCAAAATTATTGACCTGTCAAATTTTTCCCGCAAAATAATGCTTCGAACATTAGTTTTTCTGGCAAAAACAGCGGGTACAAATGTTACAATTTTGCGCGTGAACTGCGTACTGCCTGGAAAAAAACTGAAGACAAAATTTTTCCTGGGAAAAATTTTGTATGAAAAGAAAAATGTTTCCCGATCTGCGTACTAGGCTTTAGAATCTGAGTTCGAACAAAATTTTGTATACCTAGATAGTTAAGTGCTACTGTTTTTTTTCTAATATTCAAAGCTGTTATTAGTTTGAGTTAGGAAATTATTCTCGCCTGCTTCTTCACTTCCAGATATCAAATTTGGGTACCAAAAAACGTAGTTTTGACGTAGTTTTCTTACTACTTAATCTCACCGCTTACCAAAATTCAGCTTTCCACCACAAAGGGCCGAAGAAATAATGCTCGCCTATTTCTTCATTTCTAGATTTCAAGCACCTCCCCTTAAATTTGGGTACCAAAAAATGTTGTAGTTTTCTTACTACTAGATCTCACAGCTTACCAAATTTCAGCTTTCTACTACTTAGGGGCCACAAGAAATAGGGGCGAAGAAATAATGCCCGCCTATTTCTTCATTTCTAGATATTTAGCCCCCCACCCCCTTAAATTTGGGTACTAAAAAAATGCTCTAATTTTCTTACTACTAAATCTCACAGCTTACCGAATCTCATACGTACAGAGAAATTCGAGATGAAAAATTGGGGGCCAAACATTTATCGAATTTTTATTATAAATTATAAATTAATTTCAATATTTCTTTCACTCTCTTGATTGCATTCAACGTAACAAGAGCGTTATTTTTTTTTTCGAATTGAATTTAAAATGTCCACGTTCGTGAATTTCCATCGATGTGGGCAAAAGCTTCACAAGGACGGATTTATTTATTTGAAGTATAGGAGTGATGGGGAAGCACTTTTTGGAAGTGCGAAAAGTGTCAGAGCACAAAATATTGGAGAAGGTTAGTTTCACGACAAACTAATGTGGTTTTGTTTAGGCTCTTCCACCGTTTTGTGCGAAACAGCCAGCACTACCCAAAGAATAAAAGCTGCTGCAACTGCTTCTTCTAAAGATCCAATAACGCTAGTTTTTAGAGCTTTAGAAGGAGCTTTCGCACCGTCGTTAGTCTGTGGGTCAATCATGACTTCGATGCAGAAGGCTGTTTCGCGTGAACAGAAGTGTCGGCATCAGTCAATGTCGATTCCACACATTCCCGCTGAACTATTACTCATACTCACCAAAACTTCTCATCTAGAAGATTTTTTTGCTGGGTGAAACCGGCAGCGGGGATGTTGACTGAATAATAATATTCTGTTCTTTATCGGATCGAGTAAGACTGTCACGGCGTGAGACATGGTTGCTCAATGGAACTTTCAAAGTCTGCCCAAATTTGTTCTATCAGCTTTGGGTAGTGCATGGCCTCTTAGGACCAACAAAGTATTTCCGTCTCCGTGTATATATTGCTTTCTCCCTAACAAGTTAGAAGTGACGTACGTCCGCGCACTGGAATTAATTTGGCATTACAGCGGAATGGAAAATTTGCAGCCAAGGAATTTCTTCATTGATTTTGAGAAGGGGGAGGAAAATGCTTTCCGGTTTATTTTCCCTGAGGCAAATATTCATGGCTGTTTTTTTCCATTTCGCGCATTCAGTGCGTAGAAAAATCCAGGAGTTAGGAATGCAAGCAAGGTACGGTACCAACTCGGATTACTACATGTGTCTTCGGAAGTTTGTGGCGTTGTGCTTTTGCCAAACCTATGACATTCTAAATCGGTTTGAACTGTGCGAATGTGCTCATAGAAAGTTTTGGTGATACTGTATTTCATTTTGGTGATTACAGTAATTCGAAAATACTTGGATAGGGCGCGTTCGTCAAAGTCCCCATTTAGACTGGACATGTGGGACTGCCAGAGCACAACTACACAGAATCTGCCGAGGACAAATGATAGTGTAGAGTCTTGGCATAAGGCTTTCCAGGCGTCTATTTGGTGTCAGCACCCCAATATTTATAAGCTGTTGGAAGGCCTTCTCCTCGAACACGTGCGAGTAAACGCTGTGTTCGAGCGACTGAATGCTGGTGATTCCTTGCCTTTGTATTCCAGAGCAAAATACGCTCGGAATGAGACAGACATAATAATAATTTCACAAAAAACGAATAGCTATCAAAGAGGGAGGTTCCTTTTAACACAACATATTTGAAAAGTAATTGGAATTAACTCTTCATACAATTGAATAAACCTATCAATGCGCCCTGGTGAGTTTTCCCTATGATAAGCTGTGATGCTGTGATGATGAGCTATGATGAGCTGGGTTGTGATGAGTTGGGTCATGTTCAGCTGCGGCATGATAAGTTGAATATGATGAGTTGCGGTGACGCCCATTAAAATTATCTACCTTCAATGAATATTTAAGTAATTTTTTTGCTGTAATTAAACGTTTTTTAAATAAAAAAAAATATTAAAACAAAATTTCTGTATATTGCTTTTGCTCTAAAATTGTGCCAAAATTTTTTGAATTTATTGTTTAGGCCATTTCTAAAACAGCAGCACTCCTCAAGTTAGGTCCACCACAATCGAAATTCAAGATTTGAATTGTCGGACACCAAGGAAAATAAAGGGGTTTAAGCGTCATAAAAACTAAATCAGTGGGCGTAGAAAAGTGAAACTTGGTATTTTTTCTAATGAACCAATTCTACATCTAATACGTAGTTTTTTTTACCGCCATATTATTCACTCGATATATCCAGGTTTAAATTTAAATCCAGATGAATTTACATTGAATTTGTATGATTTACATCCAGATTTAAGTTTTAATCTGGATGTATTGAGTGAATAATATGGCCGTGGTATGTACTTAATTTCATAGTCAAATGATGCTTTATCTAATTCGGAGTTTCGGAAACTAGTAGCATTAAAATAAGCACTAAACTCCTGCATCATTATAATTTTTTGAATATTTGTGTTTGGGGGTTTGACGGTCCTAGTTTGACGTCAAGCTGGGTCCACATAACTCTAAGGGGTAAGTGTAGGGATTTTTAATTGGGAGTTTCGGAATTTAGTACGACTAAAATCAGCACTTCATTCTTACATCATTAGTTTTTGAATTTTTTTTGTTTGGAGGTGTAGCGGTCCTAGCTTGACGTCAAGCTAGGTTCGCCACAGGTCTGAGAAGGAGGGGATTTTAGTTCCAGATCGCGATTGCGTTACAAAATTGGAACTTAATTAGAACTAAATTCATTCATCATTTGAGTTTTGAGCGTTTTTGCAGGAATGGAATCAGGGACCTACAGTTTTTTTTAGGTGGCAGTGGCTTGAAATCGAACCCAGACCTCTGGCGTGATAGTCCAACGCACTAACAACTACACCACGGGCTTGAGAAATAGTTTCGATAAAACTTGAAGAAAACCGTGCAAGTTAAGTATTGGTTTAAGCAATACTTTTCATTTTGATAAGTATTGATCTCAAACCATATTAAGTGCATCTATAAAGTAAAGTTACGATTGCACCAAAGTAAAATCCAGCCAAATACATTCAATTGACCTGTTAAGAAAACCACTACAATTTCCATTAAAGTTGCTGTCAAATGAAAAAAGAAAAACAAAGTGCACTGTCAAAATGTTTTCAATACATTTTAAAGTGGAGTATTGCTGTATTCTTTTTGAATATTAACTATTTCAGTACAATTCAGTAAATTGTCTATTTAAGGTTGTTGAACATCACAAAGCACTCACAGCTTTTCTATTTCTAACCTTCATTATTTTATCACATCATTCGCAACATATCGGTAAGAAAATCTTATGAAAAATAATTGATTTTCGATTTTATATGTTCGATCCAGTATTTTTCCTCAGATCGATCGGAAGTGTGAGCGAAAAATTGTTTACCCACTTATAAAAAAATCTCCGTTAGAAATTCAGCTGTCAGGCATCAGTTTCTCCCCATTTCGAAGTTTTTGTTTTTGCTTATTTTTTATCTTTGAAAGGGACGTTTAAATAGATTTGTTTGTAAAAATATTTAACACGAAATCGCTATTTAAAAATACCAACAAAAGTGAAATAAATAACTATCTGCTTCCGTTTCAAATTAATAAAATCTGCATACTCAATTGAAATCAATATTTTATTAATTTTTTTAGTAATTTTTTGTCCTAACCCTTAAGAAATTGAAGAAACAATGGTTTTCTAAAAACGCATTGTTTATCCATCCCCTCTCCCCCACCAACGATGTCGATTCTTTTCATCCAATTATTCTCAGACGTGCAAGAAACTTCGATAATATGAGTGTAGGTATATTTAAGTCGGCACTTAAAACATTAAAAAAAAAAAACAATAGGCAACCCTTGCATTGAATTGCCATTTGATTTTCATAAAAATGTCTAAGCCGATTCTCTAACTAATCATGAAAAATAGCTTATAAACAGTGTACAAAACAGTACTAAATGATAAATCCTGTGACTTCTCTGTCAGTTTTGTGTTTGCTTTTTTGCGTAAAATAAAAATATTACATTATAATTATATTTCATTTGTCGGCACGTAGTGGCCGCGTTACCGCGCAAAATTGCATCAAAAGTAAAAATTTTCTAAAAAATAGAAATAGTGAGGGAAACCACCGTAAAACCGGTTCCGAAAATAATAATAAATAAATAAATAAATTTGAGGGCAAAAACGGCTCATGAAGAACCAGGACTTAGCGACTTACAACTCTCAACCATTACTGTGTGCGTGTCTGAAGGAATGGAGGGGACCTACAGTTTATTGCCGAATCCGAACGGCTAGGGCGAGCTAGGAATGCGACGAGAAAACGAGACGTCAGCGTGACGAGAAACGCCTTCGTCTTTTTCTCGTTATAAAATCGTTCCCCAATCCACAATGCAGCGAGTTCTTCACACCGACAGCGAATTGAATTGAATTGAATTTTTATTGAGACTTTTATATAATTTACAGTGAGTTACAATTCATTTGTTTAGTTAAGCGAATATCTGCGGCTATAGAGTATTGCCTGCTTTGTCTGTGTTACTAAAGAATGCCTCATGGCTGACATTTAACTTGATAGATTGCTCTTGCTCAGGAGCATAATATATACATTTGAGTGTGACTAGTAGTCACTATAATATACAATATATAATAACTTAAAACTAATGGAATAAGAGAGACGAGTATATTGAGTATACAAGAGTTCTTATTCTCAGGTACGATACACCAGAGGGTGTTTTTTATACAAAATCTTTTGTGTCTATCACGAGAGTGATATGTCGCAAGTAATTGCTTTGTACTATATGGATAGTATGATTGTTATTATTGATACAATGTGGTGTTGAAAGATACATCTTGTAATAATCGATAAGTTAAAATTATATCATGAGTGGATTAATGTTTTGTTGATGGTTTTATATTTAAATTGATGAATTATAATGACTTATAAAGGATTTTACAGCCATATAGTGTTAGTTAGATTTTATAATTATAATAAATGGATTATAATGAATTTTAAGCATATAATATTAGTTAATGAACGACTATTGCTGTGATTTATATTAAATTTTTTGAAATTTTGGTTACTGGTGCTAAATCATCAGGTATTTAACTAAAACATGAGAGATTAAAAATTTGTTAGTATTTTTAGTATATAAAAGTATAATAAAGAGGTTGTACTGCCCCTTTAAATGAAGATGTTCATAGTTGATTGAGTAGTCAAGACTAGCCAGGGACTAGAGATGATATTATCATAATTAACCGCAACAGGAAGTGTTGAGCCAATTCAATGCGATTTTAGCCACGATTTTGACCCGGAAGGGTTTTAGAGTAGAATGTTGCAGGAACAGTATCCGAGGTTGATTCGAAATCCATCAGTGATATGTCCAGCACAGAGAGATACCTCTCCGAGTCCCCAGGGGAGCCCGACAGTGAGGAGACGACATCATTGATAAGCCCATTATTAGCGAATTGTAGGTTAGAGACAGTCTTTTTTTATTAAAAATAGAACGTGTCTCATAAGCGGAACGGTATTCGTGTCATGATAGATGACAGCATTCGAGAAGCGTTTAGTAGATGATTGAAAGTTTTTACCGCAGCACAATCTGAGTATTTTTCTCTCTAGTTTTTCAGCCTCCCGTGCAATAGTGGGTGATATAGAGTACCAAACTGGAAAGGCGTAAGTGAGAATTGGTCTAATCAGGGATTTATAAAAGAGCATTTTAGATTTTTTTGAGAGAGCTTTGTTTCTAAAGTAGGGCATTAATGCATTAGAAGCTTTCCGTGTTTTGGCCAGAGTTGCTCTGGCGTGGGTGTTAAATTTAAGTAGCTTGTTAAAGTTAACTCCAAGATATTTAATGTTGTCTTTTACCTGAATATTATACTGATTTATATTTAATTTAAGATTTTTGCTTTCCAGTACTGTGCTGGCTGGGCCCTTGCCACTTGCATTCCTGAAGCAGATCATTTCGCATTTGGGGATGTTTATAGAAATACCCCAGGTGTTATAATAATCTTTAATTATGTTGATGTGTTTTTGTAAATGGCGTGTTGCAGTAATGGGTGAGCTGTGGCTGCAATAGGCTATTGTATCATCAGCATAAAGCAGGCTTGTGGATTCCAGCTCATGATCAGAATAAATATGGGGGAAGTCAGAGAGAAAAAGATTGTATAGATGGGGACCCAGTATGGAGCCTTGGGGAACCCCTCTTTCACTAGAGCAGGTATTGGATTTAGTAGCTTGTATTTGAATAAGGAATTTCCTGTCGTGCAGGAAACTGTCCAGGAGATGCATTATATGAGGTGGGAAATTGAGGGGTGCTATTTTAGAAAGGAGGCCGTCCCTCCACACACTGTCAAACGCTTTCTCTAGATCCAAGGAGCAGGCTACAGTGCAGCGTTTATCTCTTAGATTAAGGGTGATATCTGAATGGAATTTTAAAAGAGCGTGTACAGTAGAGTGCCCTCTACAGAAGCCAAATTGGAAATCAGTTATGGGCTCAATTGGATTGTCCTCAGCAGAGTTCAGGTTATTGAGAATAATTCTTTCTAAAATCTTACCCAGGTTGGAGAGAAGGGAAATGGGTCTATAATTATTGATATCGTAATTTTTTGGAGTTTTTTGAATTGGAAGTATCTTGGCTAATTTCCAGGAACCAGGGAAAAAGCCATTGTTAATACAATTGTTAATCAATATAGTAATATATTTAATTGCAAGAAAGGACAGTTTTTTCAGAATGAAATTAGAAATCCCATCCGGGCCCACTGATTTCTTAGGTTTTAGGAGACTAATAATACCAGAAACTTCCTCAGTATTAGTGAACATTTGAGGAGCAATGGGCCTAAGGGCATTGTTGTTAGAATCAAAGAGAAACATTTTGTCCGGTTTATTAAGTCTAATTTGACGAGCGGTGGAAATAGCTTCCTCTGTCACTATTGGATTAAAGGAGGGGATTTTTTCTGTAAAGATAGATTGGAAGTGATTTTCGAAGGCCGAAGCAATACTAAGCTCATTAGTAAGGGAGGTGTTATTAACTACAATCTTTTCACAAGAAAAGGATTTCTTTTTCCTGCCAGCAAGGCTGTAGAATTCTTTAAAAGCTTGTGGGCCTGGTTTAATTTTGGAGAGTCTATTGCTTAGTTGCTTATTTAACCAAATAGTCACCTTTTCTTGGATTATTTTATTAAGAAGCGAAATTTGAGAAAAGAGTTCTTTATACTGAGGATTAACCCGATTGAAATGATTATGGAAAATATGTTTTAATCGCCTTTGCCAAGAATGTTTAACTTTATATAATCTTTCAATCTCATCCGGGAGATTATTATATTTTTTAGAGGATATGGGAATACTAGTTGAATGAGAGTTAAGGCAATGAAGTAGGATGTTATTAAATTTGGAGATATTTACCTCAATGTCAGAATTCGAGAGGCAGCATATATGAGTGGGGAAGTCCACTAGCAGAGAGCTATCCAATAGTTCTCTAAAGGAGTTCCAATCCGTATTTTTGAATGATTGAAACGTTGAAGGATGAAGATTAGGAATTGGCACTTCCTCAAGGCTGAGTTCTAAAAGAACTGGGCAATGTTCCGTGAAGGAAGAGAGGTTATAAATTTCGAAATTAGGGTTAATCTGATTCAGCATATGAGAAGATATGAAGAAGTGGTCTAGAAAGGATGAGCTCCTCGGAAAAGAGGGTGTAGAGGGAGAAATTAGCGTCAGAGAAGGATTAACACTTTGAAACCATTCGAAAATAATTTTACCGTTAGAGTTTAGTTTAGAGTCTCCCCAATTAGTGTTTCTGGCATTAAGATCTCCACCTAATATGGCACCATCAAAAGAGTTCGCCAACGATTCGATTTTTGAGAGTTCGTTGAGAAGATTTAATTTAGAGCAGTTTGATGGAAAATAAAGAGAGCCCAATAATATTTTTTTGGTTATATTATTTTTTTTAACCGTGAGGCTAAGAAAAATGTAGGGAAAAGGTGAAAGGTTGTAATTCCAATCAACACAGCAGTAGTTAATATTCTTCTTGATTAAGATGGCAACACCTTGAAATTGGTCATTTCTGATGGTATAATATGAGTTAATATTTACTTTATGTCTGAAGTTCAAGTGCGTTTCTTGAATGTACGCAATGTCAATGTTGTTAGCCTGGAGAATTTTTGACAATTCTATTCTCCGGGCATGAGCAATTAAAGACGAAATGTTATCACACCGACAGCGTAGAATTATTCGTGCTTGTCACTTGTCAGTGAATTTGGGAAATAAAATCCAAAATTTGAAAAAAAAAGGAAAATGAAAATGGTTTTCGATTCAATCATTGCAGATATGGGGGTTAAATCACATGTCGATTGTGGTGAATCGAACGAATATGGATTGTTTTTGTTTTTGTTTTTTAACTGTGTGAGTACTTCGTGTGAAGATTGGAAGGTAGTCAAAATATATTATTTCGTAATAAAATTGAAAAAAGAAATTACACTAATTGCACTAAATAATTGAGTCCAGTTTATTTTACTTTTTATTTCGATTTTATTTTATTATTAACACGGACCACAAACAAATTCTTGCGTATGCAAAATTGAATACCTTTTCAAACTGACGTTTATAGTTATGTCATTTATTTGGTGTACGTGCAATTACGTGTGAGAATCTGTGTAAATCCGCCATAAAATCGAGATTTAAAAGATTAATCGAAAAAAAATATAGACATCGATAAAGTGATCTTTTTTGGTTGAATCGAAGGCGAAATCCGAAAAAGATCAACTTAAGCCCGCCAAAGGCAACTTTTTTTGGTTGAATCGAAAACCACATTAAAAAAATGCCTTTATTACTTTTGGGAGTGTTAATTTAAAAAAAAGCAAAAAAAGGCCAAGTGTGAGCAGAAACGTTGGTTAATGAAGACAAAATTATTTAGTCGCAAAATAAAAACATTTATTTGTTCTGTCATTTTATTTATTTTTCTACAGAATTAATAAATATATGTAAATACTCTCGGTGTCCTATTCCCAACTGTCAAAATGAAAATCCTCGTCTCGTCGCATCTTTTTTTCAATTTTTTGAACTCTTCGCGTGACGGGACGACGAGAAACGTTTTATTGTGAATACTGTATATTCTCATTGCTTGAAATTGGTTTGACAGCTACGACGAGTTCTCGGCACGTTCACGTCTCGTTTCCTTGTCGCATTGTGAAACAGGCTTGACTTTTATGAAATGTAGAGATTTTCATTTAACTATTAACTAAATTCGATTATTTAGTAAGGTCCATAGTCATTATTGCTTGGGTATACTATATAATTATTTCCACAAATATTCCACGTTTGGCCGATCTATACAAAAAGAAAAAGGAAATAATATCTAGTAAAAGTTAATAAAGGATACCTATTGATTTGATGTAATTTTCGCCTTCTCCGATAAGTAGTTAACATTTTTAGTGGTATTAAAAGAACAATACTTTTTTTTTTATTTGATATTAGTATTATGACCAATTTTTTGAATATTTAATGTTTGATGGATAATCAAATTTATTTGTCTAACTAGCGTTTTTGAGAAATACTTTTCTCATCTTCAGATTGATAGCAAAATAAAAACAATAAAAATTACATACATATATAAATAAAAAATAATATTTTGAATGTGAAAACTTACTAATAGAAATGTTGTTATTGCAGTTGAATTAATATTTAATGATACACATTATAATAAATTAACACAAAAAACGATACTTAATAAATTAAAACACTGAGACAAGACAATCTTTAAAGTCGAAACATTAATTTTATCACAGTATAGTTTAAGTTTTGATGGCTAGAGCGTAACTTATAATTGTGTTCTCCCTATCTTCTTTGGTGTTCATCGTTCTCTTTATATTTTCTTGTATTCGCAAGCTCTCTAATGTATATCTTGCATTAGGTCTCTTTTCTTTGTCTAATATTCTTGTGTCATCAAAATTGGGTGTGTGTCCACTTTCCATCATATGTTGCGAAAGGCCTGTTGCTTGTTTTCCCTTTTTGACGTCCGCTTTGTGTTCAGCAATTCTCTTACCTAGAGCTCTTTTTGTTGTACCGACGTATATAAGATTGTAGTTCTCCCCTTGCTTCCCATTGCAACCGATCTGGTACACGACGTTGTGCTGCTGTTCTCTTTCAATAGGTGTTTTGTTGTTAGTAAAGAGTTGCTTTAATGTTTGGTTTGGTCTATGTGCGTAAGATGCGTTATTATTTTTTATTGATCTGTGTAAATTTCTGCTCTCAGTGAGGTTTGGTATATATTGTAAACTGTAGTATTTGGTGTTGCCGTCTTTAGGAGTTTTTGTCGTTTTGTAGTTTGTTTTTCGTTGTTCTATTTCCTTATTTATCAAATTTTGGATTATAAATTTCGGAAAATTATTTTTTGACAGAATGTTTTTAATGATTTTCAAGTTCTTTTCTTGAAAACTTGGGTCGGATATTTCTAAAACTTTGTGGATAAAATTGTATGCCGTGTTAATTTTTTGTGTATATGGTTGCGTAGAAAAAAAATTGATCATCCTTCCAGATGATGTGCTTTTTGAATACCAGTCAAATATGATTTTGGTGTCATTTTTATGTAGTCGAACATCTAAATAAGGTAAACTATTATTTTCTTCCATTTCTATTGTAAATTTAATTTTTGTATGGTATTTGTTAAGTGTCTCTAAAATTGTCGATTTATCTCGTTCTTTTATAATGCCAAAAATATCATCAACATATTTTGAAATAGATTTTATTCTAATATTTTGTGACTCGAGTTCAAATGTAGCGTTGTTGAGAAGATCGTCTAGGATGATATCCGCTATTGTGGGGGATAACGGGTTACCCATGGGCATTCCAAAAGTTTGGTTATAGAGCTTTTCGCCATGTTGAAAGTAGTTGTTTTCTTTAAGACAAAATTCTAAAATTCTAAGAAATTCCTTTTTTGGAATTTTTGTGAATGGTTGTATTTTATTCCATTGTTTCATTATTATTTTTATAGCTAAATATGTCGGAATGTTTGTGAACAGTGAAACCACGTCAAAAGATACCAATTTATCATCTTTTTCTAAGTGCGTGTCTTTTAACCTTTCTTTAAATACGAGAGAGTTTTTTATGTTGTATTTGTCAGAAATTATGTTGTTGAGAATTTTACCAATATGTTTTGACAATTGGTAGCAGGGCACGTTTACTGAAGATGAGATTGGTCTTAAAGGAAGGTTCGGTTTGTGTATTTTTGGAAGCCCATATAGTCTAGGAGCTGTCGCTGCTGAAGAATACAGTTTGTCTTTTTGGAACTTATCTATGAATTTGTTCTTATATAGATTGTTGACGATATCATTATTTACTGTCTGAAGTTTATTTGTCGGATCTGTTCGTAAAGTTTTGTATGTATTTCTGTCATCTAGCAATTCTTCCATTTTTTTGTCGTAATCATTTCTGTACATAATCACTGTTTTGTTGCCTTTGTCAGCTTTTGTAATGATTATTTGATTTTTGTAAGTACGTAAAAAGTTTTTTGTTTTTTGGTGTATTTTGGTGATAAACTTTTCCAGTGTGTTGTTTTTTAAATTTCTCTTATGTAAAATAATTTTATGGCATATTGTTGATCTTGCCATTTCTCTTTCTCGCTCATCTTCTAATACTCGTATACTTTGTTCGATGTCAGTTATTACGTGTATATATATAGCTCCTAGACTATATGGGCTTCCAAAAATACACAAACCGAACCTTCCTTTAAGACCAATCTCATTTTCAGTAAACGTGCCCTGCTACCAATTGTCAAAACATATTGGTAAAATTCTCAACAACATAATTTCTGACAAATACAACATAAAAAACTCTCTCGTATTTAAAGAAAGGTTAAAAGACACGCACTTAGAAAAAGATGATAAATTGGTATCTTTTGACGTGGTTTCACTGTTCACAAACATTCCGACATATTTAGCTATAAAAATAATAATGAAACAATGGAATAAAATACAACCATTCACAAAAATTCCAAAAAAGGAATTTCTTAGAATTTTAGAATTTTGTCTTAAAGAAAACAACTACTTTCAACATGGCGAAAAGCTCTATAACCAAACTTTTGGAATGCCCATGGGTAACCCGTTATCCCCCACAATAGCGGATATCATCCTAGACGATCTTCTCAACAACGCTACATTTGAACTCGAGTCACAAAATATTAGAATAAAATCTATTTCAAAATATGTTGATGATATTTTTGGCATTATAAAAGAACGAGATAAATCGACAATTTTAGAGACACTTAACAAATACCATACAAAAATTAAATTTACAATAGAAATGGAAGAAAATAATAGTTTACCTTATTTAGATGTTCGACTACATAAAAATGACACCAAAATCATATTTGACTGGTATTCAAAAAGCACATCATCTGGAAGGATGATCAATTTTTTTTCTACGCAACCATATACACAAAAAATTAACACGGCATACAATTTTATCCACAAAGTTTTAGAAATATCCGACCCAAGTTTTCAAGAAAAGAACTTGAAAATCATTAAAAACATTCTGTCAAAAAATAATTTTCCGAAATTTATAATCCAAAATTTGATAAATAAGGAAATAGAACAACGAAAAACAAACTACAAAACGACAAAAACTCCTAAAGACGGCAACACCAAATACTACAGTTTACAATATATACCAAACCTCACTGAGAGCAGAAATTTACACAGATCAATAAAAAATAATAACGCATCTTACGCACATAGACCAAACCAAACATTAAAGCAACTCTTTACTAACAACAAAACACCTATTGAAAGAGAACAGCAGCACAACGTCGTGTACCAGATCGGTTGCAATGGGGAGCAAGGGGAGAACTGCAATCTTATATACGTCGGTACAACAAAAAGAGCTCTAGGTAAGAGAATTGCTGAACACAAAGCGGACGTCAAAAAGGGAAAACAAGCAACAGGCCTTTCGCAACATATGATGGAAAGTGGACACACACCCAATTTTGATGACACAAGAATATTAGACAAGGAAAAGAGACCTAATGCAAGATATACATTAGAGAGCTTGCGAATACAAGAAAATATAAAGAGAACGATGAACACCAAAGAAGATAGGGAGAACACAATTATAAGTTACGCTCTAGCCATCAAAACTTAAACTATACTGTGATAAAATTAATGTTTCGACTTTAAAGATTGTCTTGTCTCAGTGTTTTAATTTATTAAGTATCGTTTTTTGTGTTAATTTATTATAATGTGTATCATTAAATATTAATTCAACTGCAATAACAACATTTCTATTAGTAAGTTTTCACATTCAAAATATAAATTCAAATAATTTTGTAACGACAATAAATTTTTATATATGCATTAAAGTATGACCCCTGAAGAAGTCGTGAAAATCGACGAAACGTTGGGAAAGATGAAATAACTTGTTTTATTTGCATCCTTAAAGAATTTGACCAAAAAAGCCCGCTCCTAAACATCACTTTTAATAACATAAAGAATTGGTCACGTAAAACATTCATAAAAAAAAAAATAATATGATTAATTTGAAATTGTTTTTATTAATTTAAATTATAAGTAATTTTTATAATATCTATAGATTACTTACAACAAAGGAATTTATTAGTTAAGTTAAGTTGATAAAAATAACTGATACGGGATAGATACGGTGCAGCAGGAGACAGCGGCCGTACTTCTAAAATTAAAAATTCTTTGAAAATAAAAGTGGAGTCGAAGAGTCTTTTTTTTGTCCGCTTTAAAAAAATGTTTTCCGATCAAAGAGCTTTCATTGCGTGTGGAAAGACATAGCGACTGAAGAACCATTAGACGCTTGACCGCGCAGTATATTTCCCGCGGCTGCCATGACCCCACAGAAATAAAGTTTTTTAAATTTAAAGGTGTCTTGGTGTTGACGTCAACTTAGCAGGACACCCATTTTTCTCGCAAACCAAAACAGCAATTAATTTTTTTTTGGCGTAACTAATTAGCAATTAAGTATTTTTCAGTTATATATCCACTCCCGGACCGTTTATCTATGTTTTTGAAAGAGTTGACCTGCTAAGTTGACGTCAACTTAGCAGGACACCCATTTTCTCGCTAACCAAAATAGCAATTAATATTTTTTTGCATAACTAATTAGCAATTAAGTAGTTTTCAATATATATCCACTCTTGGACCGTTTATCTATGTTTTTGAAAGAGTTGACTGGCTAAGTTGACGTCAACTTAGCAGGACACCCATTTTGTCGCAAACCAAATCAGCGATTAATTTTTTCTTTGCGTAACTAATTAGCAATTAAGTAGTTTTCAATATATATCCACTCTTGGACCGTTTATCTATGTTTTTAAAAGAGTTGACTGGCTAAGTTGACGTCAACTTAGCAGGACACCCATTTTGTCGCAAACCAAATCAGCGATTAATTTTTTCTTTGCGTAACTAATTAGCAATTAAGTAGTTTTCAATATATATCCACTCTTAGACCTATGTTTTTGAAAGAGTTGACTTGCTAAGTTTACGTCAACATTTTAGCACAAACCAACAGAGCAATTAATTTTATTTTGCGTAACTAATTAGAAAAAGTGACCTGCTCAGTTGATGTAGGTATTATCTTTGTTTTTCTAAGAATTATGTATATCCGATCCCGGATCGTTTATCTTTATTTTTGAGAAGCTTCGCCCTGTCCTGCTAAGTTGACGTCAAAAAAGCGGGACACTCATTTTTTCGCAATCTAAAAGAACGATTAATTTTTTTTGCTAATTATCATATTCAACTTGCCATGATAAAGCATCAAGACTCTGGAGTAGGTATGAAAGTTTTTTTTTTAAATAAGCCCCTACTATTGTTTAGGTCTTTGAACAAAATACTAACTACCTTTAATTTTAAGGCAGCCGTGTGGGCTTATCATACTACAAACAAGCCCGCTTTCAAAAAAATTTTCATTTTAGTTATTCTTGACTAAATTGTTTAATATTTAAAATTGACTTTTAATTACTCTCCACTCACCATAGCCTCTTGTGATAATATCAGTTATAATAATATCCACATCAAGGAAATTTTAAATAATGTATGTGTGCTGGTATCTACATGTTTTTATTCTCAGAAGAATCATATAATTTTTATCTTTGCAACGCTTTTTCGATAAATAAAAACTGTTTGGTAGAAAACATTTTTTAATGGAAAGTCGCATGTACAATTTTACTGTCGAATAACAACCCTCTCAATCGAACATCTAATTCTGTCCAACATACTATTACAGTATTCCCCGCTTAATTGCCCTGGCCATTATGTCAGATTTTTCGGCCAATTATCCGGTTGGTTCAACTAACGGAAAGCCGCTCAATTGACCGACCCGTTTGCTTAATTGCTATAACCGTTTAATTTAACCAGTCGGTCAATTAAAAGATACAATTTTCATCAACAAATTTGTTTTGGTAAATTTATTTATAATAATGTAAATAATTTTGGATAACTAGGTATAGATAACAGAAATTGTTTAAATGAGTTTCTCTTTCAGCTCATAGCGCTCTGAGTTTTAACATACTCTGCTCTGAAATCTGAATGCTGTGCTCTGCTCAGACTCAAAATTAAAAAAAAATCCTATAAATTTGTTATTAGGCGTAGATCAATTAACCGAAAAATTCACATGTTTTTAGTTTGTTATTTCAATTTTTTATCAATTAACAATTAACCTTATAAAAAGCTGTTCTACTCGAAATTTTCGAACGCATTTTTTTTCGGTCAATAAAGTGGAAAAGTAAATTAACCGTAGTGCAATTAAACGGGGAATACTGTATATTTTTTTATTCACTACCTTGGCTCTTTGGCTTCTGGGTTTTCAACGAAAACATTTTCTTGTGAATTTTGTTTTCAATTTCTCTATTTCTATGAGTACATTTATTTGGAGAAACCTGTTGGAGTGCCATTTTTGTCGAGAAGGGTTATAAATAATTTATCCTTTAGAAGTCACCACCATCGTTTGGTCTGTGTCCAACCCCTACCTAGGTTCCGTCACTGACGCCACCGCACAGTGGTGCACTTTGTTTGGGAGAGCGGACAAAATTTTCCAATTTCAGAAAAACTGAAATATATTCGACCGTAATAATATCTACTAATAATAAACCAAAATCTAATTTAGATCTTGATTTCCACTGTTTCTTGGTCTTCCAACTGTCTCTTGACCCTAAGGATTCCATACGAAATAAGGTATAGAAAATATCTTATCGCAAAAAATATTTAATACCGTAAGTAAAAATAATGAATTATTAATAATAAAAACAACTTTAGCCACAACAATATTTTAGAAGTATTTTTTCTGCTTTTGCTCCACTGTTAAGGCCACTGCACTGGGCGGTCACCCTTTCATGTATCTTTGAATTAATGTTCGTTTAATGCACGCCATACCATAAAAATACTATTTTTATTACTGGCAAGGATGTTAACATATTTCATTCACTAGCCTGCTCCCTTGCATTTCAATATTCGAGTCCTTTCGGGTTTTATTGAACACAATGTCAATACTGTTGTCTTGAGGATGTATTTCTACCCTTGTGTATACAAGGGCAGCCAGAGCTAGTTCATTTTTCTTCTGCAATTATCCTTGTGAAATATTATGTAAGCTCCCATAAAAGTTTAAGTCAAAATGACACCATATAGCTGAATGCCATATCCTGCCTAGACGGACAGAGAGCTGCAATGTCCCTGTTTGACATTATGTCAATGGCAGGTCGCATAAAATGCGAATTGCCTTGTGGTAATTCTTTTTGCATTAACTGTATAGCGAAAACAGTATATATTCTTCGTTTTAGTACGACCAGGATATTGTTAGAAAGCTTTGTTGGGTTTTCGATTTCATTAATTTGCGGGCATTTAGACCATTTTTATTAGCAAAATGTATACGTTGATTTCAAGACTATGGTGGATAAATTGGTTTCAGAACGTTACCAGCTTTATGTTGTATAGTTGTAGGAATGCCGAGGGGACTCGGTGTTCAGTTGTAAATGAGGCTGAGAATAATTTCTGTGGTTTTATCAAATTCTTATAATAGCTTTTATATCTTACTTTACGTGTTGGTAGTTGGTTGAAGTTATAATATATGAAAAACGTAGGTTTGTATGTCCTTTTTTATTGCGAGAATTAACATTTATTGTGTAAAGTTTTATTAAGCAATTTGTACAGGATCGTGTCACTGAATATTGAATGAGTTCCTTCAATGATGGCTGGATTTCTTTATAAGCTATTAGAACTTTGAAAGTAAAATGGGCGTGAAATGTTTCACCTAGTTGGAAGTGTAGGTAACCACCAAATTCATCAAGTAGTATAGAATAGAAGCCGATGTAGAAATATCAACGCAAAATTAAAAACTTACAAGTTAGAAGCTATGGAGGCAATTTAATTTCAAGAGAGGAATACGATAACACCTCAAATTTGTTTTCTGCGCTGGACGTGAAGAAGGTTAATGTGGAAAAATTAATGTTCTGTCGCCCACTTTTTTAATGGGCAAAAGTAGACAAGTTGATATTCGTCCATATAATGATCCATTTGGAACTGCAGATAAATTAATGAAATTATAGTTAAATTTCTTTTCTGTCTACATCACATTACAAAATTGGTGGCTTGGGCTGCGGCTGCGGCAGCAACAAAAGTACGTAAAAAAGTAATAAAAAAGGTATTTACGAAAATGTATGTAAATTTAGCTGCCATTGTGCCATTGTCTAGACAATCGAGCAGCGGTTATTTAAGCTGTAGAACCCTGCAACAATGCCCAAATATATTTCGGAACCCCAACTCTTAACGAAAACATGAAATGAAAAACAATACATTTCAAAATAATTTTTTTATATTTAAAATATTATTTCAAGGTTAGTGTGAAGCATGAAACTGTTTTAAAATTGACTTCTATGTCAAAAAGCTTTATTCAAGATATGCGCATATCTGGGACAGCAGCTAGAAAGTCTGCTTCACAGTGATTCGTTGTGACAAAAGGGAACAAATTTAATACAGTCACGCTAATCCAAACCACCTTTAATTTGAATATCACGCTAATCCGAAATCAGTGGCATAGCGTAGGGGGGCGGTCCGCCCCGTGCGGCACTTTTAGGGGGTGGCAAAATTTCAAAATAAATAATATACTTATATCCAATTTCTTTCAGAAAAAACTCGTTTTTTTCTAAACTGAATCTTACCAGAAAAATCAATTCGAATTTTGTTTGAATTTGACATTAATAATAACTTTATATTTGAACCATTTCATTTTTTGTCGCACCGATTGAAATGATTCGATTCTAGCTTACCAATGTCTAGAAAATTTTCGGAACTTAACTCAAAATTTTGTTGGAAACAGTATTACCAAGTTTGAATTATGTATCACTTTATTATCGATACTAGACGGAAATGTCTAATTATATCCAACTTTTTTCTTAAATTGTAAAATAGACTCTCATAGGCGATTTCATAAAGCCCTATTAAATATTTATCAGGCTTCTTAATCATAAAAATGACGTTTGTTCCATAAAAAATTCTTCATTTAAAAATCTGATAGGCTGTTCATTGAATATTTGTGTCATTTGTGTCATTTGTTTTCAAGCGGAATAATTTTAATAGGATTTAAATTTATTTTTGATTATAGCATCTGTTGATTAGATTTAGATTTGAATTCTTTGCACATATAGCTGAAATGGTAGTGATGGAATTTTTCTGTAATAACTTAAACAAGCAATGCGATTGTGGTTTTACTAAAACTATAAAAAAACGGAAGGCAACTACTTGCATATAAGCAAAATTTTTCCTTCAGTCTTCTATCCGCTTTTCAGCTTTTTAGCGTTAAGGTACCTATAGAGTAAAAACGTCATAACAAAAATCAACATTTTTTATTATTTATGATTAAAAGTTTGAATATTATTAAAATATTATTTTACTTTTCATTTTTGAATTGAACGGATTTTCTTAATATTTAATAACTACGCAAAAATATTTTCACTGTCAATAAATTTTGCTCTGTTTAGCTTTTAGTAAGTAGGTACTCTAAAAAAAGTGACTAAAAAGAGGACAATACAAAAAAGAGAACAACTAAATAATTTGATGAAAAAAAAAAAGAAAGAAAGAAAGAAAGAGTAAAAAGATCGGTGTCAAAAAAGAGACCATGTTTCTTTCTCTTTCAAAGAGATATTCTGGAAACCCTACGATAATGATACTGATTATCCTTGCCGGAAAGTTATTTCACTCTATAATATAGTTCTTTTTAAAAATTGAAATACGTAAATAGCATGGCGGCAAAATTTTCTTCCGCCCCACAGACACACATTGAAATATCTGAGTAAATAATATATATGATTTTTTTTAGTGTTTTAGTTTTTATAAAAGTGAATAACTATAAACATATTTAAAATGTAGTTTTAAAAGATTTTGGTTTTAAAAAGCAGTAAATACGTATATTTTTTTTTGTTCAATACCTCACATTTTTCCTTTCCAGTCCTGTACTTATTAATCCAAATAATTTAATAATCCGAATACCCCCTTGCACTAATTAATTCGGATTAGCAAGTAATTTTGTATAGACTCTTTGGCAAGTTCAGGGTATTCACTCAATACCAACCCAAAATCCGTTCAATGATCAAATACATACATACTTTGATGAAGAAGAACTGTTGCTAGTTAAGTACTACGCACTTTGAAAAAAAAAAAAAATTGAGGCATTCACGACTCACAAGCAATAATGGATGTAAATAGATAAGACTCAAACTTGGAAGTTTATTCCAATTTCATTCTGACTATATATTCATTTTTTGTGAGATATTAAGACCTAACTACATTCAAAACTTTTTGCAAAAAGCGCAAAAGTGAAAAACTAAAACATCCGGTAGAAATATCTGTGTTCGAAAAAGCGTACGAAAGTTGTTTTGATAATATGTCATTCGAGATTGATTTCACAGACCAAACACAATTTTTTTTGCACACGCAGGCATTTCTAAACATATTTTTGTTTATCACTTTTTGCCATACTTTTTGCAAAAAGTCTTGATCGTAGTTCAGCAGTGAATGCAGAAATTTTATAACGGCCTATGTATGAATTTTTGTGTCAATTTTTCATTATTTGCGGGATAGTGTGCAGAACCTTATAAAAGGATGGCTCTTAAATTTCCTTGGAGAGGGGATGTTGTTGTATCATTTTTTTTGTTTAATTATGAGCCATACTCTGATAAAAAAAAAATACAAACGTCAAATATTTCTTTTGCGCACGCAAAAATGTTTGCAATGAATTTACAAAAAGTTTTTACTTCAAGAAAATCGTGAAACCCTGAAAACTCTTCCACGGCACCCCCCGGGCTCAGCGGAACAAAGTTTAAAAACCGAGGGTCTAGACTAAAAAAAACAGGAAAGAGCTGAAACTTCCATGGGGTTTAGGCCTTTGCGTTTATCTTATGTAAACATTGCAAAAAAAATGATGCCAAAAATAGAAAACTTGAATTTTGGTAGGTATAGGGAAGCCTTATCTATTTTGTTGGGCTTGTCCTCGAACGTGTTGGTGTTCTTTTTTAAAATAAATAATATGTCAATACATAACTTAATTCAGTTGATAAAGTTTTCTTAAAAAGCCCTCACCACGGGCGCCAAAAGAAAAACCTACTGGACTTTTGTATTCGATATCACGACGCATATCGTCCCGTTTCTTCGTTAACCTCGTATCTACAAAAACACAATTTTTCAGGAATCGAAAAAAACGTTTGGTTCCCTTCAATGGAACCTATAATATCCAAACTTTATGTATTTTCTATTTATATTTTGATTTGAAGCATAAAAAAATACACAGGTTTTCTTTTTATTCATAGGTACATAATCTTATACTGCGTTTTCATTAGAGCAAATGAGGTAATTCGAAATCATCTCATTTCCCATACAAATTCAAATTTCCAAATTAGGTAATTTCAACCAAATTTGCACGAAATTCGGTAGGAAACTACGTAAAACTTTTATGTTCACACCCAAATGGAATCCATTCAAAGTGGAACCCGTTTGAAATGACAGAATTCAATGTTAAAAACAACAAAAACAAGCGATTGACAATCTGGACCGTCAAACAAAATTAGGAAATTTTAAATGTGAACACTTTTTTGTAATTTGCCAAATTACCACATTTCAGCTCTAATGAAAACGTAGTATTATGATGGATTTACATGTATATCCATCTGCAAACATCAAGAAAAGTAGAGCGGGATAGAGTCATACCAAAAAACCTAATGTGTGAAAGAGCACCACTATGAAGATGAACATGTTGGTCTTCGCTATAATCTGCATCTGCGTTCCTATAATCAAGATCTCTGCATTTTGTTCTTCTCTCTCTATCCAACAAACATACATTTTATATTTTGTATCCCTTATTTTTTGCAGAACTCGCATGAAGATACATGTAAATCCACCATTATACTGCGTTTTCATAAGAGCTGAAATTGTAGACTGTTGGAACACTAAGATCAGAAAAATTTTCCAAATCATAAAAAACACGTGAAGCAAAAACATTAGAGTCCATTCCACCTTCTCCTTCGTGCCACACGTAGCAATGAACTTCTGAAGTTTTCAAATTGAAAAAAGTAAACTGCACAGCGAGCTTTTGCTTGAAGTGTAGCTGATGCAGCTATGAAAGGTACCGATTGGACAGCTTGGACATCCAAACATTTCTTTGATTCTTTAACGCTTTTCTTTGTCATTATCTTTTTCCAACCTTGCTTTATTTTTGTGGTTAATATGTTCACTATATCTGTCTTGGTCAATGTTGCCGTTCTTAAAACTGAAGCGTAAATCACACTGATCTTTTTTTTTGCTTATACAAACCAATGTTAGAAGAATGTGCAATCTTCAAAATGGATAAATACGACGATTCTTCATTTTTTGGTATGTTTTTATCCTTCACAAACTGTTCATACATTCTGTAAACATCTTTAAATGATGAGTTTGCCTACAATAGTGAGATTCAAGCTTAGGTAACCCCGCCAAGAAATCTTCGACATGTTATTTTTTTTTTTAAAGTTGATAGCGGGTACTTTCTTTCTCGACTTTTTAAATTGAAGAGGAATTCCAGAATCATTGGTTTCTAAAACCCAATTTCGAATTGTAGGAATATCGTCTTCGATTTCACATTCACCTGTTGTTTCATCTAACACCAAAACATGTTGATTTAAAATATTTGGTTTAGAAGTAACTGGGTCACTAATATTCAGATATTAACTAATAACGAGAAAATTTTGAAGAGTATTTATAATTAAAAAAAAATAATTTACGTATATATTTACGGATCCATATTAGGTTTCTTATTTATTATTTTTTGTTTAATTTATAACCTTGACTAAGCCAAATCAAATATAGAACTGATGCTCAAAAAGCTTGCGCCACATACAAAGCTCAAGTTCACTGTAATAAACACGCTTAAGTACCTAATAAAGGTACTTAATTAATATTATCGGCTTCAAAGCTAGCCTATGCAATAACAATGCAACTTACTTAAATCTGATCTGTCGTTAACTGTGCAAAAAAGATTAACAACGAAAAAACTAAAACCTCACAAAGTAGATACGAGGTTCTCATCAAATCTTAACAACATGAGAGTAGTTACGAGGAAAAAGAATTAAAGGTAAAATATGTTAGATGTATCATTTTGACATTTACACTTGGGTCTAGATATTCTGTGAGCCCTAGGCAGTGTTGTTATATAAAAAAACGAATTTGCCCAAAAATGTAGTTACGAGGTTAACAAAGAAACGGGACGATATACTAGGTAGTCTGGGGAAAAGTGTGCTGAATGCCAGGTATACCTTTGGAAACCTTGAGCGTTTTTAAATATGGCGTCATCAATAAAAGGCTTCTGAGAAAAAGACGGCAACTGGTTTTCATTAATCAAAAGTCAGACAAAATTAATTTGACACTAAGAAACTCTTATTTAATGGGTTCCGAAATACAAAAATTATTACCATTTTTTGGAGGAGGGGATAATGAGTGGGGAAAGGGGGTGGGAACAATTAATGAAACACTCAACTCAATGCAACTAGGTCGAGTGGGATATCGTTTCCAAGTATTTTTTAATGCTGATTCCAATGACATCATTTAATTTTGAATTATATCACTTTTTACAAAAGCTTCCTATACCTAGTAATACTTGGTAATGAAAAGATTATTGAAAATCAATAAAATTATCAAAAGTAAAACAAAATATTGACCTAAAAATAAAATATTTTTTTTTTTTTCAAAAATTAATACAAAATAAAAAAAGAAATCTAAATATTTTTTTTTCCAAAAATGAACACTAAAGATACCTAAGTGTACTCTATTAATTTGAAGTTAAACCTTAAGAAGATAAAAATCAAATATTGTAAAAAAAAATCATTTTTCCAAATTTTATTTTTTTTCTAAAAATGAAGACAAAATTTTTTATCTGTTGTATAAGTTTGAAGTTTCTGAAAATTACCCTTAAAAAGAAAAAAATCAAAAATTGCATACAAAAATTGACCTAAGAAATTTATTTATTTTTTTTTTCAAAAATAAGAAAAAATCAAAAACTGTTTTTTTTTTCAAAAATCTAGACTAAAACTACCTATACGCTTTATAAAATTAAAGTTTTCCAAACCAACCCTTAAAGACACAACTGAAAAACTTTACAAAAATTGAAAAAACAATAGACCTAAAAAAAATAATAATCCTTTTGTTGTCAAAAATTACGCCTCTTAAAAAATTGGTATATTATAAACATAAGCACACAATATCTTGAGAAAAAACCGTTCAATCTGATTTAAAAACGCAACGAAATGAAATATTTTTTTAGGTTTAAATGCTACTGGATTAGGCAAGCGTTGTGAAAACGCAACGTAGTGCTTTCACCTCACCTATCAGACAGGCAACTCATATAAATGCCGTCAACATTATTTCGGAATATAATTTGAACCTTTATTTACCTGTAGTTAACACTATTTTGAAAAATGTTAATTCTGATGAAATTTTTAAATATTTCAAAAATGCTACCTCGAAATTTCGAAAATTTCATATTTTAAGGTTCAAAATCATCACGAAAAAAAATCCAAAAACAGGTCGATTAGATAATTCAATTAACTCTCAAATTTATTACTAGGTATTTATATCATAACTTAATTTGATTATTGATAAGGCCCATTGTAACTATGTATGTAAGATGTTACAATCATTTTCATGCGACTTGGTATCTGCTCTGCTCTGGAGCATGTGGAATAAAAAGCCAACACGTTTTAAAAAATTCGAGGCAACTTCATTTCGAGGTCCAAAGTAGTTCTTGAGACTGTACCTTCACAAGAAATACTAAGTTTTGAAGATGCAAACTTAACATTCCCAGAATTGTGTGAAGGCAGCATAGATCCAACATAAGCGTGGCAGATCCTGAAACTGTGCCTAGTCTTTGCTCGATTGGATGGACTTATTTCAATTGTTTCGAGTTAAGGGCAGGCTCCCCAGGTTAGAAGTGTTCATCAGATCATCTTATGCTTTATATGATCGGAAGAAAGCAGTCCGGGAGAACTGAACCTCATTAACTTAACTCACTGCACTAACTACAGGGGTATCACTCTTATACTAATATCACCTTCAAAATCTTAACTGCCGCATTGTGTGAACCGTGAACGCCTGACTGGGGTGGCTGGGTTAAAACGGATGTCCGATAGGCGATAACTCTTTGAAGCGATCCCTAAGGGACAACGCAGTGGGGCAAGTCCCCTTGCTTTCACACAAAGCAACTGAGTTTCCAGCAACTAGTATCTTCGTGTGAAAGGGGACTAAGACTCCAACTCAGGCGGCGCACGCCAGTCGTAGAGGACCTCATTCATTTGCGAAACTGAAGTTAGCTATCTAGGGACTGAGCTGGCTTGAAAAAAGTTTATGACTGCGTGGATTTTAACAAATTACAAAGCCATCTTTAATTGTCGAATTCATCCATAACCACACAAAAATCAGAAAAGGGACAAATATAATATTAATTGAAAAAAGAATATCGCCAAATCCATAGCAGTCTTATATTAAATCTTTAGCTTCACTATGGCAGACTTCTTGAATCGTGCTGCACAAATACCTTTTAAGAAATTGACGATTTAACAATTTTTATCAACCTAAAACAACTAACTTGTAGCAGGATTTCAATTCAACTAAAAATAACCAACAAGTTTTCTTTGTGCTTTACAAGAGAAACCGGATCCACCCCTTAGTGGAAAAAGTCACGTACCAGGGCGTTACCTTCTAAACCTATTAAATTTACAACAACTTCCACCTGTGCGCGGATATACAGCTTGTACCAGAACACCATCACCGTTCATTTATCTTTGACTCAGACATGAAATGAGAACGAGAAATGAGTCACATTTGTTGGATCTCAACCCCCGCCCTGTATTATGATTATAGGGAAGGGTTTCTATCTCTATGAGCTATCTCTCAAAAGAGAATCTTTACTTCTTCAAGAGAGAGTAGGTATAACAAAAGCAATACTGGCAACGCCATTCGCTTCAATCCATATATGCAATAATGTGCATTGGAAGTTTACGTATGCTTATCCTAAACTTTTGAAAATTCAGCAAGGACCGACTAGAATGGAGCGATGTGAATGTGATGTTTTGCCCAAACTTGGATAGTAATATAAACGTAAAACCGAGAGGAAAACTGTATGTATTTAAGCAACATGATTGGGCGGAATACCAATTGTTTTTGTTTTCACCTTAACATCAATGATGTATAGAGGACAAAGTGTTCTTTATTTGTAGGATGATGCTAGACTCAGCTGTGAGAATGCGCCCTCTCCGAAGGTCTCAGAAATAATGTCCGTTTTCTCACCCTCTCAGAGTAGTTCTCGGCAATACACTTTCGGACTAGTGCTTGGACTTTCAATGAGAGAAAAATAATTACCTGCTGCATAGGAGCATGTCCTTGAACATTAGTCTTTTGGTGATACCAATCTGTTGTTAGGTATATATGTTCTATTTTTTCTGCATTTAGGTGAACATGTCCTTAGAGATGATGCTGTCAAGGAATCCATTTTGCTTATCTGCATCCTGTATCCTCCTTTAGAGAGTAAACTGTTTTAGTCGTCTACCACAGCAACAAACGATGTCTCAAGGTGCATATTCTTGGATATCTCACTATCCTAAACAGCCATTTACTCTAGCTGCACTCAATAATGGAAGCGCATGGTATGTATAGATATGTATATCTTTTTCTCCAAGGAAATCTTTCCGGCTGATTTTTTTTTTTTTGCCAGGAAGTCTATTGGTAATTTAGATAGCAGAGCTCTGGAAGTGTCGGTTGGATGTGAAGGACACCAAAGTGGCAGTATAATGTGATTGCCATTATAGTTCGCAAACAGCAGGAAAGTTTATACATAGGAGTAATGTTTTAAAGATCGAATTGAGGATACAAATACAATCATAAAATGGAAAAGGGAACATTTTGTCCGTATGATATGTCTGTCTGTGTAGATATAGGTTTTTAAGGAAAGTACTTAAGGTTTTTAGGTGATTCCCCAGAGTTAAGGCTTGATTCACACTATACCGAAACAATCTCGATTCGCTCGCACCAATAAAACTATATAGTTTTAACATAGCCGCTCAGAACCCAGATACATACCG
Organism: Epistrophella euchroma; assembly: GCA_947049315.1. Classification (NCBI taxonomy): domain Eukaryota; kingdom Metazoa; phylum Arthropoda; class Insecta; order Diptera; family Syrphidae; genus Epistrophella; species Epistrophella euchroma. The sequence continues at coordinate 101,381,047 of OX346245.1, read as the reverse complement.
ATCGTCGCCCTAGTATTGAAGTGCCGTATATGCTGGAAGCTGAAATTCACTTTTTTGAAGTTGAAATGCAGTCTGTTTTCGGGGCTCTTTTCAAATTTTATGTTTTTTTTGTGGAATCGGCTAAGGTGATAGTTGATTGTCAATTTTTTGACTGTCGTTTTGACAATAGTCTCTATCCTTAATAAAGAGAAAGATAGAGAGAACAATTGTCAAAACGACGATAACTTAACCGAGCGATCGCTTTTTCAACTAAATAATCCCACGCGATTTGATGAGCAAAAAGAATATCAGCTACTTCGCGACGTTTTTCGAGTGGTTGCAGGCCAATAAGCTACAACCGATCTTGGTACGGGGGCAAATTGTAATTATCAACCCATGGAAGTCCCCTTAGAGTAAATCGGAGAAATCTACGCTGTATTGCTTCGATTCTTTTAATGTAAATAAGGTGATAAGGGGACCAAACTTGGCTAGCATATTCGAATAAAGGACGAACAAAAGTGGTATAAAGAGATTTTGTAATGTAAGGATCTGAAAACGCTTGACAAAACCAAGAGCAGAGTAAGCTCTAGATATTATGTTTTCATAATGCGATCTAAAGTTGAGCTCACTATCACATATAACCCCTAAGTCCCGAATAGTCGTTACTCTAGAAACTGCCATCGTTTATATAGTAGTTTCGTGGTGGTGGACGGAAACGTTTACGGGAATATGTGATTGATTGGCATTTACTAACGTTAAGTTCTGAGTTATTCTTTTGACACCAAACAGAAAAATTATTTAAGTCGTTTTGCAGAAGTAAAGCATCGTCAGGTGAGGTAATAGATCTAAAAAATTTCATGTCATCAGCATACGTGAATAGTTCCGAATAGTTAATAACGAATTCAACGTCGTTGATTGACAGGATACAAATAATAGGGCCTAGGTGACTGACTTGTGGGATGCCAGAAAGGGTCTGATACCGAAGATTTAAATAATACTCGATATGTACGATCGAGTAAGTATGATTCCAACCAATGAACAAAACCAGAAGGAAATCCAAAAGCTTTTAATTTGAACGATATAATTTGGTGAGATATTTTATCAAAGGCCTTGCTAAAGTCTGTGGCTATTACATCAACTTCATTCTTTTTTTCTATTGAATTTAATGTATAAGAGATAAATTCTGTTAAATAAGTGGTCGTTGATTTACCTTTAATGAAACCGTGTTGTTTTGGGAAAATAATGGTTTACAATGAAACTTTTCGAAAGCATTGTTTTCGACACAAACAATGCTTTCGAAAAGTTGAGGAATGCACGACAATTTGGCGATTGGCCTATAGATAGAAATATCTGCTTTGCAGCCCTTTTTTGTAAATAGGTATAATGAAAGAATCCTTCCACATTGAAGGAAAAACCCCTAAAGACAGAGATGTTTGGAAAAGAGTAACAAGAGGCATGACCTAAATTGGCTGCACCTGCACATTTTTTTGAAATAATTGCTGGCAAACCATCAGGGCTCGATGTGAAATTATCCTTCAGTTTGTTAATTTTGCTGACCACATCATCAACAGTGATGTTAAGTTGAGATAAGTGATCTTTGATTGATGTTTCTTATGCGATACGGGTCCAGATATATATGTACATTCCATCAAGTTCAAGTTATATATCAATTATTATTTTGCCGTTAGTTAAGACAAATTTTGGCATACATATATTTTTTTCAGGATTGCTTTGGCGTGACATATAAAGATCGTATTCTCGCGTACCTACGCCGCCGTGATCACGAAAAATATGTTGTTCTTCATTTTGCTGTGTGAATGAAAAAGTATTTAAAAATAGCTGCCAAGAAAAAAAAATACAACGGCAGCACCTAAATGACATATATCTCTGCAACAAAACCTTTTCATGACTTAGGAATGGCACTCCCGTTTTCCAGAAAGTGCCACCTTTCCATTCATATATCGCATAATACAAAATGAGAACCCTCAAAAAGTTCGATTTTTCATCTACTGATACTGGGAGTGCCCCCGCAAGGCCCCAGATGAATAGTGAGTTTATTTTGAATATGTCAAGAAACAGCATTTTTGACCCATAGAAATGTAACCATTTCTTTTTGAGATGTATGTAGCATATTATAATTCGAAATTTTTTTTTCACAAATGCATCGTGAAAGGAAAATATTCAGAAATCACAAACCACACAATCTATCCCAAATTCGATGCGGAAATGCGTATAGATCATGGCTTTCGAAATAGATTGTACCCAGAACATCGTTACGTAGGAACTCCTTTAACTGATTTGAATATCGATATGATACGCGTTTTCCCTGTTGGAAATGAATTGCATTTGATAGACTTACAAAACGTTTATTGAACGGATGGAGGAATGGTGATTTAGGAAATGCAGCCAGACATTCCGGCTACTTAGAATCCATTAAGAAACCAGTCGAAATTCACCGCGAAATCCGTGAAATTGATGAAATGGTGTTTTGGAAAGTCACAAAATACTGTACATTTCTCTTGTATCTAAGCGTTTTTATTTTGAGAAAATTTTTAACAACAAAATACTGTCAACATTTTTTATAATATTTTTGTTCTACAACGATTTGTGCCTCAAAATATCATTTTATAGATTTATTAGACACGGCCGATGAAATGATTTTAGATTTCTTAAGGCAGTATTACATTGTCATATATATATGGCAAGTTTGCCAAAATATATATGACTCCATATATATGACACTCATGAATTATTTTGAATTTGAAAAAATATTTGATTTAATGAATCATATTTTTTTAAATATTTTATTTTTCGTAGCTAGTGTGTCATATTTGTAAACAAAAATTGACATAAAAAGCTTGTGATCATGTATATGGCATAGTCTAATACTACTTGTCATATATACAAATATTGTGCCATATTTTATATGACTAGCATTGGTCATATATATATGACAATGTAATATCACCTTTAAACTTATTCATAAAATTTTTTCAGTACAATCAAAAGCTTGGCCTATTTTGACAGAAAAAAACTTAATTCATCTGCAACTATGCAGTACATACATATATTCAGAAATTAATTTTAAAGACTTTCTCATTAACAATTCAGAAGGAAAAAAATACTTTTTATCTACTGCTTTGAAAGTTGTTATGACCAAGATTATAGCTGTTGACAAAAGAAACGGGAAAACGTATATGTTCGGATCTGAATTTGCAAAGCTTCTTGATTTTTTCGAAACTCCGTTTCCGTCGCGGGTTTTACACATTTACGACCGAAGTTGTATTCGATTGACTGTATTAAAGAAAAAATGTTTGCTTTAAGATGAAGAAGATGATCAATTTAAAAATTTACTAAGTATATGTTTTTGTCCCATTAAATCATACCTTAAAATAAAAATAAAAAACAAAAATATTTTACATATTTTATTTTGAACTAATTTTTATTACGTAAGAAAATAAATACAAATTTTTTTGAAATGCAAATTAAATAATGTTTAATGATTTTCATTTTCATCGTTACTTTTGCCGCTTTCTATACATTTGGATTTATCATAGTTAATTGGGTATACTTGCACCGGCATGCCACGGAAACAGTTTTGGTTCTTTTTCGTTGGCCAGAATAGCGAGAATTATTGGATTTAAAGTGTTGTGAATAGTTCGTTGTTCTGCCTTGTAAAAAATGCGAAGAAAGTGTTTTGCGGGTGTTGCACTTGTTGTTTTGCATATGACGAATTTGAACAAGTGAAGAAAAGTCTCATGTTTGCACAATGAAAAAATTGTTCCACTAAATGGAGTTTTTCCGAGCCAAGTGGTTTGGGACCAAAAAGTTTTGTCAAAAATTTCTCTTGAGAGTTCTAAGCAACAAGCGCTCAGGTCGTCCTTCTTTCGTTTGTTAGGAGCCAGGATTCCACGGAGGATTTCTTTGGTACACTAGAAGTGGCTCCGGCACGCTTGTGGTTGCACAGCTTAGCTCGTCGCCTGGGGTAGTTCCTAGCACTTTTAAGTACACCTCCTACTCGACTAAACATTAACTTATTCGTGCCTAAGGTTGATCGCGAGATGGAAATGACACAAATCTAAGGACCTTGATGATATCTACGAGAAACGTAAGTTTTGTGCTTCGAAAATAAGTAATAAAAAAATATAAAAAATGAAACAAAAAGTACAAAAAAACTAACCTAACTAAATCAATTAAATCATTAAACCCATCACCTAAAAAAATGTAAAAAAAAATAAGTATTAAAAAGAGTAATCAAAAAAAAATAAAAAAATAAACCCTATATAGCCAACCCACCCAAGTATCGTGAAGATACTTCCTTCGCTATTTCTTTGGCCGAAGTTCGCGGAAATAGCCCCTATCATGTCCGTAGAGAAAAGTTCGTCTGTTAAAAAAATTCACATCAGGATGGTTTTACCAAGCCTCCACACACCTTCAGCTATGAACAATTAGCACACCATGTTAATTTTTTTTAAGCTCAAATTACAACTTTATTTAATATTGTATTCATTTAATGCAATTAAAAAAAATTGAGCTCTCGTTTCTTTTCCTTTCCCTAGAATTTCGAAAAAAAAAATCACAAAATCTCAAAACTATTATAAGAAAAATCAAGCAAAAGGAGAAAATTGACTTTAAAGATGACAAAAGGATCTTTCTATCCAATAACAATTTTTCTACTTACAGTTTTCCTTGTCCCTCGTCGTTCTTCTTCTTTTCATTCTCTTTCTTCTTTCACTTCACCTAAATCTTTCTCTTCCCTAGAACTTTTTTTTCCTTTAGTACTGTTCTTCCTTAATCTTCCTAGTTTTGTCTTGTGAAGCACCCTTTTCTTTTTCACAAATCCCTTTACGTTTTACGTCTACAGGGGGGATACCTTTATATATTTTTAGGCTATATATACAGTACCCTCTTAAGCTTTGGCCTTTGGAATGCTTTTACCTTCAAAAGATGTCCTCACCGAACGTCAAGAAAAAAATGGCAGAGGCTTAGGCTTCTGCAGTTGATCTGCAAGCTTTCAGACTTTAGCCTAAACCTTAAAATAAGGGAAATAACGCATCAGACAAATAGAAGTTCAAATTTCCCTATTGTTCACATGCCCCTGCTATGGAATTTTCCTTTGCCGAGAATCTAATTCCGATCTATATATGTATACAGATATTATGTTTATATAAGAGATTTTTTTTATAATTTCACGGTATAATTTTATTTTACCTGATTTCCTATCTTATTGCAGTAAGATAAAAAAACGTTAATCTTCACGGTAAATTATTAGTTTTCAAATTGAAAGAAAAATGGACGTTTAAACGAATCGACTTCTTTCTTGCAAGTTCTGAAACAAACAATGACCCTCGGGCTAGTTCCTAGTCTTTCCCATATTAACTAAGTAAATAGTTACCACTATATCTGAGTGAGATAACTATTTTCATCTCTTTATAATTTCGCATCCCTATCAGTAATTTTCCCCCCTTATCCATGTCCAAGAAATCCACCCACTTCAGTAACCTTATATCTGTCTTTTTAAGTCTTACTTCTCATATAAATCTAATATAAACTAATTAAAATAACAAATCTATCAATCTTTATTAATTTGCCTAATCAAATAATCTGTCTTTCCTACTCAAATTTCCTATTTGCACAAAATTCCCTTACCTGCTCTAACACTAAATCATGGATTTCCACCTAAGAAATTCATTTGGGTTCATTTGATGAATAAACAAAAGTGCGCGAAATTTATTCTACGCATGCGTCAGTAGAAGTTTTTCCGTCCCTTTAACTCTTGGGCAAAAAGAGACATGCGCTGAAGAAACCAAATAGCTATGGTTTGACTGTAAAAAAAAACAAAAATAAACGTCAAATCAAAACAAGCATCATGGTTGTGCCGGCAAGGAAATACTCATAGTGGTAAGTATTTTGATAAAATTTTCTAGTGTGTAATGATTTTAATTATAATTTTACTATTTTCAAGTGATGATGAACACTTCAAGGGTAACTAGCGTAAGTATAAGATATAGAATTTGTAATGCAAAAATTCAGGTGCGAAAGCATCCGGACTTTTATAAAACATATTTTCCTATTTCTTGTAGATGTAGATAGTATGTTCCTTTTTATTTGGTTAATTACTCGTAATTATTTTTTTTCTTTTCTTCCAGAAACAAATCATTAACGAAATCAACAACTAAGGAATAAAAATCAAAAATTAGATGAAATCAAAAGTGATAACCTGCAAAAAAAAAAACATTTTTATTGATGACTCCGTGGAACAGTGACGTCGCGCGGCTGAGTGGCCGCTTTTGGGTAGATAATCCTTGATACAGGTACCTCTAACACATTTCGCAATGGCCACGTAACTCGTTCGGTTCCAATGATGCTAAAACAAAACTTTATAAACTTTTGTTTGTAATCTCCATTTATAAGGAATTTTCCAGTAGGGTGAGAGTCTTCAGATTTTTTTTTTTTTTAATTCCATTGATGCGAATCATTCAAAAGCTATGGATTACAATTTAAAAAAAAATTCCAGCATTTGCCGGCTCTGTCACTTTTTCCTTCCAAAAGTAGCTTCATCCTTGTTGAAGCGTAACAACCTGGGAACTCATTTCGTAAAATGAATATCACTCGACGATAACCTTCCGACGATAGTCTTGTTTCACGTAACACTGAAAATGGGTATCGTCTGGACGATCACGTTGTGACGATCAAATATTTGCTTCACATAAGCCGATATTTGTCAAAACTATAGCCATTAGACGATATCGTATCGTATCGGTAGACGGTAGGTACCTATCGTTTTTTTAAGTTTGTAAGCGACTGTAGTTGAATGATTGAGTTCCCACTGTAGTTTGACGTGGTGTTTTCTGTAGTTTTTTTTTTTAACAAATTGAAAACAAAAATGTTTCGGCGCAATAATTTACTTATTGTGGAAAAAGAAAACGAAAATTCGAGGAAAATAGAATTAATAAGAATGTGAAGACAATTAGGCAAATCAAATCCTTTGTCTCTTCCAACCCATATGTAAGTACATTATTTTCATATACATATAAACAAATATTTTAATTTATTGTTGTTTAGATTAAATTCATCCTAGTTTTGTTCAACGCTTCCGTTTATCAAAAGAAGCATTCATCTTGGCACTGGAGACAATAAATTTGGGAGATTAAATTTTGCTGTTACTCTTGAGACTTTGGCTGGCGGAAGGTATGGTTGACAGGCAGGTAATGTAATGATTTTGGACTAGCGCTAGCCCAAAGCACGCTATCCAAAATAGTTGCAAGCACAACGAACATAATGGAAGCCAAGTTATGTCCTTAGTGGATAAAATGGAGTATTTCCAGCGATAGCGAAAAGGCAGCAATGAAGCAATGGTTCGATCGAAAACTTTCAGTACCAGGAGGTAAATTATGCATCTCAGTTTACAAAAAAAACATAAATTACTATTAATTATTTAATTTATATTTAGTTGTTGGCTGCGTAGATGATAGACATATCTTTTTACAAAGACCTCGGGAAGAAAAACAAATATATATCTATTTTAATAGGAAGGGAAAACACAGTCATTTCAAAACACCACACATAAAAATGCTTTTATCTTTTATTTTTCTGAAGGTATGTGACCATAAGACGAGGATAATGGCAATGAATGCTAGATATGGTGGATCTCCACACGAATCATTTGTATGGAAACATTCAAATGAAAGGGCATTTTTCGCAAATAATTTCATGGCGAGGCCATAACTGCTGGCTTTTGGGTAAATAGAACAATCAAGTTGTAACAAATTGGTATTTTAAACAAAAATTTTCAGGTGACAGTGGATACCCTTTAAAACCGTGGATGATTTCACCATATCGAAGCTCATCAGATCAACAGAAAACACATTTTAATAATAAAGATACACGAAAACCAAGGAACTTAATTGAAAGGTTTATCGCTGATGTTTACAAAGGTAATATTAATAATTCTTATTATAAACCTGTGACAAGACTAAATGACCATTTGATGAAATCCTCAGGCCGATGGAGAATAATTTTAATGGAAGAAATAAAAGGTAGCTACAACCCGAGCAAAATAGCTACTTTTGCAAATGTTTGCGCTGCTCTACATAACATAGATATACATTATAATGTTGAAAATGATAACATAGAGGATGAAAACTTTCCAAATTATATTCTTGCCGATTCACAAATACCAAGTGGAAACAATCAAATGAAGAAACTTGCGATGAAGAGAACAGATGACATCAAAAAATCACTTTTAGCTTGATAATTTATTTCAAAAAACGAAATAAGCTTATACCTACTTTATAAGTATTAAAAATAAATAAAAAAAAAAACAACTTCATTAATTTTAGAGAAAAAACAACTAAAAATTTCATAAAAACTATACATTTAATAACAGGAACATGAAGACTTTTTAATTAAAAAAATCACATTCAGCATGGAACATCTTTCAGAAATATCCTTTCTGGAGTTGTTTTCCGCTATTTCATTGCGCCTTTCAAGCAATTCAATGTCTTGAAAAAATAGATCTTGTTGGTTCCGTTCTTATAAAATATCAATTATTTTATTTTGTAATTCTCTATCTTTTTCCATTTGACTGTTTATAAGCTGTTCCACGGTGGCGTCATTATCATTTTCTTTTTTCTGCCTAAAAGTACCGACCGCCATTAACGGGGTCGAATTAATTTTTTTATTTCTCGGTGATCCCCGTGGACCGTCAACCGCTGCGTTGCTTTGAACATCTCCTCTACATCCAGGGTTACCAACTCTGAAAGTAGGTTTTTTTCGAAACCTATGTAATTCATACCTTCATTATTATCGATGAAGGTATGAATACAAAATCAAAAAATAACATGATAGTATTTGTTTTAAAAAAATGTCCGGATCCACACATCATTTCAAGATTAAAAATAGATTAATTAATTTTCATAAATAGATACATTTTAGGTTTATTCCAGTACAGATTAAATTTGTTCAAAACTCGGCATTAATATAAAAAATATAAAAATATAAGAAACTCTTTTAATAATTAAAAATGAACATTTAAATTAATTAAAAATTATTTCAGAAATATCACATAAGAAGAAATAGATAACAAACGTGGTTCAATATTTAAGTCGTGGTTCAGCAATTTTAACTCACCGATTTCGGCGGATTAACTGAGATTCGACGATCAACTATAGCTCATGATTCAAGTATGTGATAAAAGCATGTAATTGGCCTGATCCATCGTTGACCTCAGTTCATCCGCCGAAATTGATGAATTAAAGTTCCTGAACCACGGATCAATATTTAAACCAGTTGTATGTACAGGCTCTTATGAAAATTCAAGGTTTATTTAAAAATATTTTACATGAAAAGTTATGCTTGATGGAATTTTGCTGATAAAAGCATTTTTTTTTGGATTTTGGTGTTGACATTCCATGTCGAAATTGATTCTTATATCGAGTTCAGCATTAACTTAATCAACTTTTGGCATGTTTCTATCTGCTCTCCAAACCGATTCTATTATAGAAAAAATTCTTTAGTAGTTTGGTAAGATTTTATTGATAACATAAGTCTACATTTATCAAACTAAGAACTTCTTGTACTTTAATTATATCGTCTTATATGAGACTTTTTTGATTCAAACATTGGATTTTCATTAAACTTATAAGATTTTCCTAAATAGTCAATATTTCGTTTATGAACTTCCAGAAAATCTTTTATAAATTTGAGCAATGGCGTAAGAAAACAGCAACAGCGGCAAAAACGTTAAGTAACTTGAAACTTTTTATAAACTTCTTGAAACTTCATTTTAATACTGCCAACATTTTTATTTAGATTAAGGAATGCGTTTAAGGATAAAATAAATGAAACGGTAGGCCCGGAGCCCGGATATTCGATCAAATTCCCGAGCGAAAATACCCCTGTTGATAACCCTGTAACTACATCGTCTTGCGAGTTTGGTTGTGGGCCTGATGCTGGACACCGCTGCCCAAAGCGAAGTCAGCTCAATTAGTTTTTCTTCATCCTCCGTAATATGGACTATTTCAGCTGGTCCACCTCCAGTTTTTTAGATGGCCAGCAAATTTTGGCTGACTTTTTTTTGCCCTGTCCACATCTAGGGAAAACGTATATAAACTAAGTAAATTATTTTAACCAAAATGAATTTTAGTGTGTACCTTCCTGCAACCTGCAACGCTCTTCATTGGCGGTCAATTAGCATTTAAAATTCCTTCCAAATCAGCCCACAAATTATTTATTTTGTTTTTGCCTGAACTGAGTTGGGCAAGTTGGGATGTTCATTCATCACGTTTTGACGATTATCGTTTAAAAAATTTCGGAATGACCCCCCTGATTCTACAATTTAATTAAAAATATTGATGATACATAGATTGATCACCAACACTGGTTGTCGTTTGCTCCGGTTTCGGTTACAAAATCTCGGTGGCTCTACCACGTCCTTTAAGATTGTGTCTTTTGGGATATGGATTATATACAATTTCTTGAAAATTTGGCTGAGTACTGAGTAGTGGATGTAATTTCTTGAACAGCCGCAGCCGGTGTGATTATTTGCTGATTACCATAATTTTGGTATTGCAGACCACTATAGTCCGACGCTTTTTGAGGCTGATAGGTCCCATCGGGCATTACGAAAACGAAATTTTTCGAATTATCTGCTCAAATATATATTTCTTATCTTCTGATGCAATCTGAAAGAGTATTGAAAAAAAAAATATTTTATCACATAAAAGTTTAAAATTAGATCCTTTGCCTTACTTCATTTCCAAAATTTCCATCGATTTGCTGAATTGTTTGTGTTGTTGAAGTTGACGAATTTGTTGTTGTGGAACTCTGAGTTAAATTTTTGTTTTTTGTATATGGGTTGATGCTATTAGTCTGTTGAACATGTAATTTTTGATTGGAAAAACAACATTATGGTGCTCTAATTCACAGAGTGCTGATTTTGTCTCGTCAATCGTTTTGATTTATCATTTTTCGATTCGGAAATTCCACTTTCAGAATTTAATAATCGGTCTTCCTACGTTTCAAAGTTTCCCTTAATAACATTTTCTTTTCCGGCAAACCATTCGCACAAGAACGGCATGTGAAAGATCTGGAGTTCATATCTCGGTGGAAGAACAGAAGTCCGTTGAAATGTTACATTAACCTTGCATTTTATACAGTTACAAAATTATTCTGTAACCATTTTCCCCTAGGATAATACAATCATCGTCTAAATATTGCATCTTAGAAAGGTACGACAACATCTAACTGATAAGCCCAACTTTCGTGCCTGGGCGAAACGCATTGGACTAAAGGTCGCAAAAAATCTAAGCTAAGTTCAAATCAAGCAAAACACTGGTTCATAAAGTAAAACAAAGAGACAAAAACAAAAGCGTAGCAGAAAAAAAATGTCTGGTTCTCGATAACTGTATTTTTTTTTAACAAAACGTTGATGTTGCTTTTGTTGGTGCTGTTTTTTTTGCGTTTATTTGATTGGAATAAATAAAAAACTAGCTATTTTCTTGTACTTTTTATTTAAATGTTAATAATATATTTACTTTAAAAAAATATTAATAATTCAATATTAATGTGTGCTTAACAAAATAGTAATAATTCAATATTTACATGATTTGAGTCCATCCATTACAATACAGTAGGACACAATATAGTGCGGTGGCTTTGGACAGGTATTAAAATGGATCTATTATAATATGGTCCAATTGTAAAGCTGGTCGATGAAAACCTTCCCCATGCCTACCTAGTCCCGAGTAACATTACACACACAACTTCCGATTGTGCGTCTACCCGTCAGACATGTACCAATAATATTGTATAATACCATCTTTGCCTACTTGGTCTCGGTCAATAGGGACATACTAGGTATAATATGTCCTCGATCTAAAGTGTCGAGACTGCACAAATAACCATACATTATTTTGCTGGATATTGCATTGTCTATATTAAATTTTTTTCACGGTATATCTCTATTTTGTTAACGCCACTTTTCGTAAGTTTTCACTAGCCTATGACCTGGGAGTTTCATTTGATAAGAGCCCAAGGAAATCTGTAAAAAATCATCGTCAATAAGTCGGGGTAAATCTTCTAAATGAGGCAGATTCGCTTCCATTCTTATGAATGCCACCCTTTGCCTGTTTAGGTTTTTCAAGGTTTCACGGATTAAATAAGTGGTATTTCAATGGGCAATATGGGAGGCGTGGCGTGAGTGCCACTTATTTAAGTAAGTGTGGACTGTGAAACTGGGCCTTAATATATTCATTATTAACTTACCTAAAGAAAAGTCCACTTAAATACCCAACACAAAAAGAACCAGGTTTAAATAATTTTCATTTTTCTCAAAAACGACAAGAGATTAAGCCATCTGGTTTTTAGTGTTCAATCAATTACATATTAATATTGGCAGTGAATAATAAAAGCCAATTTGGAACTTAATATTTAAAACTGTGAATAAATCAGTACGTATTCAATTTTTTGTTTTTCAACATTTTTCAGTTTGAAAGTATTTTTTTACGAAAACTATAAACGGTAATAAGTTAATTTAAAAAAAGAATGAAAGAAAAAACTCTTGGCTTTAAAAAAAGGTAAAACAGTTTCTAGCAAGTGTTGCAATTTTTTTTTTAATAATTTTTTTCCATTTTATATACAATTTTCATAAAATGCGCTAAAACCACATTTTCGCGCTCGATTTTAATTCAGCCGCCATATAATGAAATAAAGTACTATCTATAAACTTTCATTTGATAGAAGTTTCATCACTGTTGCACTGGTGGGAAATTTAGTGTAAAAAACTTATTTTTAAATTTTTTGTGTAAAAAACGGTAAAAAATAATAAAAATAAAGTAAAGTATAATAAATGTAAAAAACGTAAAAAATGGTATTAAATGGTAAAAATTGTAAAATATGCATTTATTTTGACAGATTGCCATTTGAAGTCAAGCTTTTGTTCAGAGCACACAGCACATCATCCAGAGAATTAAATTTTATGCTTGTCAAACGTAATAATAAATGTATGGCGTATTGCAATAATTGTAAGCAAACCCTATAGAATACCGCAGTCAGCAGGTTGGCCACGCATCGGTAAGTTCTTTTTGTATAACATTAACGGCTATACTATTCACTAGTTTAAGCCTGAAATCCAGATGTGAATTAATTTAAATCCAAATTTTTAAATCCCGATTAAATAAATCCAATTGAATTTACACTGCTCTCCGGAGGATAGTTTAAGTACTTAGACTCAGATTTAAACTCAGTTTATATTGGTCACAAGTCTCGAATGTTTGTTATTCATACGTAGGATATAAAAATAAATAAATTCCAGTTCAAAAGTAAGAAAAAGTGGAAAATAAAAAAAAAAAATAAAAAATGTATTAGAGTGAATAACATGGACATGGATTTAAATTTTTGGATTGAATAAATCCAGTTGGATTTACAGTTCACTTAAATCCAATTTAAACCTAATGTGAATATTATTATTATTAAGTCTTTAGGCGGGAAGCCCTAGTGTAGTGTGGGTATTAGCCTAGGCAAAAATCATGCAGTGATGAAAAAGTATTTGTTTTGATAGGTACTTTTGTAATCGTTGTCAAAAACTGTATCTGCTCTAAACTGCCCTTCTCCCCTACCTGCTTAATGATATAGCACAGGTCAGCAGAGATTCTTGTGCTAGACACTTTAAATGTCAAAATACTAGCTTCGACGGAAATCACTTAATTTGTATACCATAGCTTTCCTACAAAATATATTTTGTCCGCTAAAGTTGCTATCACCCTGTATATTAAACGTAAACCTAGGGTCTTATGTTTGTAATAATTTGTTCTCATTTTTGCTTCTATTTTCGTATTTACTTAAGCATTCGCAAAGCTATCATGTCTTGCATATCCTTTATTCTTGACTTTGACTTAAATTAGCATTTCATTGAAATTCCATTTCGGCGTTCTGGATTCCGCTGCTGTTTTGCTGCTTGTACATTAAGGGTGCTGGAAGGACTATTAAGGACTTGTCACAGCACTGCGACACTAAAAGTCGAAAAGTAAATCGGGTTTGAAATTGAAAAGAATAGTTTTCTATATGTCTTGTGACTCGACTTTGTCCTTCCGCCCTCAGTACACATATTAAGCTAAGGATGTAACTAATGATCCATGTCACAAAAAGGAAAGGAATGTATGTGCGCTACGGGTTCGCTTCTCTGCAGAATTTCATGCGGATGTGTAGGCATTTCCTTTTCGTCATTTACATTTGTATGCATTCTTAGAGCAGAAGTCACACAAAGGGTCTGGAAAAACTGAAAAAAAAAATGGATGAAGGACAAGTCGATGCGATGCAAATGCAATAAATCAATTGAGAACTTCCCTAAGCTTACTTTGAGTTCAATTATAATGTTCACGATGTTCGTGACAAGAAGATAAAACATAATATGAGATACCCAATATACGTTCCTTCCATTTTTACTTGGTTTTATTACGAATCCTTTTAACTCCCTCAAACGAAATTAAATTGAAATTTGTTAGAAAACATTCCTTTGTTTCTGTAAAAATAATAGGATATTATTTTTATCTTAAAGAATATTAATATTACAGCATAATAGTGGTTCGAATAAAACATTGTATCCACTATTATTGTTTAATCCACTTTTAAATCGTCACAAAGTTAGCATCCGTGTAGCTGTAGCTGACACAAAAAAGAATCATCATTACAAAGAAAAATGGGAAATTAAAATTAAAAGGGTTAAAATGGCTTTCTATTTGGACTTGCATTACCTACTGCCTGTACTATAAGTTAAAAAAATTTAAACGTTTTTTCCACTTTTGAAAAGACTATACAATACCTGGGGTCAATACCAGCCACTTCCATCTTAATTTTTTTTTCGGAGCTACTACCTCTTACGAGGAAGTGACAAATCCTCCAAGATTATCTCTTGTCACAGAAAAGTGTCACTCACCTTGGCCGTTCGGATTCGGCAATAAACTTTAGTTTCCCTCCATTCCTGCAGACACGCACACAGGAATGGTTGAGACAAAGTTGTAAGTCGCTAGGCGCTGGTTCTTTATGAGCCGTTTGTGCCACTTAATTTATTTATTTTTTAAACAAAGAATATAATATATTCTTTGAAGTTTGAATTTGAAATACCTTTTAATAAGCAATTCACTTTTAAAAAGCTAAAGGATGTGTTGGAAAAATATGTTTTTTTAATATACAGGGTTAGTTGAATAAACTTTGAGTACTTTTTGAATGATTGAAATGACAAAAAGGGAAGTAACTCGGAGTTATTTAGTTTCTAAAAATATTATTTTTCACTTCTCGGAATAAAAGTAAGTCTTAAAACATGAAAATGAAGCTTTAATAACTCCGAGTTACTTCCCTTTTTGTCATTTCAATCATTCAAAAAGTACTCAAAGTTTATTCAACTAACCCTGTATATTAAAAAAACATATTTTTCCAACACATCCTTTAGCTTTTTAAAAGTGAATTGCTTATTAAAAGGTATTTCAAATTCAAACTTCAAAGAATATATTATATTCTTTGTTTAAAAAATAAATAAATTAAGTGGCACAAACGGCTCATAAAGAACCAGCGCCTAGCGACACGTTGCTTGCGCTATAAATACAAACAATAATAGATAATTTTTTAAGATTTTTTTTTATTTGACAAAAAATAGAATGCCAAAATTGTATTTCTATTACGTATAAACAGATGGATTTTCGTTTGTGCTGGACTTACACGGCTGTCCAAACTTCTGTCAAAAAATTGAAAATGAAAATAGCAAAATCAGTTATTAATGACACTTAGGTATTTACACGAAGTAAAAAAAAAATGAAAGAGACTATTGGTCATAATTTGAAAAATTATGTCATCAATATACGACGTGACGCGAGTGTTATGTCTAGATTAAACGTCAGTTACACTTCTCAGATTTTATGACGAACCGTACCCAACTTCATTTAATGGGTGCGTTCGGGCGGCCAGCAATCCAAAGCTATCCGGATAAGTTTGTGTTGTTGTAATCCGTTGTTGAAAAACTTCTGATGTCAGCTGATGCAACAACAACTCAAGCTATCTGAAAATTTTTGGGATAGGTGGATAACCTATCTGACTACCACCAGAACGCAAGCAATATACTATAAGTTTTCACTTTTTATTTCGAAAGAAAAAGTAAACCGTACGTAACCATCATTCGATGGAATTTGACAATCGTACCTGACCGTTAGGAAACGAACTTTAAATTTTGTTTTTGACTATATTGACAAATAGGAAACGAGCCATACTTCGTGCCCAAAAAAATTTGTTTGATGGTGAATCAGCTAGTGTGTGTGAGCTGTCTCAATTTGGTGTTGCAAGCCAAAGCCATGTAAGTAATACTTGCTTTTAATTGTAGGAAGCCTACTAAAAAACTTCTATTTGTAATACTTGCTTTTATTATTTAGAAAACGCATTCAATTCGGGGTTAGTTCTGTGTTCAAAAATCAGTTCAAATCCTTTATAATTAAAGGTGCTTTCGAAAGTTTTAAAAGAAAAATATGAATGAAGAGGAAGAGGTTGAAGCAATCGGAATAACAATGTAAGTACATTATTATTTTTTCTGTTTCTACGTGTATCAGGTACACTTAGACCCATTTACTGAAACGAAACTTAAATTATTATGTTCAACTTTAAGCTTATGTTTCACTTTTTCCTTAGCGTAGAATGTCACATAAGCTCTTATGCTGAACTTAAATATTTAAGTTTCGTTTCAGCAAATGGCCCTTAAGGGTAGGTGTACCCGACCAGCCAACTCAAAATTCATGTAAATGAATTTGAATGTGTTAGTAAGCTCTCTTCACCAGATTCGGCATTGCAATTTTAATTATACTCTTGCTTGTACTCTGTTTTAATCGCAAACGATGGTGCAGAGAGTGAGAGAGCAGAGAATCACGCACAATCACTACGCACAAGACTCAAGCAAAAGAAAGAAAAAAAAAAAACAGGTAGCGAGCGAGTAAGCGCAGACGAAGCAAATGTACCTACTTGTTATGTATTTACAATTAGACATACAATTTAGAGAAAATAACGATTCTGACCAGAAGGGTAGGAGCAGGAGGTAGGTATGGATATGGATGGATTTGTTTTTTCCTTATGGATATGGTGTGATATGTGAAATGTATTATGAAGAAAAAAGAATACCTTTTATAATTTTCTAAAAGAATTGGTTGGTGTAGCGCAGCGCGGTGGTATTATTTTTTTTTTTCGGGTTGAACAAAATACCTATAAAAAGGAAAAAAAATAGGAGCTTTTCTATTTTATGTTTTCTAAAAAAATGTGTCGTACCTTTCCTAAGTCAATTTTTTTCTTAATTTAGGTACAGTAGATGACGGATATAAGAAACTCAAAAAATCCAAGGATTTCAATGAAACTGATAGGCTGACGGCTGTAAAGTTTGCAGAAAATCAACTTCTTTCCTTTGGGGTACATATAACCGAATGATACACCAAAAATTTAGTACAAATCTAGATTAGTAACGGTTATTTAATTTTGTTTGTTGTACCTATGTGGTCGAATTTCAACCACTGGTAAAAAAAATTCATAAATTCAAATACCAAATTGACAAAATTTAGGCCCTTTCATGGTGGCGTATGACCGTCCACCAGACTTTGAATTGGTTTTAAAGTTAGTCATTGATGGTTTTGAAGAATTAGTTTTCCCTTATAATTTAACTTTTTATTTTCCTTACTAGAGTGTGTCATTTTTTGTTGGCCGAATTTCGGCCGCTGGGCGATACTAGTATAAATAAAAATGCCTATAAGAAATGTCAAATGTATGGGCTTTTTTCTTTCTCCCCGATCTTCAATTTGTCACTTCTTTGGCAATTCAATAAGGGTGGGTTCAGAAATTTTGTGAAAGTTACACGGCGCATCATTTAGAAGTTTACACGGGAAAATTTCTTATAAAAGTTTAATTTTCTATGTAGTGAAAGAATAAGTTCCTTATATCAGTGTTTTTCTTATATACGTTTTTCTTATGTGAGGTGTATTTAGCATGTATCTTTATGGGAATGTGCATGGTATTTTGGAATGTCTGTCTTATATGGGACTTTCTCATATCCATCATCTACTGTACCAACGATAAGTTGGAAAACCAAACTTACTAATCTTTAGCCAGTTGGTTTTTATTTTGTTATTTAGGTACCTATGTATTTATGTTTTATTATCAAATGGAAAAAGAATGCTAATGCATTTGATGGGCGTAATTTGACATGGAGTGTGGAGATTGAATTAAAAAACAAATCAATAGAAGTTGCAGATATTGGCGAGGCTGGGATATGAGCTGTTTAAATTAGATGTAGGTACATATGTAAGCAGATTTGTGTGTTGTGTATAAGTAGTAAGGTATGTATGTATTTATTAACTTCCCATGAGAACTTATTGCACCTCATAAAGTGCAAAAAGGGTTGTCAAAAAAATTCGATTACTTAATTATTTTCTTATTATTATTCGAGAACAAATAATTCTATCGACTTCAGCTCAATTACAATCTATAGATAATGAAGAATAGATAAGACTCAAAAAAATAAATCTACTACTAAAAATTGTTGAAAAAATATTTTTCGACTGGAATATCTCGAAAACAAACAATAATATCGTCTTCAAAATAATTTTTAATTTTGCCATAATTAAAAATTGAAAAGAGTTTGTAAAAAATGGAATGGATATTTTTTTCTAAGCAAAAAAAAAACTGCCAAAGAAACCGCTAAAAATTCTTGAAAATTGTTTTTCATCTCGAAAATCTAGGGAACAAATAATTTCATATGTACATATTCTACATATATATACAAATACAAATACAAATACTTCTCATTTATATAAAAAAAACAAGTGAACCGCTTGTGGTTTTAATTAAACTATAAATTGAATATTTCTAATATATATCTAATAATAGACATCAAGATTAAGATTTGTTTACATTTAATTGTTAAATTTGTAGATATTTTTATTTTGTAAAAGTTTTTTCAAACGAGTTAGGTACTATAAAATGCAAACAAAATCATCACCTCTTTAAAGGTGATGACTTTTTCCTAACCACAGCATTTTTTTTATAATGGACAGACGTAACATGCTATCATAACATTTTTTTTGGATTAAATTTACTACGAAAGATATTTTTTCACGGTTTTTGAAAATCTTCAAAAATAAGTGTAAGCTTTTCTCTTTGTACGATTTCATATGCTGCAACTTTTACCTTCACATTCAAAAAAAAAACTGATACTTTTTGGAAAATGCTTACTACATAAAAAAGCTCTTTACCAAACTTCAGCCTTGTGGTCAATTTTTGAAGTGAAAGTCCAATTTTCAGGGTCTACCTATTAGTTTTTCTTCAACAACAAAATGCGATCGTCTTTCTACTGATAAATATTCCTATATAGGTACATTTACAATATACCTACATATATTTTGGCACCAACAACCAGACACATTTTATGCTTGGCGCAGTATGTATTCCACTCAAAGTGAAATGGGATTGCTATTCAATTACACAACAATAATGCTACTAATTGATTTTAACATGTACCTACCAATGTATTTTTCCAATAGATACATTCATTACCTACGCAAAATAATCAAAGCAATCCTTCAGCAACTATACCCAACATTCCAAACATGACCTTGCACTAATACCTATCAGAAAAAAAAAAAACACTGAAAGAACAAAAACTTCTATAATCGACCCGCAATACCCATCATAATTTTTTTTTTCCCAAAAGAAGCAGAAAAACCTTCTAACAGACTAGCGAAGAAAAAAATATACATTATGTATGTATGTACATATGTACCTACGTACAAGCTACACAAAATTCATCCAAATTTCCTGCAACGATTCAACCTCCGAATTGAACACGAACTTCCACCAAATCTACGTGTTAAAAAAAAAAAAACAAGGCATACGTACATAACAAACCTATATTTTTTTCATGACATCTTTTTTTATCTTCCTTGGCGATTCACAGAATACTATATTTGTATGCATACTATGGCTTTCCATACAAGACAAAAAAAAATCATTGGGAGTCGAGAGCTGAAACAACTTATTTTGTAAAAGAGAATAAGGAAAAAGAGAATGCATCACCACACTACCCAGTGGATTTCTTTTGAACCAAACTTCTTTGTGTGCGTGAGCAATGATGTTGTTATGGTAAAAAAACGCGAAATGGACAACTTTTTCAAAATTAAAATTAAAAAAACCATGAGAGAAAATATTATTTTGTTTTTTAAATTTAATAAACAAAATACCAAAAAAAAATAAAAAAAATTAGTGGTAATTGTATTGGCTGTCCTTGCCTAACCACGGCATTACGAATAGTGTCACATTGAATTGCATTTTTTAGCATGTTATACAAAATATTTTTTTTTTTTTAAACCCATTAGGCATTCAAGATATATGATTCTTTGATTTAAAAAACATTTAGGAAATTTAAAAAATATAACACTCAATTTCCCAGGGGGTCAAACGAAATAATTAGGAAAAAATGAGTATATTTTGTATTTTTGTCTCTAAAAAGTTACTGTAAAAAATAAAAAAAAATGAAAGAAAAATAAAAACAACTGCACATACATATAAGCTTTGAAAAACCGTTAATTTGACTCCGTTACCTTTTATACTTCAGAAGTTTTATCAAATAATGCATTCATACCTCTTTGTAAATTTCCTTCATTTTTCACAGTTTTGTACATTTTTTTTGGGAATAAATAAAAATAAAATAGAAAAAACAAAACCCATTTGTCAATTTGAGATGAATTGTCTCTAGAAAAAAAATGTAAAAAAAATAAAAAAGTAATATTTAACCAATTTCCCTATCATTCCTATAAGCATCTCACTAAATTTTATGATTTTTCCATCTGTCTGGCGGTTTTGAGGCATATATAATTTTTTATTTTTTTTTAAAGCCACAAAAATATATTGATCAACTTATTTTCAATCGATTACCGTTTGTTTTATTAAAATATTCGCAAAATTGTGAACGCTATACAGTTTAGCGCAAAGCTCTTACCTATTTCACAAAGGGACACATACCCTTAATAATTTAAACGTTAATCCAGTACCTACAGTATAATAATGATCCTTCCTTAACTCTTTTTGATGCAAAACAAAACAGAAGATGGGACACACGTGAAAAAAGTTTACTTTTATGTAAATTAGCGTAACTTCTTAACGGTCAAGCAAAACATTTTGAAATTTGGTAGGAAAAAAGTAAAACAATTCTCAGGCGACGTCATATCAGCTTGTTCCTTATGATTGTTATAGTGATGACGAGAAAGACTTTAGTGCAGATTCTAATGATGACCCAACTTTCCAACCTGACTTGGTACGAGACGATTCTGAAATGTCTGATTTTTCTGATTATTTGGATGGAAATGACCAAAAATTGTCAAATCGACGTAGAACAAACCACCCTGAAACCTGGAAAGTTAATATTACAAAATCTCGTCGAGCAAAATGTTTGCCTTATACCAGCAAAAAAAGATCCATCCTGCTAAAGCCCCGAAACCAGTTGATTGTTCCAAGTGTAGGTTTAAGTGTAATACAAAAATAACAGAAAAGGACAGAAAAGAAATTTGCAAACTTTACTGGGGATATTTTGACTATAATAGACGGAGACTTCATAATGAAATATGTCCAAACAGGTTTACCAAAATGCTGAAAAGTAGCTGTTAACAGTGACAAAGCACGTCAAGTGTCTACAACATATTTTTTACAAAACAGCACTGGAAAGCATAGAGTTTGTTCAAAGTTTTTTGAAAAGACTCTATCTATATCAAATGGGCCTATAAATACAGCAATAAAAGGGGCACATTTTGGATCATTTACTAGCACTGATAAAAGGAGCCGAAAGGTGCCTGGAAACAAAACAATTGAGTCTGGAATCGCTGTGGTAAGAAACCATATAGAAAGCTTTCCCGTTATGGAATCCCACTATGTTGGAAAGTCTTCAAAAAAAATTATATCTGGATAGCAATTTGTCTATTTGCCAGAAACATAACATTACTGAAATTGTAAGCGAAAATACTTATAGGAGGATATTCTGTGATTAGGGCTGGCAACGAGACGAGACCAGGCGAGACTTTTGTTAGTCTCGACTCGGTCTCGTCAAAATCGAAATATTTAAGTCTCGTCTCGGTCTTGGTCTCGCCTAACCAAGGATTTTCGCAGTGCACCTGAGAATAAAAAAATGTACAAATGTGGTTCAATATTTTAACGCGCATAGAATATTTTATATTTCGCAAAAAAAAACTTTTGAATATTATGAAAATTAAACATGAGTAGGTACCTACTAAAAAATAATTAAATAAAAAAATATTTCTTCTAGCAAAAACCGAAACAGAACCATCGAGACAACCGAGACTCGGCAAATCTCGGTACCAAAAATACGGTCTCGTCTCGGGTGCTTTTAAAGTAGTCTCATCTCGTCTCGACCGAGACTAGTTGCCAGCCGTATCTATGATAATTATAACTATTTGTTTTTTAAACCAAAAACAGACCTGTGTGCAACGTGCGCGAAATATGACCAAGCTTCTACTATAAATAGAAGAGAGCTGGAAGCAGAGTATTCAATGTATTCGATAAGAAAAAACCAGTGTAATGAAGCCAAGGAAAATGATAAACTGAGATGCAAAAATGATCCTGCTTTCATTACTTGCACTTTTGATTTGCAAAGTGTCCTACAGATGCCTTATTCAAGTGTCTCATTGTTTTATTATTCCAGAAAGGTGTGCGTGTATAATTTAACCATCTATGTAGGAAGCGGAGAAAATGCTCATTGTTACACATGGAATGAGTTAAATCGTAAGCGAGGGGGCAATGAGATAGGCTCAATTTTGTTCCGATTTCTCAAGACATTGCCTTTGACCGTGACTGATGTTTCATTGTTCTGATACTTGTGGCGGTCAAAATAGAAACCAACAAGTGGCCGCTGTTTTAATGTATGCTGTATAAAGTTTAAGCCATCTGAACAGAGTGGATCTGAAATTCTTAGAATCAGGTCATTCTCATATGGAATGTGACTACATGCATTCCGCAATAGAGTCGGCAAAGAAAAACAAGAGGGCATATACCATGATCGAGTGGGGACGGATTTTTCAATCTGCAAGATCTGCTAAAAAAGATAAAAACAAAGGCAAATACCAAGTTCATTCAAAGTTCATTTCATTTCATTTCATTTCATTTCATTTCATTTCAATTAAAAGTCATATAGTGTTTTATTTTCCATTTTCTCCAAGACTTATGAGTTAAAGATGAAAATACGAGTTCAACTATAATAAGGAAACTTATGTCGAATTCCTTTTACCAAAAATATTCGATTTTTTTTCTAAACAGAATCGAATTTTTTCTTTTAATACAAGGGATTTGTCTAGAAAAGTCTATTTTTTCTTCTAAACAAATCGATTTTTTTCTTAAAAGGAGTTCGACATTAGTTTTCATCATATTCTACGAAACTAAATCAACTGAATTTTAGTACACAATAATTATTTAAAACCTTATTATTTGCAATAAGCTCCAAACGCACTTAGTGAGTTTTACTTGTCAACCGACGATATTTTAATATATGTATGTAGTGTATGTATAGGTACAGTAATTAGTGCGAACTATCGCTAGAAAGTACTAGTGGCGTTTTTGATTGTTTATGGAATAAGAGACATTCTTTTGAAAGAATATAAAATATCTCTGCATGTTTGCATATGCCTTAAAGAGAACATGTCAAGCATATAAATTGTATGTAGGTTCTGATGATTTTTTTTTTGTGACGTCAAATATTTAACACATTGCTTATTTATGTACATACAATGACTGTCTAAACTTTGCTTAATTTTCCAATCCACAACTAGTAAAAACAAAGCCCAAAATTAAAAAATATATCAACGAACGCACCCTTAATATTTGGAGCCTGTCCAAAAAAAAAAAATTCGGAGTATCAACTATTTCAGGCATTCAAAAACTCAATTGCAATATGTATTTGCAATTATTTGCAATAAATTTACTGACTTTAGTATCGACACTTTTTTTGTTGTCGTTCACTATAAAGTAAAATTTTGCTGCGCTGCCTCGTACCTTTGTTACTAATGACAGTTTTCATAAAGCCATTTTACCTATACATATTTAACAGGCTCTTAAATCTTTAAATGACGTTTAGTTCATACAAAATACGTCATTAAAAATTTTTAAAGCCTGTTAAATGATTGTGAAACCGAAACATAAGACTTCAATGCCTTTTATGTACATCCCGCTATGTCTACGTAAAATAACTGTATTTATTATTAATTACAATATTTAAAATTGTTTGCCCCTTAGGTTACTAAGATATTATTTTCGATTTTAAGTGGTAAATTCGGTTTTTACTATGAACATTAATACAAATTCATTTTTATCGGACACACCTCTTTTCAAAACATTGAAATCATTTTAAAATGATAACTTATCATATAAATATTGAATCATATCTTTTTTGTGCAATGTTTCCGTCACACAAAACTCTTGTGTATATAAGGCAAAATTCGTTCAGAGATTCAAACAAGGCCTCACAATGAAGGTATTTGTTCAGATTTTGACTCTGATCGAGCTTCTACAACTACTTGGTGCAGCCTACGTTCAGGATATTACAAAAAGTGGCCCTATAAGGGCAGCTAAAGTTTTTCTTGATTTTGGACAAAAAACCGAGTTGAGTCATGGTACAAGTGGAAATTTATCGGCTGTAGACCTCAAATTGGCAGAGGCCTGTGATAACCTTAAATGCTCTCCCCCAAATTGCCGTTGTTCCGATACTAAGCTTAGAGGTAAAATTCGAACAAAAAACATTCCACAAGTAAGTTTGTTAACTTTTATTTAAAGTTATATAGTTTGGTCATCCTAATTTGTTTGTCATAAGTTTGTTACAGTTACTTTCGATGATGCTGTCACAGCTCTTAATTGTGAATATTTTGATAAAATGTTTGAAAATGTTCGAAATCCCGATGGATGCAGCCCTAGTGCTACTTTTTATTTTTCCCACGAATATACTGACTACACCAAAATACATAATCTCTGGGCAAATGGACATGAGTTGGCCTTGCACTCAATGACCCATGGTGTAGGAACCACATATTGGAAGGAAGCATCGGTGGATGTATTTTTAAAGGAATTTGGCCAACAACTTGAGATGATCGAACATTTTGCCAATATTGACAAAAGAGATATCAAAGGGATGCGAGTACCGCACTTTCAAATTTCAGGCAATAATTCATTTGTTGCAGCTAAACAGCTAGGTCTGTTATACGATAGCTCTTGGCCAACAACACGCTTTACTTCGCCTCCTCTGTGGCCCTACACATTGGATTACAAGTCAATTCAAGATTGCCCTATAGGAGAATGCCCTGATGCTGCTATCCCAGGATTATGGGAAAACCCTCTTGTGAGTTGGGAAGATACTAAAGGTTATAAATGCGCTATGTTAGATGCTTGTATCCACATGCCAAATGATAATACGAAGGACCTCTTAGATTGGATGATAATCAATTTCAATCGACATTACTTGGGAAATCGGGCTCCATTTGGAATTTACTTACATTCAGCATGGTTTCAAAAAGGCGAAAACTATTTTGAAGCGTTTAAGGAGTATGTGACTATGTTATTATGTATAGTATGAATTTTAGTGTGTAAGTTATTTTATTGGGGTTGAAAATCATACAGTGGATACGAATGGCGTGAGATCAAGTTGTAGCTGATCGTTGAGTTAAATGAGATACTAACCAGCATTATTCTTAATTATTCTTAATACATTTTATTATTACGTTACACTTTTTTATGTACGAAAATTTGATCATTGCAGATTTATTCGATATTTGAGCAGAAAACCCGATGTTTACCTTGTCTCAGCATCAAAAGTAATTGAGTACATGCAAAATCCCGTAGAAGGTAAACCATTCAAAGACTGCCCTAAGAAACATGAGCCCAATTGTAATGCTAAAATGTGCCAGTTGCGTAAAATCGACAGCAGTGATGTGCGATATATGAATGTTTGCAGTTCGTGTCCGGCACTATATCCTTGGTTGGATAACCCTCACGGATTGAAAAGAACAATTTTGTAAATTCCAAATATTAGGAGTTTATCTTCACGACATTTATTTTATGTGCTTTAGACAAAAGTATAAGTTCCTAGCATTTCGATTATGAAAGATAATAAATAAAAGTAAATTTGTATACATATGTGATCCTTGATTCATGAAAAGATTTTTGAAATCAGTTTCTTTAAACTTATTTATTAAAAAAATATATACAAAAATTAAAATATTTCATAGGCATCATTCATTTATCATTCATCAACATTTAAAGCGTGTTTCTTTATTTATACCGGATAAGGAATAGAATGGATGGAAAAGACGAAATGTTTACCCAGAATATCCAAAATGGAATGAATAAAGAATCAAAACAAGAACAAAAAAAGAATGGCAATCCAGTTGTTCGGTGAAATTTCAAAACAATTGAATAAATAATTGTTTTATTTTGGATGATTTATGTATTCTCAGAGTCAAAAGTTTATTAAATTTTAAATGCATATAACTTATACTGTGGTACGTTTATTCGCGTTATTATGCTGTTTTCAAATTATTAACACCAATGTGAATCAATAGACAATAAGAACATCAATTATATACTGAACGTTTCCAGTATTATTTTTATTCCATACTTCACATGGAATAAAAATAACGCATTCCAAATGTTCCGGAGTGAATAAAGAAACAACAAAATAGTTTATTCGGAATATTTCGTCGAATAAAGAAGCGCAAAACTGGTATTCCGAATATTCTGGACATCCCAGACTGAATAAGGAAACACACTCTTAATGTACAAACTGCACGAGAATGTACTTACTTACGCTGCTCACAGCCCAGGATGGACTACGGCCTCAACCAACAAGCCCCTCCAGCCAGCTCGGTCCCTAGCTAGCTGCCTCCAGTTACGCACTCCAAGTTGGTTGAGGTCGCTCTCCACTTCTGTGCGCCACCTAAGGTGGGGTCTTCCTCTGCTGCGCAGACCGTCAGGGGTAGATTCGAAGACTTTACGACTCCTTTTTGACTAGTTGGACGTCGCTGTAAATTCCGTAAAGCTCGTTGTTAAATCTTCTCCTCCATACTCCATCGATACAGACTAGACCGAAAATCAACCGAAGAATCTTCCTTTCAAAGCTCCCAAGCGGATTCTCATCCGATTTTGACAGGGTCCATGTTTCTGCCCCATTATAGCAAAACCGGGATGATTAGGGTCTTATATAAGCTCTTCTTGGTTCTTTGAGAGAGGGCTTTATTACTGAAATGCCTTCTTAGCCCGAAGAAACAGCGATTTGCAAGAGTAATTCTTCATTTGATCTCTGAACTGATGTCATTTAGCGATGTTATAGTGGAGTCCAGGTAGACAAAGTTCTTGACGACTTCGAAGTTGTACCTATCCATCGTGACGTTTTGCCCGAGACGATGTTGAGATTCCTTTCTCGATGATAGCATAAACTTCGTCTTCCTTAGTGACAAACTCACTTTCGCCACTTCCGATTCCATACTTGCATACGTGCCGGTATAACAGCTCGCTTTGTTCTCCCAATGACGCCAATATCATCTGCATAAGCAAGTAGTTGAACAGACTTTCGAAAAATTGTACCTCTGTTGACGAGGTATGCGAGTTGCATACAATTGCTTCAAGAACGATGTTAGACAGGTTACATGATAACGCCTCGCCTTGCTTCAAACTTTTCTCCACATCAAAGGGTTCGGTGGTGTTCTTGCCGACTTTGACGGAGCAGCGAGATTTCTCCATCGTCATCCTGCACAAGCGGACGAGTTTGGAAGGAGTGCTGAGATGCGACATGGCTCTGTATAGCTCATTTTGTCTACGCTATCATATGCGACAAAGAGGTGGTGTGTATCGATTTTTCCAAAATCTGTCGGAGTGTGAGCATTTGATCGACGCGACGGTTGATTTGCTGGGCCTAAAACCACACTGATAGGGGCCGATCGGATCGTTGACAAATGGTTTTTAGCGATCACAAAGTACAGATGACAAGTTTTTGTATGCGACGTTGAGGAGACTTATACCTCCGTTCTCCGTAGTTGGCACAAGTCAGAGCATCTCCTTTCATGTGGATGGGGCACGTTCTATTTAACTATTTTATTTCCACGAGCAATACATTCTCTTTCCCACACATAAAAAAAAGTATTCATTTTTCAACATAGCGCGCGCCGTAGTGCGTCGTTCAGCTCCAACTTAAGATATTTACCATCTAAATCTAAAGCCGACATAAATCCTGGAGGCAACATTTTAGATTGCCTCATAAGAGTCTATTGTTTCTATTCCATTATTCAAAGTCAGCGGGACCAAACGCGTGATTGTGGGTTGGCTATAATACTCTGACGGTTGCCACCAAGACGCCAACCACTCTTATCACTCTAGGAATTTAAATTCCCAAGTTCTTATACTTACGACTGACTGTAGCTAATCATCTTTCAGAGCTAAGTCCTCAATCCCGCCGAATAATATCTTCTTCCTGCCAAATAATCTTCGAAAACTCTCTGGTTGCATTTTGTTTTTTAAATTCTGGCGTAGCAAAAACAATGAAAGGATAATCTCAACATCAAAAATAATTAAATGTAAATGTAATGACTCAACAAAAAAATTTAAGAGAGTTAATCT
This sequence comes from Epistrophella euchroma, assembly GCA_947049315.1. Classification (NCBI taxonomy): domain Eukaryota; kingdom Metazoa; phylum Arthropoda; class Insecta; order Diptera; family Syrphidae; genus Epistrophella; species Epistrophella euchroma. The sequence goes on along the minus strand of OX346245.1, from coordinate 101,352,394 downwards.
TGACAGCGCAATAATCAAGTTTTTTTTTGTAAAATGTGGTGAGTTTTCGTTTTCTTTTCCATAGTGTTTTACCTCAACTGGCATAGTACAAAAATACTTTATCATCATTGCAGTCTAACTTTTTTCGATGGTGCAATACAGGTTGAACCAAATAGATGCCCATTACTATAAATCTCTCATAAACTTGCAGGTATTTGAGCACACAAAAAATACCTACCAGCAAAATAAAAAGCTACGGCACAGCACAAATTAAAGCATCTGCAGCGCCATATATACCTCCTTTGTCACATAAATAATCAAATTAAACTAACAAAGTCCAATTTCACCTGTCCAATAAAACAGCCAACAAATTGAGTGACGTCGTCGTCGGTCGCTTTGCCAATTCAACCACTATTACCAACCACAATCAGCCACGCCACAGCACTCCGAATTTTGCTCTAAATTTCACTTATTGCAGGAAAGTGCGCGGCAGTCTAACGAAAATGATAATAATATTTCATTTCTTCTTGAAGTGTAGAGTCAGAGTGTAGGTTTCGTTTTATTTAGGGTCGCCCGATGGTAATAGTATTCTTATTTCTTACTCAACGGCACGTTCTGATCGTAAAGCTCGTTTGTGGCTTTTATGTCATACCTTCCTACTTCTTATACGGAAAAAGAAGAATATTCATTCTTATTGCTTTCCATTCACTGTCGCTTTTATTACGTTGCAATAATGCGGAATTTGAAAGATTCTTACCTTGTTTGGTATAACGTCATCTTCTTTAGTCCCATACTAAAAAGGTATGTACATTTGTACAATCCATACAAATACATATAATCTATAGACAGAGAGGTATCACAATTTCTCATAAAGTCAAATTTTCTCCCCCGTATTTTGATAAAAGCAATATATGGAGAACAGAGAAAATATCGCAAGTGAATATTCTTGAACACAGTTTGGTTAACTGAAAGTTATCTTTACTAAAGCTTCGGATACCTAATTTTTATTCCTATCGAGAAAATAATATAATTCAGAATCTATATATAAATAGCCTTAAATAAATTTTCTGGTACCATTTTCTCAAAAAGTTTTTGAGGCTCATCAGTTAGATGCTGTCGTACCTTTCAGACGCAATATTTTGGTCGATGTATACCGGCTCTTAATAAAATCTACAGCGCATGCGCGTAGCGTTCCATAAGAAAAAAATAAAAAATATTTAATTTATTGGATTTTATCTAATAACCCCTATTTTGAGTGTCTTTCAATTTTGATCAATATCATTCTTATAAACTGTATATCAGTCGATTATGGGACTTGTTATTTAGACCACAAGAAATACACAAGTTTTATGCGAAATACAAAACACAACCCTTTAGACTGGCATTTATCGGGTTTTTCAATGGTAAAAAAAATCAATTCTTTTTATCCAGATCTGTCTGTCAAAACACCGATTTTTGACATTTTTCGTCTTCCAATAGGCAAACAAAAATGATTTTTTTTTTCGAAAAATAAAACAATTAAGCAGATCTGGATTTTGCATCAGATCTCTTTTTACTAACACCACTATATACACCAGAGCAATTGACAGCTATTAGTTTGACTACTCGCGGCTCCTCAGATACGAACACACATATACTATAACAAAAAAAAATCAACCTGAAATCGTAATCTATTCGCCACGAAAAAAAAAATCGGATTTCGGGCAGAAATCTGAATTTACCAAAGGAAGACCCCATTAATTTTGACTAAAAAAATCAAGAACTCCAAAATAAAATGACATTTGGCTTTCTTTATGGGGTTTGCCTTTGGTAAAATCAGATTTTTTTTGCCCATTCATCGGCAAAAATTGTTAAAATCAGTGTTTTGACAAATCTGGATCAACAAAAACAAAAACAAATTGTTTTTTTTTTACCATTGGAAACACCCAATAAAAAAGGTCTGCACTGCATGCGCATTATTTGTAAAATGCTTGTTATTACAGGGTAACTGAAAAGTTGTTTCGGCAACTTAACTTTTGATATTTTTCAATTTAATTTTGTTGCGGGACTTTGCGGGACAAATATCGTCGGACAAATATCATCGTCGTCGGGGGGAAATCTGGGGGGATTAATTTTAAAGTTAAATTCTTTCAATATCTGAAATTTCCTCTCAAATTAGAATCAAGAATGTATGTAATTTTTTAATCTACTGTAACGTTTTACCACGGTTCGATATAAAACTTATTTCTTTTTAACTGTCAACGGTCAATTATTTCCTTTTTAAATTAAACACACTTTACTTCACTTCAAATATTTTATTAATCATCAATCTCAATAGTATGCAACTTAAATTCACTTCCGGATACTTTTAACTTTGAACTTTACACTTTCGCTTTCAAAAATAAACTGTCGTCTGTGCTCAAAAAGTTTCTCCTTATATAGTGATCTTAGAGGTTCGAGACTCTACTCGAAAGTACTGGCACAAAAGCTATCTAGAAGGTTCCATTCCAACGAGAGAGATGGCGCTCTCTCCACTCTTCCATTCAGCGCATTTTCTCCCAGAGAGAGATGGGCGCGCTCTCTCGGGAATTTTATAGATGGTTGTTGTCTTCGATAAGGGTATTTTTGTACTTGGCTCTTTGTTTGTTCCGAAAGTAGTTAGGTGCTGATTTCATCGTTACATCGCCCCCCTCCTAAGATTGATCGACCCGAACAATTCTGTCGCTCCTTTCACCATTATAACGATGCAAACGGTCACAATGAACTACTTTCAGTTTCCCTCTTACTCCTCTCTGTATACGGTAGACCACATCATTTAGTCTCTTCAGAACAGTGTAGGGTCCTCCCCAGTTCTGTTGAAGCTTTGGTGACAGTCCCTTTTGTCGATGGGAATTGTAAAACCACACGAGGTCTCCTTCTTGAAATGCTGTTGTTGTTGCTCGGGCATCATAACGTGTTTTCATCCGATCACTAGATGCTTTTATGAATGCTCTGGTTCGTTGATGTATGTCAATGAGCCTTTCTTTGAGGTTATCCACATATTCTTCTGTTCGTTGTGGCTCAATTGTCCGGCATCCAAATTTCACCTCACTAGGCAGTCGTATTGACGTTCCAAACAAGATTTCCGATGGTGTATGTCCTGTCGAGCTATGTACTGCACTCCTATATGCCATTAGGAATAATGGAATATGTCTATCCCAGTCACGTTGGTAATCGCCGACAACCTTAGATAGATGTTCCTTTAGGGTCCGGTTGAATCGTTCGACCATCCCATCAGATTGTGGATGAAGCGGCGTTGTCCTCGTCTTTTTAATGCCAAGGAGCGAACAAACTTCCTGGAAGATGTTAGATTCGAAGTTCCTTCCTTGGTCGGAATGAAGTTCCATAGGTACGCCGAACCTGCTCACCCAATTGAAGACAATCTGATCCACAACTGTTTTGGTTTCTTGGTTTGGGATGGCAAATGCCTCAGGCCACTTGCTGAAGTAATCCATGACTGCAAGGATGTATCGGTTTCCACTGTTGGTCTCAGGAAAAGGGCATGCGACATCTACTGCACTCCTCTCGAAAAGTGTGCCTACATTATATTGTTGCATTTTACTTTGAAGCTTCCTACCTGGGCCTTTGCTAGCAGCACAAGTATCACATTTTCGGCACCACTTTTCGACGTCCTCTCTTGCATGTAGCCAGTAGAACCGTTGTCGTATCTTTTACAAAGTCTTATTGACTCCCATAAATGACCTCCAGAAGCTCCGTCATGCATCTCTCGAAGAACGTCATTAACCTTGGACCGAGGAACGACCAGCTGCATCACATAGGACTTTCACTTACGGATTCCCACTTACGCCTTAGAACACCTTCCTCCACATGAAGTGAGTCCCATTGTATCCAATATGCTTTCAGGGCCGGACTTCTGTCGGAGATGTCACACCACTCTGGTTTTTCTTGGTGTTCTTTCCACGCAAGAATGGGCTCTATGTCCAAATCTTCCTGTTGGGCAGTCCTAAGTTCTTCATTACTCCAACCGTAAATGGGATCAGCTCTTATTCGTTGGACGGCAACCAACTCCTTTTCTTCTTGACGTTTGCAATGCTTGCAGTCCTGTTTGCAAGGTCGTCGAGATAATGCGTCTGCGTTTGAATGCAACTTTCCTCTTCGATGTTGAATTTGGTAGTCTTATGTCTGTAGTCTCTCGATCCACCTTGCTACTTGACCTTCAGGATTTTTAAAGTTCAGAAGCCAATTGAGTGCTCCATGGTTTGTTCGGAGAAGGAACTTCTGTCCATAGATGTACTTATGGAAGTGCTTTGTTGCCAATATCAGAGCTAGAAGTTCCCTTCTGGTCACGCAATAATTCCGTTCTGGCTTCGAAAGGACCTTACTGTAGTAGGCGACAACCTTTTCTTCTCCGTCATGGACTTGTGACAGTACAGCTCCAATTCCGACATTACTTGCATCGGCGTCAATTATGAAAGGTTTTCCCGGGGTCGGGTAGGTCAGCACAGGAGCATTACATAAACGCAGCTTTAGCTCCTGAAAGCTTTTCTCACACTCACCTGACCATTTGAACGGCTTTCCCTTTTCTGTAAGTTGATGCAAGCTTTTAGCGATTCCAGCAAAATCCTTCACAAAACGCCGGTAGTACGTGGCTAGGCCAAGGAAGCTTCGGAGTTGATGTTTGTCCTGTGGTGTTGGCCAATTCTTTACAGTGTCAACCTTTCAGGATCAGTCTTTACTCCTTGGGATGAGATGATGTGTCCCAAATATTTAACTTCGGTCTTGAAAAGCGCACATTTGTCTGGATTAAGCTTGAGGTGTGCTTCTCGAAGCCTCTGGAATACAGCTCTTAAGTTGTCACAATGTTCGTCAAATGTTTTTCCATACACGATGACATCGTCCAAATAGACCAAGCAAGATTTCCAAGTAAGTCCTTGTAAAACGCACTCCATCAAACGCTCAAATGTTTTTGACAAGGACCACTGGTGATGCCCAAGGGCTTTTAGAGTTTTCGATCAGCCCATCTTTCTTCATGCTTGATATCATCTCTTCAACTTCGGGTGTTCATTCCCGGTTGTCAATGCTGATTTTAATTCCGAAATTGCTCCAGTATATTACAAACTTTGAATGCTTTTTTATAAATTTCAATGTTTTATTCGTACGTTAGGGGTGAAAACAAGATAATTTTGAGATTTTAGTAATTTCTGATTTTTTTAGTTCAAACCAACCACCAAAGCGTCAGTCCGTCAACCCAACCGTCAAAGTGTCAGTCCGTCAACCCACCGCCAAACCAACCGTAAAAGCGTCAAAGCGTCAGTCCGTCAAAGCGTCAGTCTGTCAATCGTTCGTAGTCCCGTCCACAAAAACCCATTCCCAACCAACTTATTGAAAAAAAAAATAATATCTCTCCACGAGGTCTTACCTCTACCGAGTTCTAATAAGAACTGATTTTGTTGATTCTCGTGAGTCCGAGTGACCAAATACATGGGAATGGAATTTTTTCATGGGATGTCGCTTTGTATTAAAAAAAGGAGTGAAACGGCGGGATTTCGCTACTGCGGGTTCTTTATTTTAAAACTTTTTCATTTTAGCTTAAAACGCTGTTGGAGCTAGAACAATCAAATAATAAATAATAATAAAAGAGATACACACCAATGTTTTTCCAAAAATTGTAGCTGAACTACAATATTTCATAGTTTCAAAGGTTTTTTTTTTTAATTCAAAAAATATGGTCCTTGACGTGACGGATATTACAAACTTTGAATGCTTTTTTATAAATTTCAATGTTTTATTCGTACGTTAGGGGTGAAAACAAGATAATTTTGAGATTTTAGTAATTTCTGATTTTTTTAGTTCAAAACAATGTCAAGGACCCCATTATATAAAATTTTTTATCATTTTGCTATAAATTTTAATAATTAAATTTTCTATTTTCAAGAGTTGTATTTCAGACAGAAAAATGACTAAAATCTGCTTTTTTTTATAGTTGGTTCTTGTTGATTCTCATTTTTTCAACGCAGTCAATAGAATAATTGAATCAAATTCAAACCGATAGTGAAAAAAGTGAAAAAACTGAATAAAATCTGAAAAAAGTGAAAAAAAGTGAAATAAATAAAAATGGATATTGCACAGGTAAGAAATTTAAAAAATTTATATATTTGTGTGTGAAGTGTTCCCAACCCTGAAATAAAGTGTTAATAGGAGTGATTCGCGATAATACAAAAAAGTAGTGTTCGTAATGTTAAAGTGTGAAATTAGAGCTAGGTTTGTGTCCATATTTTGGCAGGCAGTGAAATAAAGTCTGAAGTAGTTCGCCTGCGTCAAGAGTTATAAAGTGGAGATGTCACAAATTTTGAGAGTGTGATAATTTGTTAGCTTTTTTGTACTATTACTGTATATAAAATGTTCAGTTTTAAATGCTTCGCGATTTTTCGAAAAAAAACTATATTTGTCAAAGTTTCCATGTTTTGAAAGTGCATAATCTCTTTGTTTCTTTTTTTTTCGTAATTCTTTGTTTTTTATTTTCCTAACCTGTGCTTTTTTTTTGTTTTCAGATATTAAAATCGAACAAAGGTGGCGAAAAACTGGTGAAAGATGCTTACCTGTACCACAAAGAGAAAAAAACAGGGGCAAAAACCTTTTGGTGCTGCGCCGAGCGAAAAACACTGCGGTGTAAGGCAAGGGTTCAATCAATATTCGAAGACGACAGAGTAATTATAACAGAAACTCTTAATTAGCACAGTCACGCTCCAATGGCATTCCAAAAGGAAATAGCCAAAGCAAATAACCTCGCTTCCGCCAAGCACTATTATAAGAACCGGTGTGCCGTCCGAGCCTGCCATCAAAAGCCGCCTAAAAAATGAAAATCCATAGCGTGCGAGCCAGCCTTATAAAAGAGGCCGAAAGCATTGAAGATATATGTATCCCCCAGCACCTACGGTACATTGACGGCGAACTATTCGTCTTGGACGAAGCAGTGTATTCGGGGGGGATAAATATATTGCTGGGCACGAGAAGCACCGTCAAACTGCTCTCGAAAGCTAAGTGCTGGCTCGTCGACGGCACATTCGCGGTGGTTCCAACGATAATGGGCCAACTATTCTCAGTCCATGGTTACATAGAAGGAATCGTTGTCCCGCTTGTGTTTTGCCTCATGAGCAAAAAATCGATGGAAGCATACAAGGAGTTCTGGCTACAGTTGCTGAAATTTGCATGCGAAAATAATATTCATTTGCGGCCGGATGTTATCATCAGCGATTTTGAGCAGGCCATAATATCATCAGCATCTGATTTCTTCAGGCAGACAGAAACCCATGGCTGTTTGTTCCACTTCGGGCAGGTCATTTGGCGCAAAGTCCAAAGCCTTGGATTTAAGCCAAAATATGCAGTGGAAGAGGGTTTTGCCATGGAGGTGCGCATGCTGAAAGCACTGGCTTTTGTGCCCTCGGTGGAAGTGAGCAGCTACTTTGAGGCCCTCAACTCTTCGCTGCAACACGCGGTGACCAAGGTGCTGGCCGCATGGTTCAAAAAGAACTATGTGGGTACTGGAAGGACCAGACCGCGGTACAAGCCAGAATTTTGGACAACGGGGGCATCGGCAAGCGAAACGCACTTCCCCAGGACACAAAACAGCGTTGAAGCGTAGCACAGGCGCCTGAAGGTTGTGGTCGGCCAAACTCATGCTGGCCTTTATAAGCTAGTTGGGGACTTAGCGAAGGAAACTATTGTTGCGAAATTGGCCGTCGACAAAATTCGACTAAAGAAATGACCGAAATGATTGAAATGAACACATGAACTTAGAATATGAAAAATGAACTCCAGCGTATAGGAGGACAACTATCAAATTTTTGGTTGGTGTTACTAAAACATTACTAGAATGATAAAAATAAACAAACGAACACAAGCGATGAATTACAGCAGGCGTAGGCAATAGGTATACGGGGAAAAAATGAAGAAAAGTCGTCGTCAACAGACAAGCTTCAGTGGAAGAATATTCAATGAAGAATATTCAAAAAGAGATAAAACAACAAGTATAACGAAACCAACAAAAGTTTATCTATAGGTACTATGCCAGATTTTTGTATGTAGTGTAGGTATATACATCTGTAAATGCTATGCATCAACATAATTATGGAGGTAGGTATGTAGGTTGTGATTTTTTGAAATTGAAAATGATAGGTATTTATTTTTATTCAATACAGAATACTATTCGGTCCTATAAGAAAGGCCAGTGATGCAGTTGAGTGTTAAAGCCGGAGTTAAGCTTGCTTGAAATCGATTTATTTAGGACAACCAAAAATATGCTACAGCATATTTTTTTTTTAGTAACACTATTAAGACGAGACTAGATTAGAAATCCGTTTTATAAGTAAATGCATATTTTTGTATATTTACGATTTACTTGCATATTTTGGTATGCCTACTTTTGTAGGTATATTTTTCATAAAAAAGACATAGTTTGTTTGTTATTAATTATTTATTGTATTATTCATACCAGAATGTCAGTTTATTAGACTTGACCATTCTTTATTGCGTCAATTTCATTGAATTTTTGAAAAACAAACAACAACAACTTAAAGGCGCTACCACTAATTGTTTAGGAAATAATTTTATGTATTTTAATTTATTTTATTTTTGTTTGGCTGGAGATATATCTATTTCAGGGGTGTCAAGTCCTATTATCAGTCTACTGTTAGCGATGCTGAGCTTTAATCCAATTTTATTGGGAAAAACTTTCTACATGCACACCATGAGGTTTGCACCCATTGCCCAGTCTTCGAAGTCGTATGCACTACGCATTCCACTACTTATGACCACTGACGTCACTGGTCGAGATCTGCTGTTTGTTTATCAAATGCATTTGGAGCATCAGCATTTTTATAATTTGTTCAGTATCTTCTAATGTTGATTCAATAAATAATAAAGGTCTATAGGGAAGCATTACCAGCACTATAGCATAACCAAAAAATTAAAACCTAACTTCAGGTTTTGTCGAAAAAATTCACATTACGGAAATTTGGGTTGGAGTTTTTTTTTTTTTTTTTTTGAGAAAATTAACCTTTTTTTGATTTGGTTAAATTGACTCGAACGATTTTATTTTAATTTTGTAATCTAGTACTTCTAAATATTTAAGGCCGTGAGTGAATTGAATTAAATTTTCGATTAAATTTAATTCGAAATAAAATTTTGAAGTTTCTACGTATAGTTTCACCCTACTATCGTCAAAAATTAATCTTCGGATAAAATTTAACGCGATCTTAACCCAATTCGCACACGACCTAAACAATATGTATAGATAGCTTTTGAAAATTTAGAAAATATTGACCGAAAATAAAAAAAATCATGCTGCCAGTAATTCTGACTTTTTAACATTTCTTTCGTTGAAAGGTACCAACATTTTTGTTAGCCACGAGAGCAAACTTGTGGGGCTCACTCGTGTAAATCTTGTTTTATTATTTTTGATGCAATTAATGTCTTTAATAAATCCATGTGAATGAATTTAAACGATATTCACCATTTTAAAAAAAACATGCATGTATGTACTTGTACCTATTTCAAATAGGTTTCAACAATGGCTTTTAGCCAAAGCAAACTTTGTTCGACAATCTTTCTTGTACAGTACACTACCTATTTTTTTTTTGTTTTTAAACATATAAAGGTGTACAAACCTACTTAGAATATATTTTTACAAGCAAAATTGGCCGAAACTCGGCCAACAAAAACTGAAACGCTCTAGGAAGGAGAAAAATTTTAAATTTGTTTAAAAATATTGAAGGAAAAATATATATACTTTTTTTTTAATATGCAGTGTTCGACAGTTAAAAAACAAAAATGACCCACAGCGTGTAAATGCGTGTCTCAAGTAGATTCTGCACATCTCCGCAATTGTGGCTTTCCAACCATATACAATTTTAACTTTAAAGATTTTTTCGGAACCTACCGCGTTAAATATAATATTTCTTATATTTACCGTGGTAAGTTCCGAAAAAATATTAAAGTTAAAATGATTAATGTCCGCGAAAAGAATAGTTTAAAGTTTTATACATATAACGATTTTTTTGGTTGAACAGGAAAGTTGATGGGTTGTTTAAGAAAATTAACAAGATTTATTGTTTGCCAAATGGAAAGTGACATTAAATACATAATTTGCATAGAGGTACCTAGAAACTTCAGAACCTATAATGGTGTCTGAAACAGCTTATTACGTTTTAATTAATTTAAATTGAAAAGATTAGTCAGGTGTCATTTTCAATTTCCCCATGGTTACTCTATGAGTGAAATCTGTAATTTTTTGTTTTAAGTTTTGGAAAATACTTTTTTTTACCAACTTTTTTTATTTTTTAGAACGGGCACGAATCTAGATCACGAATATTCATTTTTGAAGTCGCTAGGTCGCTTAGTTTGGCCGCAATTCAAGTTTAAAATGAAAACTTTGATGCCTCTAGCACGTCTAGTTTAGCCGCAAATCGTGTTTAAAGATTTAAATTGATTTTTCATATATTGAAAGGTGGCACTTCCTAGATTATGAATATGGATTTATGTTACAGTTTTCTTGCACAAAAGTACCTTGCCTGGCCCGCTGCGCGGGATCCAAGGATTTTAACTCCCTCTTTCGCCTACACACCCGCTCACGCAACTCCGTTGCTCCGCTTAGGGTATGTAAAGTCGCCTGGCAGGCGCCGATGTAAGAGTTTTCTTGCACAAAAGTACCTTGCCTGGCCCGCTGCGCGCGATCCACCGATTTTAACTTCCTATTTCGCCTACACACCCGCTCACGCAACTCCGTTGCTCCGCTTAGGGCATGTAAAGTCGCCTGGCAGGCGCCGATGTAAGAGTTTTCTTGCACAAAAGTACCTTGCCTGACAGTTTTCTTCATCAAAATACATATTTACCAAACATTTAATATCTCTTTACAATCTTTTTTAGTCCTTAAAAGAACATTTAATACCATAAATTGCTTCAGCTGCCTTTTAAGCTATTATGTATATAATTGTCGGACCTTTTTTGCCTTCATCGGCAACAAAACCGTGCTTTTCACTTAGAAACTGCACTGCTTTCAGAATAGCAATTATTTTCGTTGACGTTACATTAAATTATGAGAATCAACAAGTACGAAAACGCTCAAATCGCTTAAAAAAAAAAAAACACTAAAAACAACTAACTCAAGCAAAGAAGAATTTTCGAAATTCCCCTCCCCCCACCCAAAAAAAAATTTCCCCTCACCATAAAAAGACAAAAAGTATTACAAATCCCGCCGAAAAGGAGTAGAAAAATCCCGCGGAAAATCGGCGGGATTTCGCTAGTTTTACTTTTTTCATGTCATCGACTTATCTGAAGAATATATTTATCAATCGGCGGGATTTCGTTACGCGGGATCTTATAGTGTCCCCTTTGGGTAGGAGTAGGAAAAACATTTTTTATGTGTAGGGGAAGGTAGTGTGAGAGGAAAACTTTTTTTGGGGGAGATTTGGCCGCCATCTTTTTTTGTAGTATTGTAGAAATTCAACTGCCACTAACTTCATGATTTGTCGCTTACTGTCGCACTGCTGCAGTTCAAGTGCGGCATATTAAAAAACTGCCGCGGAGTGCTGTGTAGTGCAGTTCCGTCGAGTGCGGTCTTACCTTAAGTGTGGAATAGAAAGAATAGTCCCCTTTCACACAGGGCAACTGAGTTGCCGGCAACAATTAGTTCATAGGCGGGAAGGGCAGGAAGAAAGAGGGGGAAATTAAATCTCCCCGGTCAACAAATTCATGAGATTTTTTTGACGTTTCTCTTTACACTACGTTTGTGTGCGTTCAACCAAGGTAGTTTAAAAGGAAAATAAAGAAAATCTCCGGGTTTTTGTTGCTTGCGTGTGAAAGGTACAAGAGATTGTTAAGGAGATTTAAAGAAAACGTCAAAAAAATCACCAGCAACTAGTATCTTCGTGTGAAAGGGGACATAGAAAAAGAATACTGGGCGCGTTCAGTATAATTGGCGTTCTTAAACTCAATTTTGGCAGATTTACATTGGTGTTAATTATTTAAAAACAGCATATTAACGCGAATATGCATTTAATTTAAAATTCACTAAACTTTTGACTTTGAGAATACATAAATATCCAAAATGAAAACATTTATTTCTGCAATTGTTTTGACATTTCACCGAACAACTGGCTTGCCATTCTTTTTGTTCTAGTTTTGTTTCTTCATTCATTCTGTTCTGGATAAACATTTCGTCTTCTCCATCCATTCTGTTCCTTATCCAGAATAAATAAAGAAATCCACTCTAAATGTCACTTTTCCGTGCACAATTAATGTTACAGGCAATTAATTCTGTGCAAAAAAAGAGGGGAGATCTCTCCAAATAATCTACTACAAATTTCGATTTCGCTTATTGAACAGCGTACCGCAGAATGGAAAGTAGAACAAAATATTTCGTTTCTGATTTCGTTGTGTCATTTTTGTATGGGATTTTTCACAAATGCTCAAATTGCGCAGGCCACTCCACGTCACCCCTCAAAGAGGCGAGGCGCTGGGGAAACACTTGCCCCAATCTTTCCATTGAAATCCTAGCACTAGCAGTGTGGTATGTAGCCCCGTCCTGTTGGAATTTTGTATGGGTGGAACTGTAAATCTTCGTGCGAAATTCTCCTTAAAGATCTGCTCGACATGCCCAAAGCAACTGCATGTCTACGGGCAGAGCGCCTGGGAGACTGTTCGATAGCATTTCTTGCCAAGATGATTTTTATTAGAACCTTGAACCGCCGAAATCGGCGAGTTAAAATTCCTGAACCACGGATCAAAATTTAAACCACGATTGTACAACTGGCACTTAACTAAATTAAATCTTTCGGGCCCAAGCGCTAAAATTAAAAAATTAAAATTATATGGATATTGATTATTTACAAATAATGAAAAATAAAACTTGTTAGTTTGACATGACGAACCTATGAGAGTTATCCAGACAGTTCTTATGGATCACAGTACACATATTAAAGGTAATATCATTAGCGTTTTCATTTTCGTTCTGTCCTGCGCACCTATCAAAATCGATAGAAAATGGTGGATCCAGTGCTCCTTTGCTTGTCAAATTTCAATATTTGCTGTTGCTTTTACTAATGTAGAGTGAAGTTTTTGGGGGCACTTGAACAACCAGGCTGAGCTCCAAAATTCATCAGATGCGCATCCAAAATTCTTTTAACTGCTTCGATTTAATTTTTTTTGCATTCCGAAATGTCAGACTTGTGCAATGTAATATTTCTACAAAGCATCAAGTTTGCGTTTTTGATGCGTACGAAAAATGTGGGCATTACTTCCGCATCAAAACATTTTCTACATTTAGGAACTCAGCCCCATTTTTAAATTTCTGGCAGTTTTAATTTTCACAACCTGCGCAATATATTACCTTATATTTGTGTACTGTGCTTATGGATTACTAATATCGAATTCCTTTTAATAAAAAAATCGATTTGTTTAGAAGAAAAAAATCGTTTTTTCTGGACAAATTCTTTGTATTGAAAGAAAAAAAAATCGATTCTGTTTAAAAAAAAAATGGAATTTTTTTGGTAAAAGGAATCCGACATAAATGAAAGCAATATAATTTGTCCCAAATGTCAACAAAAGGTGACGAAATGAATAAAAAAAATGAAAGATTTTACAGGAAGTATCAAAATAAATTCAAATTATAAAGATTAGTCATGTTTTTTTATTTATCCAGCAAAAAAGTCATTCTCAATGCCCCATGGTTAGTCTCTATAAACTTTTTTAATTTGTACATTCTTCAATATACTTCAATGTAATTAATTTGATTTGTACTTTTTTTTTTTGCAGAACCGATCAGTTTTGGAGAAAGCATTGCCAGTCAGCTAGAAGAACTAAGGCCCGTTGAGACAGCTGCAAGTATGGCTGATTTGCAGCAATTTTAATCAAAACACGCTGGGCAAGGGCTCCAGCAAAAACCATCATCTCTATCAAGCTGAAGTTCTACTGACTGCACCTGACCTTCTCCGACAAAAAATGTATAATGTATAACTCCGACATATCATACAAAATTTTGAAAGCTCCGACATTATGAAGTTTGTGGTAGTGTTTGAGAGTTTTGCAGCTCTACATCTGGCATGTGTACAATATTTCACCAGAGCTTCACAACTTTGTAAGGTTAAGTCAATGGGGCGATGAAAAATCCTAAATCTCGATGTCAACCGCCGCCTCTTCCGGTGCAGAAGACATCTTAACTGTCAGTCGGCACCGAATGAACCTATAATTGAAGATTTCCTTTTGTGTCGTTAATTTGGAGTTTCGATCAAAACGTTGAATCACAGACGCACTACATGTTCCATAGATATCGCATGCAGAAGAAAAAAATATGATCACTGGGACGTAGACGTACGTCCCAGTTTAATCAAATTTGTGGAACCTATATAGTATATTATAATGTTAAAACAGATAAACACACACATATACACATGCAAACAAAACGCCAGTTATAGCCACGGTTACCACTTTGGTCATTTGTGACCAAATTTGGTCATTAATTTTTCACTTGGTCACATTGTCATTTTGTATTCCATTTGGTCATGTTTTTTCTTGAATATATTTGTTTTTATTAAGCTTATATTGGGATCACATTTTAAAATGCTGTTAATATTTTTATGTTTTTTTATTTATAATTCGTTACTTTTATTTATTTATGTTAGTCTATTTTAATTAAGTTTGCTTTGTGAATTTGTTTGCACCTTTTTTTTTTATTGTTTTTGTTTATTATTAAAGGTTAGTTTATAGATAGAAGAGAAGTGAAAAAAATACAAAAAAATAGCTTTTTTCCAAAGCGTGAAAAATACAATAAAATTGAATGTAATTATTTAAGCGACAAGGGGGAAGAAATTAGTTTCGAAGTTAATATAATTCAACGGACAGCAAAATTAATTTTCTTTGTAAGCCTTTCGACGCGAGATTTATCAATTTAGATTTCACTTCGCCTTGATATATAAACTAGGCTTAATAGTTAAAAAAGAATAATATGTCATTTCTGTATTATGGAGAATATGTTGAAATAAATGTGATGAATTGATTGTTTTCTGTGTTTCTAAATATTTCGTGCTTAAATTATTTTGGTCATTTTTAGCTACAGTTGGTCATTTTTATTTTTTAATTTTGGACACAAACTTTATATTCAAGTGGCAACCGTGGTTATAGCACTTTAGTATTTTGATCAAACGATTAGATTTAATAGGAAGAAGAAAAATGGCTTACAGGCAAAAAATATTGAAAAAGTTATCATTTTTGTTTGTATGGGATGCGATATCTATGCTACTATATTATCTGTGGCTTAATCATTGTGTTTGTCGCGGGCAAATTATGTCGTCCCCCACAGAAAAAAAAAGAGATAGGGTCTTGGATTTTCTTGGCCTTTCAGTGACTGTGATATCGGAACATTCAAACGTTCTGAGACAATTCCATTTTTAAGGCTACAATTTTTAAAAATAATTACATATGTACATCGAAAGCTCTTCATCAATTTCAATATACATCAATGATTTTGCTATGAGCACAGAGCACCTCAATCGGCAAGCAGTGGTGCTACAATCCGAATATGATTACCATCAATCGATCCAATAGTATGTGGGAAAGCCGAATACTGATCAGAATCTTTGGCAACGTTCAACGTCAACCAAAGCCAAGTTATTGACAAGTTTTACGGCAAAACTAGTTTTAAAGGACTTTCCAGTTTTAAATTTTCCACAAACCTTCATATAGGTATGTTGAAGTGTATTCTATATTGCTATAAGTACATGTACATCTGGGACAAACTTAGCTATTGTTTTGCGAGATATTGACAAGAACTCAATTGACCTATTTGAATTACGGGCAAATTCCTAAACGCAACATTTGCAAAGCAAATGAAACAAAAACAAATTGAAATGCAAGTGAAGTGCGCAAGATATTTTTGACATTTGCACAAATGCATTTGCATTTGCGCATAAAAATAAAATCTTGTACGTTTATGGACAATCTGCTTAGCAGGGATCTTTACGTTTGCATTTTGGAACTGTTTGCTTAGCATAATTTGCGCAAGTTTTGCGTTTAGGAATTTGGCCTACCACTTGCAATATCCCTCTGCGTAATAGCATGCTGAAATCTGGGTGCAATTGCAAAACGTCCTGTGTCTTGTCTTTTATTGTTGGTTCAATCTGTAATCAATAAATAATGCAAATTCTGAAACAACAAAGTTATTTAGTTTACCAAAACAAGTATAGCGATGAATTTGTCGATGGTCATCCTACGCAAATTTTGGTAATCCTGGCCTTCATTCGACAATAGGCGTTTTTCTTTTTTAGTTCCAAGTTGGTTCAGAGCAGAGCACTGAGCAGAGCATGAGCTAAATCATAAATTAGGTTTAACTAAAAGGTATCACTACAATCATTGAATTACATGGTATGAAGTTCGCCGGGTCAGCTAGTATAAAAAAAATAAAATAATCTTAATTAATACTAAACTACAAAGGTAAGCAAAAATAAAATTTCTAATTTCTAATTCTGGATAACATAAGAGGCACTTTTTCATGACAAGAGATACTCTTGGAGGATTTGTCAATTTTTCAGAAGAGACACTGAGGAAATGACATACAAAATTAGGTATACTATTTTTGTTAATTGGGAGCAGATTCTTTTACACTATTGTTTTATATCTCACTTTGTGTGTGCCACAAAATAATTTCATATAATACAATAACAAAACTTCTGAATGGAGTGGAAGCAACTACCACTGTTTTATTTGCTTTAAGAATGTGTGAATCCTCATCGAGTCGATTAATCAAACAAAGAAATTATTGCAATGAACTAATGTCGAAATCCTTTTACCAAAAAAATTCGATTTTTTTTTCTAGAATCGATTTCTTTCTTTCAATACAAGGAATTTGTCCAGAAAAATCGATTTTTTTCTTCTAAACAAATCAATTTGTTTATTAAAAGGAATTCGACATAAGAGGTACTATATTTTTGAAAAACATCAATGACCATTCTTATAATAACAATTAACGAAGAATTCAATGGTGACCTTCATTTTAACCTTGATGATAGCTTTTAAGATCATCGTAAGGTCATTTTTCTTTTTAATGGAGACATCCAATCGATATTTAAATAAAATTAAAATCGGTAACGCGACAGCTCGTATAGAACCAGAGTCTAGTGTCTTACAACTCTCAACCATTGCTGTGTGCGTCGTATTGGCAACAATGGAGGGGACCTACAGTTTTCTGTCAAATTCAAGCTACTAAGTTGAGAGGCAATTATTCATGGCAAGAGTTACTCTTGGAGAATTTGTCACTACTTCCTCCCAAGAGCAAGTAGCCGGGAATCGAAACCAGACCTTCGGCATGACAGTCCTACGCACTAACCATAATTTCCGGACTACTACGTTATCGGCATTTGTTGAATGCACAATTTTAAATTCATACCAGACAAATGAGAACCAAACTTATTAGTTTTGACAAGGTATATCTAGCAGCTAGTGACCTTAAGCATGGTCGTCAATGACTTTAAGAAAAAAATGTCGTTCTTTACTTTTGTTATAAGCGACCTCTGTTTTCGTAATACCTATTGATGTATGAATTCCTTTAGGTCCAGTTTTTTAGTGCGAGGTTAAAGTTAAATCACAAAATTTGTTGGGTAAACTCCGGATTTATTGAACAAATGCTAATGATATTTTCTTTATCGTCCGAGTATTTGCGCATATATATTTTTTTTTTTTTTGAAAAACTATTTCCTTAGTCAACGTGAATGTCCAGAATTAACTAACTCTAGTTTAATTAGTCACTGAAACTGAACCTTAGAAGTTTATCTAATCCACGGTACACAAAACTAAGGTATTATCTTGCGCAGGATGTCAGAATTGAAACTGGCAGCAATTAAAAAATGGTTGCTTGAGTGCTCCCAAAAACTTCACACGGCTATATTAAAAACAGCAACAAATACCGAAATTTGACATTTAAATGGGCACTGGATCCACCATTTTTTATCGACTTTGATAGATGCGCAGAACAGAACAAAAATTAAAACACTTACCGTCATATTATTCACTCGATGCATCCAGATGAATTTACATTGAATTTGTATGATTTACATCCAGATTTAAGTTTTAATCTAGATGTATTTAGTGAATAATATGGCCGTTCTTATATTACCTATAATATATGTACCGTGTATCTAATCCACAACGATATTTAGAAGTACTTACCTACTATATTTTGTCTAGCTCGTATTCACTGTATCCTCATACTACTTCAAGAACTAATGTGCGAGTTATATCGAAGTCCTCTGGGCGTCTATCCAAAGCATTGAACACAATTATTGTTCCCATTTAACTTTAACTGCAGAAGTTAATCGTAAGCCCACAAGGTATACATTACATTGCAACATCAAAAAGATACACACAAATTATTCCACAGTCAAAACAGTTCAAAACCAAAAAAAAAAACTGCGGTTAACAAGCAGGGACAATAAGCATCCACTAAGCTATATAATATGTATTCTTTCCCGGAAACCACCAATGAGGATGCAGAGCGGACAAATTTTAGCCATTTATATCGTTTAATTGTTACCATAGCATTGGCATAGCTTAGGAAGTCTTCTATATAAAACTAAGTTATAAAATAAGGACCGTGTATAAGCATAAAAAGTTTTCCCTCATTTGCAGTAGTTAGGCAAAAAGTCATAGTCATACCTAAACATGAAATCACTTGCCCGAATATCTAACTTTTCAAAAGGTCTTGAAATGGACAAGAGCGTTGTACTTTGTATTCGTATATCCTGACATTTTTTTTAATCGGGAGCACAACTTTTATATTGCAGGAAAAGTTCAATGTTAATATAGTAACAGCAAGCGGTATAAAATAAAGTTGACCGACTCGTTCAATAAAGCGAAAATTTTACTAATATCGAATTCCTTTTACCAAAAATATTCGATTTTTTTTCTAAACTGAATCGAATTTTTTCTTTTAATACAAGGGATTTGTCCAGAAAAATCAATTTTTTCTTCTGAACAAATCGATTTTTTTATTTAAAGGAATTCGACAAAAGTTTCAGACCAAACGTAAAAAAAAGACTGAAAGAAAAAAAATCAACGTGAGTCAGAAATGGTTCTCCAAAGGACTATCATAAAACTCAGAATATTGTGGACAGTAAAAATAACTCCCTACCTTATAAGAGCTCTATGTAGGTGGAATGTATCTCTGAGAAAACTAAATAAAAAAAAAAAAAAAAGAGTCAACCAAAATAGCAGGCCTTGAACACCAAAACGTTCCACTTACACATTTAGTTACTTTACTTAAAAAATTAAAATTGAAACCAAAAAATGTAAAAAAAATGATAATAATAATAATAGTATTAAATAAATAAATAAAAAGCAATTATAGTTAACAAAAAAAAAATAAACAGGAACGAAATGGTAACAAGACGAAAATCTGGATATACAAAGTCTGTGGTAAGTAACTTCTCCACTCAATTTTATTGAAAAAAAAACATGGGCAATCGGTTTTGCGTCTCAATAATATAATTTTTTTTTCTTAGATGATTTTTCAACTCACTTTGTAGGCTACCGTTACTTATAGTAGGAAAATACAGTTGGAATACCGGGCGTATGAAACTGGACTCCGACGACAGATTTTGGGACCAAGTAACTAGGAAAAGTGGTTTTTCCAGTAACTATTCCTTAGACGGACACACAATACTGGATTCCTAAAAATCAGCACCTTGTTTTTAACCTGGTGGTGTAACGGAGTCCAAATCTTCACTGGCACGCAGTCCACTTGGCGCTCCGTTGGCAATCTGGGACCGCCAAAAATTCACAAATCATTTTAGAACACTATTCTTTTTCAATAAAATCACTCTCATAAAACTCACCCTTTGATTTCAAATTCACACGAATTAAAAAAGATATTTCTCCAAGTAACGGATTGACAATGAAATGATGCACTTTTTTGTAAGTATAAATGCTCTTAAACGGTATAAAGAAAATGTATTTTATTAATTAAAAAACTAGACCACTAAGAAAAATGTTCACTGTATGTATTTTATTAATTAAAAAAAAACTAGACCACTACGATAAATGTTTACGCTCTTAAAAATTATAATTTTTACAGTGCACTTAGTTCATACCTTTTAAATAAATTTATCGAGTTGCTAGTAATTTTTCATACAAAAAAACATTACCGAGAAGTGGCATCTGAGCTCCGAATAAGCACATGGAGAAAGATACATTTTTGACAACTTAATCGTGATTTTGACTAGTGAACATGACACTTTTTTTTCTTACTAATTCCTTCTTCCAGACATTTAAAGATCATCCGTAACAACATCCGCATACAGACGTGAATGTATTGTTCCAGTTTTTTGCCAGTCATATTCCTCTTACATTTCCTCTACTTCTATTTCCTATAACCTTCCTTTTCCGGTAGATGGCTCTAAGTACACTCTTCAGACCCCTTCGCACTTCGATTAAATCAACGTCACCCAAAATACACTGAAATTAAGTGTTAAGACAATTTTATAATCTTTTTCTTGACGTTTTACGATTTCTTATGGCGACCGTAAAATAGTCTAAAGCCGGAAGCAAATTTTGGGAGTGGAGGTATAACCAAATTTTATATATTTCCATGTATAATTAAATAAACGCGTTATTAGACATATTAAATTCAACCGTGTGGCGGGTTTTTTTTTTAGCCGGGGTGGGGGGTGGGTGTTCGAAAACTTCTGGGACCTAAGTATTTTTAATTAGTACACAATCCTTTATTTTTATATACAGGGTTATTCGCATAAGGTGTGACAAAAAACTAGAACGTAGATATAGGTTGGGTTCGAGATAAAAAAAATCGAATAGGAGGGGGGTCTGTTACCCCCGTTTATTCAGGGGGGGCAATATTTAAAATTGACTCAAAACAGAAAATAAATTATTAAAAAACCACAATGTCATGCTATACCTTGTAGTAAATAAAGTTGTTTTAGTAGAAATAGGATCTTTAGAGCACGAAAATAAGGGATTGAAGTGGAATTTAAGGAAAACTTAATTTTGTTATTTTAAGTTTTCTCGAAAACTAGATGACATTTTGACATCTGGTTTTTAGTATTTGACTAAAAATTTCAAAGAGCATTGAATATTAAACACAAAAATTCAACTTAATTCCGTAAAGTTTTGAACAAAATTAGTTTGAACCCATTTCTTTAATTTTAAGCTTACAAATTTATTTTTCAAAAACTAAAACAACAGGTGCCAAATAACTTTTTATATATGTGTGATAGATATGAAAAATTTGGTGATAATAAATTTTGTAGAGAATTTTCTAAGCTTTTTTTTGTCTCAGAATATTTTTTGAAAGGACAAACAGCTTCTCAGTTTAACACGAAAAACCGAAAAGGACATGTTACACTTTCCTGCCGCTAGAGATCGCCTCGGATTCATGGGTATACTTTTGTATACTTCATCATTAGGCCTCTCTTAATACGTGTGCCAAGTTTCAAAACTGTGGGAATTTTTTCCAGGTGAAAACCTTAACTAACTGACTAGACTTTTAAGAGTATTTTTGTTTGTTTGCAAATAGTACCGTATGGAGATCGCAAGGCCACAAAATTCAAACAAAAAAATTTCTCCGATATCCCATATTTTGAAAAAAAATATTATACCACAATAGTTCGATATAACGGGGTTTTCCGTTAGATTTTGTTTTCTGATGATCAAAATGTTTATCGAAGTTTCACAAAAGAATAAATCTACGCTTTGTTGTTTCAAAGCTGTTTCTTTAACATTTTATAGCTCCTTTTTTGCCTGCCAGCTGTTTGATTTTCAAAATAACTGAGTGAGAAACATATAGAAGCAGATCCCTCTGTCATTTTTCCTATGCCTCAAGACCTCAATCTTTATTATCCGATTAATAGAACCCAAGGGAACCATATAGGCTTCGTTGGAAATTTTGTATAAAGCACTTTTTTTGTGTATTAGCCATGGCATGATGGTTAGTGCGATGGGCCGTCATGCCGGAGGTCTAGGTTCGATTCCCACATTCCTAGCCTCGTCCAACTAATAATAATAAAAAAAAATTAAAAAAAACGCTACTGCCACTTGAGAGGAATTGACAAATCCTCCTAGGGTATCTCCTGTCATAGAAAAGTGCCGCTCAACTTAGCCGTTCGGATTCGACAATAAACTGTAGGTTGGAATGGTTGAGAGTTGTAAGTTACTAGGCCCTAGTTCTTCACGAGCTGTTGTGCAATCAAATTTATTTATTTTTTAAAGAACGGAAAAAATCTACAAAAAGAGTCAATATAGTTTGTTGTAAATGCTTATATCTTGCATTCTAACATCAAGACATCTTTTTTTAATCCACCAGCAACCGTTTCTAATGACCAATAGCATGAAAAGCTGATATGTACGCTACCTACTTCCACGGGCAGACACGTATCCAGAGGGCTTGTTCCATTAAAAACTAAATATATTCTTCCGAATGTTTTTGATGTCTGTCATTGGTCTACCACCTTGTGTTTGAGCTGCTGAAAGTCAGCCCCGTAGCAATATAGACACTAACTACAAAAAATAAAAAATTAAAAAAAAATATGATGTATTTGGCATCACGTTTTATTAATTCCCATTTGCGGAAACGAAACTTAAGTATTAAGTAATGGCCCTAACTAATAGAGTTTGGTTAGTTCTTAAGTGGACAAAGTACTATTTTTCAAGTTCATAGAAGGTCTATTCCGGTATTTTTTGGAAAGTAACTCACAACTTGTCAAATTTTAAAGGGAATAGAAAGGATCAAAAAGGCAATACAAATCCGGCAAGACCTACAATTAATTACAATGCTTTAACTTTTTATAAAGCATTC
The DNA here is from genome assembly GCA_947049315.1 of Epistrophella euchroma. Lineage (NCBI taxonomy): Eukaryota > Metazoa > Arthropoda > Insecta > Diptera > Syrphidae > Epistrophella > Epistrophella euchroma. The sequence goes on along the minus strand of OX346245.1, from coordinate 101,329,587 downwards.
ATTTATTTTCTTTTTGTTTTAATTGATAGTTTTTGAAAAAATAATTTTTAAATTCAAAGAATTCCATAAGGCATTTACTAATAAAGTTAACCTTTGACTGCATACAAGTCACTTCGACAGAATTACGCTGTTTTTGTTTTCAGACGAAATGCAAATAGTAAAAAAGAAGAACGGACCTTATCTATATCTACTGGCCCTAGATATTTACTTTATAAAATAATAATAATAAAAATACAAAATGAAAACCGTACCGATACAAACCAACCCTACTCAGCTTAAGAAGTATCTATAGAACACCAAGTGTTTTCCTTCAAAGTTGAGACCAAAAATAAATACAAATATCTTAACATGGAATGGAAGCAGAAACTGTGAAGGCGACGTCAACAAATAAAAAATACAACTAAACTCGTAAAGATACAATATTTCAAATATAAAGTACACATTTTGCGTTCCTTGTGCAAACAACACCGAGTGGTATTACATTTTTTAAAAAGACTACATACTCATCTAAAAGCCACGGGAAAACTCTTACACCAGCTGCTGCAGGAAAACCGAGGAGTCTTTCTAAAAGTCCTGCTGTTACAAGATTTCAAATCGAAACACATATGAAAGCGAGAACATTGCTGTTCTATTTGCGATAAAGTATTTCTCTTTATGCTGCATAGAACATATCAACTTGACCTTATAGTCATATGACACAGTCTACAGTATTCCCGCCCGTCCTAAAAATAAAGACAACATTTGCTCTTCTTGTTTGGTCCTGCATCTCTTGAATATAAGATGTGATTCGTTACACACAAAAGACATAAATCACCGCATACGGAAAGAAAGGAGCAAAGTCGCGTCAAACAACGAGATACAGAAATTCTAGGACTTCTTGTCCTTTGAAGTACTTAAATTCTTTCTTCCTGTCATGTGTTGCAATACTCGTACTGTACAGCACGGACCGGTCACCCTCCCTTGATATCCATGAAAATCACGTAATTTCTATAACTTAATTTCATTTTATAAAAGAAAGGCAAAAAAAGACGTGGGTGAACTTGGACGTGGGCTGATGTATCATCCATAGCTCAAGTCTGAAAAATTCAATTTGAGCTTATAGGGCTTGAGGCAGAACCACAAATTCGCATAGCCAAGGTATAGAATAAAAACGAAACTGTTTTTATTCAGGATAAAGGAATAATTTATGATGCGAAATACCACTAATCATATTCGAAGGAACTGCGTATTTTAAAATTTTATGTCCTTTATATTTAAATTCATTGAGGGGAGAGTTTGTGGTTTTTTTTGTATCTGGTGGCAAGCAAAGGGATCCAATACCATATGGCTACGCTGGAGTGATTGAGTTGTGATGTTTATTTAATTTTTTACGGCAAACATTTAGGAATGGCTCGAAAAGCTTAAGGTTGCTGCTAAGGAGAATATCCCAATAGCCAAGCAGACCCAGAGTTAGCACATGGATCCCCACCGGATCTTTGGGCAGGGGATGAGACTCCCCAAAAATCAATCCCTTTTTGTCGGCCGACTCAGCATAAATAGAAGGTCGCGTAGCAAGAGGAGGTAAGAGGTCACGATTATCTTGGTCAATTAGAGGTACCTCGGCGCAGTCTTAAGGAAAGATATGGGTCGGGTTTGAGACAATCACGTTATACTATTGTACATAAAATATGCGGTGGACGCGACGTTGCACCCCGATCCTCCTTAATTATGCTTCATTCTTGTGAAGATTTAAACCGAGTTCTTTTGGGTGACGATCAACTTTCAAGTTCACTTTCTGAATTGTTCTACCTAATCGCAGCAAAAATACAGCAGTTAGTCCAGTTCCAGATAAACCTTTCGTTAACCTTTTCGGTCCTTCAAGGGATGGTGAAGATATTTTCCTGATCGAGGAACCTTAGATAGTTAAATTCATGATTGAGGGGCTTTGCCAGCATACTCCTGGATACTTTATAATGACGGATGAAGAAAGGGTAAACCTAGATGTTGCATTTTGAGGAAAAGTTCATTTATTGAAGATACCGGGAGCTAGATTGTAAATTATCAAATTTCCTTAATTAGTTTTAAATATGCTTGCTTTTGAAAAAAAACGTTATATCAGCGATCCCAGCACAAGCACACTTTGTTTTTTAATGCAGCTACTCTCAAACGCCATAACATTGACTGGATGATCACACTGACACTCTACCAAACTTTGATCTCTTTTGAGTTTTTCAAAATACTAGTTAAACAGCTTCTTACAAAATGATAAAAATCAAAGAGCATGGTAGTTCCCAGCCAAGTTCTCGGCACTATACCCCTTTTTACAGAAACAAACTCAAGCGATTTTCGACCCCCCTCTAATTTCAGAACTAATAATGTCAGAAACTTTAAACTAGCCATATTTACTAAGCTAAGCGATCACAGGCGCCTCACCAAATTTCAATTCCTTACCATTAGTTGTTCCTGGACGTCAAAAACCGCAAAACGGGTTACTGACTAACTCAATGATTCACTGACTCATTGACTCACTGACTGAAAGATCATTTTAATTATGGAGCACTTTCCGACACCATATTGAATCTTGTTATTTGCACGACGGTAGGCAGGCATTGTATTGTGGTGTATAAAAACGAAAAAATCGAAAATGTTGGGTTTTCTCTATAGGGGGTGTGGTATCCGACCACTTTCTCATAATTGCTGTCAATTATTTGTAGCACTTATGGTTGTGATTGTTGTAGAATGATGAAATTTTGGAGAACGGTAGGCCTTACAATGGTGCAAAGGAAAAAAACAATGTCAGTATTTATTACAATTTTTGTAAGAAATTTCTACATCTGGTCAGAAAACATGAGCCTACTCAACTTTTCCTCCGCTCGGGGAGGGAAGGGGAGGGGTGGTGGTGGTGGAGATGCGCGGCCACGTCCACCAGGCCGCCGTTTAGTAGGTACACTTTTGAATCACGACTCACAATCACAATGTTTATTGGCATTTCCTTTTTATCTTTTGCTGCTTAGGACTTTTTACATCTTGTATTGTTCGGAACTGTTTCAGAATTAACTCCTTAATGTTAAAGCTTATTTCATTTTTGGGTTAGAAGTTGTTTCATCTTTATTTAGGAGATATTTCATTTAAAAAGTGAGGAGTTCTTGTATTTATTGTTATGGAAATTTCTTCATTAGGAGTTCTTTCGTTAGGATTTAAAAATCTAGAAATTCTATAATCGAAATAAAGCCAAATCAAAAATTCAATTGAAAACGAAATAGGGTCAAATATTTAATTTTTAGCTTTATTTCATGTCACCTGTAGGTACATATGCATGTCGTCTGACCTCTCTTATAATCCACATCAGATCGCAAGAATACTGATAGAAAAGTGTTGATAGAAGAAAGCTTTATTGCTATTATTTGTATCTACCGATAAAAAAAAGCTGCAGGGGTATAAGCGGGTTAGAATTTGTTGCCAAAAAAAAAAAACCAGATGAGGAGCAGATCAATGTTTTCATGAACGAGTAGGGGTTCAAATTTTCAAACTTCCATCGGTCATTATAAGAGCTACAGCTTTGAGAACTCAACAGAGCTCCATGGCTTTATCAAATTATTTGGAAGCAAGTTTAATTGTTCCTTCTTGTTTACAGGTTTATTTTGAAAATACGCACTTCAAAACTGCTTCAAAGTAGTAGCTATTGGCGTAATGGTTAGTGCGTTGGGCTGTCATGCCAGAGGTCTGGAGTTCAATACCAGCCGCTTCCACCTAAAGTTTTTTTCGGAGCTACTACCTCTTGCGAGGAAGTGACAAATCCTCCAAGAGTATATCTTGTCATAGAAAAGTGTCGCTCACCTTAGCCGTTCGGATTCGGCAATAAACTGTAGGTCCCCTCCATTCCTGCAGACAAGCACACAGGAATGGTTGAGAGTTGTAAGTAACTAGGCCCTGGTTCTTCATGAGCCGCTTGTGTCACCAAATTTATTTATTTTAAACTTCTTTCCATTATTTTAATAATATAGAAACATAAAAAGATATCTACCTAATTTACATTGAAATCTTTTGTCCCTGAAAGCCAATATTATTTTTATATTCTCTTAAGAAAAACTTGCCTGTAGCACTGCGGTAAGCCGTTAAATAGGAAACCTCAACCGCCTATTTGCTAATTAAAAACATTGGATCGCCACCATTGTCCTTCGATCATGGGGCAGCCACATGGTTCGCTATGTCTGTACATAATTACTGCAGCAAACAAAATTCTATATCCCGGTCTCGATAAAACTCCTCCATGACCGCTGCCATACTTTTTTCTGTTTCTATTTATTGTTTCGATATAAAACAACATAGTGCAGTCCTTGGAAGACAACCGTCCATTGGATAAGGATAAATATTTGCGATTCCATTTTATTTATCATACAATCGGCGGCGTATCCTGTGTACACAAATCTTCTTCCCTTCGACCGGATTCTTTATTAATAACACAAATGGTGCCATCACCGATAAACAACTGCGGAGCTATACGCTTTTGTGGTTTAAGTTTTCTGTATTTCTTTCATTCGAGCAGGGGCACTAGGGTGCCAAGAAAATTTTTGCAAACATTTTTCGAAGTTATTAATTTTCCTTGCTGCTGTCTCCTTTAATTGAGGAGAGCAGTCAAAAGCTATATAGAGAAAAGAAAACAGGCGATTCAGTATCTTCGACCACAAATTCATTTAAAAAGAAAATAGAAGGCAAGTACATCTTTATACGTAGTACCATTCCAAGGTAATGGCTCTAAGGGTAGTTTTGTGCAAAAGTTTTGCAGCTATCCATCAATCATATGGATTCAACTGACCTGACAATTTCATCCAATCCACTAACGAAACATCGAATCAAATCACCGGTCGTTGTTGAAAATAGAACGAATAGAACAGAGTCAGTATATGGATCTCTGCCCCGACATCAAACTAAGATTGCCGTTGGGTAGGGTTATTAAGCACGAAACAGATCGTGTGCTTCTTCGTATAGTTCAGGCAATGTTAAATAAACGTAGCCATGCATCTATGAAAGCAAGGAACACTTCATCAATTGACAGTATTTGCAACAAGAAGGAAACGGTAAGGAATAATGAATTCTGTTTTAATATTTGTACGAAAAACTGGTTGATTCTTCTTGTCTTGGTTTTGAAAGTTTAAGTTTGCTTGTATTAAGAAATACAAGAAATACTTATAAATTTTTTATTCAGGGATTTAGGTATGATCAACGAACGACGAATCACTGTTGGGTTGGAATTGAAACAAGGGCAAATAAGAACAACAATATCTCCATCGAGTCCTGGGCCTCAGTCCTATTGCGACATAGGAGAAAATGTAATTAAAAATAAAATCAATACAGAAAATACTGAAAATATGGAACGAACTCCCAAAGCTGAGGTAGGCTAAACAACTAGTTGGGAACTACCTACCACCAATAATATAATTTCAGATCCTATATTAGCTTAAGCAGGAACAACCTAAAAATAATATCGGGTATTCTCACTGGCCACTGAAAGCTAAGAAGACAACTCAGTTTTCTTGGCTTGGTGAGAAGCGCCACTTTAGATTCTGCAAAACTCAAGAGGAGACACCGGACCACATTTTAGGTAGTTGGGATTGTGAAGCACTTGTTACAATTATAGCCGTTTTTTATGAGAATTGACCCATAGATTATCGAAAAACATGCATTGCCAAACAAAAATTTAATTTTTTCTTTTTTTTTTCTTTCTTTTCGCTCATTTTGTCTGCATTTTAAAAGTGCATTATGGTGGTGTTAGAGTCGCGATATCACTGAAAGCTGGATCGCATATAGTTTGCACTGGTACAACTGCCATGCTCAGTATAAAACACTTTGAGCAAAACATTCATCAGCTCTCGGTCTAAGTGTAGAGAAACAAAAAAAGGCAACTCGAAGGCAAAAATATATGTAAATCATTTTGCTTTTCAACGTCAGATTACAGCTGAAGTACTGGAGATTTTTTATAGGAAATAGTTGCTGAGATATAGGCAAAAAACTGAAAGAGTGCATATTTTTGGCGGCTCGAGCGCAACAGATTTTGACGGGGACTTTTAGTATGTTCAATGGGAAGTCCCAATAAACATGTACACCAAAATTCAGATTTCTACCGATTAATGTTGTAATTTTTTCTACTTTGAAGGGAACAAAAATGAAAACGCTAATGATAATATAATATTATTAATGTATAATGATCAACTTCTTTACTAATTTCTTGTTTATGGGCTTTATTGATCCTTCCTTTTTTATGCGAATAAAAAAAATCCATTTTTTCTCCCTACGTTTTGTTGATTTTTGGCAACTTCTTCAATGGGCAACTATTTATTGGATATTTATTTTAAAAACGATAAGCACAATAAATAATGGCCGGGGCGCAAAATCTTTAAATACGCCACTGGACCTACAGTCTATTGCCGAATCCGAACGGCTAATGTGAGGGGCACATCTATAAGATAGGCTTAGTTCCAAAATGTAGAAAATGTTTTGATGTAGAAGTAATGCCTACATTTTTCATACGCATCAGCAACACAAACTTAATGCTTTGTAGAAATATTACATTGTCTGGCGTTTCAGTATGCAAAAAAAAAATTAAATCGAAGCATCTACAAAATTTTTGGATGCGCAAACTGCGCAGTAAATGCGCATCTGATGAATTTTGGAACTCAGCCTAACTCTTGGAGGTTTTGTCAATTCCTCGCAAGAGGCAGTACACCTTTTATTTTTAAAAATTATTAGGTGACGAGGCTGGGGATCGAGCCTAAACCTCCGGCGTGACAGTCCATCGCACTAACCATCACGCCACGGCTACTACCATTAATACGTTTGTGAAAAAATTTAATTCGCACTTAAATTTCAATTAAATGTAACCGAAAAATATTAATTTATTTTATTCTTAATTTTCGTAGGGAAATTATATATATAATTATTATATAGGTATATTAATCGTAATAACTATGGAATAATGTAAACTAAAATCTTGTTGCAATTAAAATTTTATCTACTAATTTTTAAAAGTTTTCATATGAATATACCATAGAGCTTCAAAGTCACTTGCCACTAATAACAAGCTTATTTAGAGCAAAAAGTGCTCTCAAACTCAATGAATTCGCTATAAGTGTGCTCGGCGTTTGCTCTATAGCCGCATCTAGAACTCCTTCTTATTTAAACGAGCTTTAAGATTAGCTCTGGAAGCGCTGCGCTGTTAAATCTTATTGAAAGAACTAAAATTGTTTCTTGGGGTGGCAACCCTATGCCTTGACCCCTTTACGCTAGGCAACCCTTGCGCCAAATATTTATTTAGACAGTACCTAGATAACTGTATACTTCTTATCTGGTACCTCGGTGAGGGCAGGTCATTCTATGGCGGGATCTTAGACTAATAAGGGCTTTACTACGAAAGTGCAGCTCTGATTTTTTTTTAATATTATTTGTTTTCATAAAATATTAAATTCATAACCAATTTGCAAGGGGGTTGCAATACAACCATTTGTATTTTTTTTATTACAGTAAAGATTTTGATGAACAAAAAAATTTGTTTCACAATGATATATTGTGATCTAATCTTAATAACGTCAAATTGAACCCAGACTTTCTAAAATTCAATCAGCGTTGCCGAAGTATCACGATCGTGCTGTTTTGACACGATAATTTCAAATTTTTTGTTGACAAAAATTATTTAATTAATTATATTATGGATGTAATAGACTAAGAAAAACAAAGGAAATCGTTTGCTTTTTTCATGCATTGTCAAAATTAAAATGTTTAAAGGAATTTGGACCAATTTTCATTAAATTTTGTCGAAATTTGTTTCATTTAAAGTTAAAAAAAAAAAGGAAATAAAAAACGTACCATATAAAACTTTTTCGTGCCATCGATCCACGAGGAAATTTTTTGCGATGAACAGATTCGTCAATGACACTTTCACAATTAATTGATTTGGTTAAGTTAGCTTCTTTATTTAATATGGCTAAGCTGTTTAAGCGTTCTTTGCTTAGCCGGGAACAGAGATATATTTTAATTTTTATCAGACCGGAACACGAACGTTCTGCACTACAATTTGTCACTGCAGTGCAAAGGAGCATACGCAATGCTATTTGCGTATATAAAGAGGTTAAGTTGCCTTAAGGCCTTAAGCTCATATTGTTGTCATTGGACGGTAAGAAATTTTTCAATAGAACACATGCGTCTTTCACATCAGTTAAGGTAAGACCGCACTCGACGGAACTGCACTTCAGCGGAACTGCACAGCAACAGAACTTCACGAAGCGGCAAAATATTATTTGTATGAAATTGTATTAGCTATGTCGCACTAGGCGATAACGGAACGGAACGGCGCGACACTAAACTACAAAGTTGCTTATCAAAGCAACTTTGTCGCGTCGGTGCAGTTCAGTTCCGTTGTCGTTATAGTGCGATATAGCAAGCGGCGCGTCGCAGTGCGTCAAAAATTATTGAATGTTTTATTTTAGTACAGTGAAATACAAAATGGTGGCTGTTCTTTGCATTTTGGGTAGAAAAAACATTTTGTATGTGTAGGGGAAGGTAGTGTGAGAGGAAAACTTTGTTTTTGAAGTATTTTTCCGCCATCTTTTTTGTAGTATTGCAGAAATTTAATTGCCACTAACTTCATGATTTGTCGCTTACTGTCGCACTGCTGCAATTCAAGTGCGGCATATTAAAAAACTGCCGCGGAGTGCTGTGCAGTGTCGCGCAGTTCCGTCGAGTGCGGTCTTACCTAGGTACATGTTGTGTCGAAATCTCGAGTTCGATTATGTTTACGAATCCAAAATAATCCAAAGTATTAACCCATCTCGTAATAAATATTAAACGTTTGTTGACCGTGTCCGTGCGTTGTGGTTTTTCCAGCGCCGAATCAAATGAAATTATTGACTCAGGAAGGTATTTTAGCATTAATTCGCTTGACTTTCTTAAAATATTACTAACGATGAAATTCACCACAGATTGATTGATTTAGATTTGTTGGATGAAAATTTAACAGTGGTAAGTGATAACCCTATCTACTGTTTCTAAATCAGCAAGCTTTGATTCGGCCAGCATTTTCAGCAAAGACATTTTCAGAATTAGACGCTTGCTAGGTTAGTAAATAAAGACAAACACTTCGCCCTAGGGTGCGAAAAATTGCAACACGCTGATTTTTTTAGAAATTATTAGTCTAAAACTAGGTTTCCAAGTCTAAAACCAACGTTTCGAAAGAAATGTGTTAACTGCTGCTCAAGAAACCTCCAAGTTTTCGGCCGTTTTTCAGTTTTTGACTTACACCTAACTTTACAAAATATGTACCCTTCAAAAAAATCACCCTCTACATTTGTAATTTTTTACGATTTTCGGATTGGAATATCTCAAAAACGTAACGTGATAGAATATTTCTGACACGTTCAGCACACCAAAAATCTCAGTATTAAAAAAAAAAACTTCATTTTGTTGACCAGTAAGCAGTAATATATTTTTTTCTGATAACAAAGGAACTATTATTTATTAGATAATTAGATTACAGGATTCGTTTTATGCTTGAACTAACGCTAAAGCTTGCAGACTGAGTATTTTAGCCGATTCTTCGAAGAACTTTTTGATCTTTTTTCTTATCTTTGAAGTGATGTTTTTCGAGATCTATTTAACCTATATAGCTGCGGTTATAAAAGGAAGTTTAGTATGCTCTAAAATGTGGAAAGCGATTTTTGAAAGATTACATGTTCTTAAAGTTATATGCCAAAAACTGAAAAAATGGCCTAAAATGTCGAGATTTTTTAAGCATTACGCATTTAGCACAGGTTTTTCGAAGCTGTAAACTTGCTTTTTGACTGTTGGTATCTATCCTAATAACTTCCCAGAAAATCAACGTGTTGCAATTTTTTGCGACCTACGAGGTCTCTAGTGACTGACCTATGCTAAGGTTGACGTTGAAGTTTTCCGAAATTTGCTAAGCCACACTTCCTACTTGTAAAGCAGTTAACCTAAAAAATGTTAAGAATTGCTTTAAACAGAATGTATTGTAATTCTATACAATAAGTAGTTAGGTACACAAGACATACAAGTCGTTTTTGAGATAAATTTCGGAATGTTTTTTTTTTGAAAATGATTTTCAATGGAATTTCGCCATTGGTGTTTTTTGGGATCTAATTCAAACATCGAAGGGGGCAAACATATAGCTTACTATTTCTATTTGATTTAGGAAATTTGTTATATCTCTTCTTGTCGGGTAAATTGTCCTGTTCGTATTTACATATACATATATATATGTCATTGGCAACACAAACACTGTAGGAAATTATTTCTCTTCCGTCTAGCTGCCTGTGGTGGTGGTGAAGTGGTTGGGCTTTGTTGGCTTTTGCTGGGGAGATACTGTCATTTTGTCACTGATAAATGGCTAGAAATTATGTCAGGCCGTGAGGCGCTTAATTAACTCATTCATCCCTGGAGGCTTTAAAGTGAAATAACGGTCTCGTTTCGCATACCAAGTACGATAGGTATCCGCATGTCCAGTAACCACGTACTACTTACTGTTACGTATCCTACTGACAAACACACATAACTTATGATCGAACGAATATGCTATGCCTACGAGAACATAATGAACATTATTATGTACTCGTATGTGCAGTAAATGTATATATCAAATTAGTGGTATTGAACTGCAGTACCATTGCCAGTCCAAAGGATGCGTTTCGCATACATCAGTACCTTACCTATAGCATTGACTACATCAGGCTTGATTTTTGTACACAGAATAGTGCAGCCTGTATACGTATTAAGTGTCAATGATTACACACAGAGAGCAGTGGTAGAAGATGGTTGGTAAGTGGCAGAGTAAAATAATGGAAGCAGGTGTGAAAAATCCAATTATACACAGATTGAATGAGATTAATATAATTTTAAAATATCGCTGTTGTTTTGACGGGTTTCGACTTTTTCATTCATTTTATACTGTGTGATTTCTTACTGTCCACGAACGAAGCATAATGCACTTTTGTCGGAGGAGTATGGTAATGAGGTGAGTCAAACATTAAACGCAGTGTATCTTTTAGATATTTTCACAGATAATCATAAAATTATTATTGGTTGCATGTATTTATGTAAATAGGTTTATTATATGAACCTGGAAATATCTATTTTTTGTCCATGAGATTTTTGTAAGTATTTCGATTCAAACGGAAAATATGAAAACTTTGTATAAAGTGACAAGTATCTGCATAATATCAGAGTTGGGAAATAATAATATCTAATAAAAAAAAATTACAACTAAGGCCGTGTGCGAATTCAGTTAAAATCGCGTTAAATTTTATCCGAAAATTAATTTTTGACACTAGTGAGGTGAATCTGTATGTGGAAATGTCAAAATTTAATCTCGGATAAAATTTAATCGAAGTTTTAAACGAATTCGCACACGGCCTTTTCTACAATAGTAGAAAAAATTATTCTCTTAGATGTTTGTTTCTTACGAGAATTGCAAACTCAATCAAGAAACCAAAATATTAAAAATCAAATATTTATATTTATAATAATTAAATAATATTAAACATTTAATCTTAATTATGATATTAATATTCTAAAAAATAAATATTAATATACAAAAATATGGTATTTTTAACAATAAAATCTATATGCCTCAACAACATTGTAAATTATTCCCTTAATAGTTTATAATATTTGTTGTACAAAAGCGTTGTACAGGGTATTTAAATATTGGAATTTATTTTAATTTGTGTGGTGATTACGATAATTTTATAATTAATAAAATAAAATATTTTTACTTCTTTAATTTATATTTTCACAGAAAAATCTTCAATTAGAAAATCTTTCGAAGAGTTATTGTGTGAATTAAGACAATAACTATATTGAAACATAACTTTTTTCAAACATAATATATACCTACACATAAAAAACTAAATTCAAACAAATATTACCTACCTATTGGATTGGATTGGAAATATACATACTACACAATACCTACATAAATAACATATACCTTATACCTAAATACATACCTACATTTATCAAATACTAAATCTAAACACTTATTATTATCACTTTAAAAAGCTGGTATGGGGTCAAACAGTCAAACATTAAACACAATTTAAATTTAAAAAAAAATTAAAATTAAAATAAGGAAAACTATAAAATGTATATTTACCGCAGGATCTTGTGCTTTTAAATTAAATACCTAACTAAAGTGCATAACTATTTTTAGTAAAAAAAAATAAATGTTCGTGTCTGTTATATTATATATGTACACTCGTAATTAATGGCTTATAGTATAAGAAATTGAACAAACTAATGTGACCAGACCAATATCTTTATTTATTCATTAAAACAATCATAACCTATATACTTAGTCATAGTTAAAAAAAAAAACACTTTTGAACCATTCATGGTGGTAATTTAACATTTTAATTCTTTCGGATTATCCTGCGATACTGATAGTAATATGGCATCCCACTGATTCACTTAAAATGACATTAACTGTGTTTTGGTGGCCTAAGTACATTTTTCTTAAGTCGATTATCACCAAGCGACATCTTTTTGGCCTGTTGTGTAATCGTGGGTTTCGTGGTTCAGGATTTTTAATTCACTGATTTCGGTGTAGTAACTGGGGTTTAGCGATGGTTCAGGTATGTACTTGGTTATTATCACCTACTTGAACCTTGAACCATCGTTGAACTTCAGTTTATCCGCTGAAATCAGCTTATTAAATATCCTGAACCACGTGTTAAATATTGAACCACGTTTGTACAACTGGCTCTAAATCTTAATTACTTATGATTCGTACTGAGAAAAAAAACACTATCGTCCAAACGAAATTGTCTATTGATAATCGACTTTGTTTATCTTGAACGCATATTCTAATAGTTCAAATTTAAAGCAAGTAGTTATGTGTAACCAAGTCTTTCTGTGACGACATTGAAAGCGAAACATTGGGGGTGCATGCCAATTTGCTTTCGCGAATAGTCCGAATAGTCATAAAATGATATCTTAATTGAAATTAACTTAATAATATATTATGAGCATTATAGTCAAAAATTTATAAACAGGAAAATATAAATAAAATTAAGCTGTTTACCAAAACAATCTCTATTCTCTAAGTTGTTCCTTTGCGTATTAAGCATAAGTTTTCTCCATGTGTAAATTAATGTAAGATACAAATTCGTAAAGAAATTAAAAATATTATCAATAAGGAAAAATAATATATACATAGTTACTTAATATTTTAAATACCTACAATTAAAATTGTTAGATAAAATGAAGTTGAATTGAATAAATAAAACCGTTGTTGGTGAAACGAGCTACAAACAATTTGTATTGTTTTATTTGTTTGCATTCGCCAAGTTTAGAAATTTTCTTCCAAATTGTTAAACCAAGTTCTCGGTATTACCCCTTTTTACAGGAACAAACTGAAGCTATTTTCGACCCCCTGATCTAATAATGTCAGAAACTTCAAACTCGCCATGTTTGCTTAACTGAAGCTGTGCAAGTACAAACTTCTCACCAAATTTCAAGTTCTTAACATTAGTGGTTCCTGAGATATAGGACGTCAAAAATCGCGAAAGCTGTAACTTGATCATCAAAATTATGGATCACTTTCCGACACCTTAATATCTTGTAATTTCACACAACGGTAGGCCTTAGGGTGTGTACAGAGGAAAACACCGAAAATTTGATGTTTTTCATATAGAGGGCGTGGTATCCGCCCACTTACTTAGAATTGTCATCAATTATATGGAATTTGGGTGCGGGGAATAATGTGTATAATGTAGACAAAAAACAAAACTAAAAATTTGTTAATTTCTATTCTGGGTGTTGGCATATTATTTTAACATCCCGGATTCTATCCACGATCTTTCTTGGAGTTTATTCGATGCTTCGAGAATTAGGCATGGGTAAGTACCTAATTAAATAGTTTTTATTTAAAAAAAAAAAAGGAAAGCCAATTAAAATTGCAGTACAGCGGCACCTACCACCTCGTAATCGAAATCTCCAAAAATACTGGTTCAATTAAATTTATGTAAATGTATTAAAGATTACATACTAAAAACTTGTAACTGAAGAAATCCAATTATTATTTACATTGTATTCGAAAAATTTCATTTATATAGGTACTTGTAATTAAGTTATGCACCTACATTAATCGAATTAAAAACAAAAAGTAATCATAATCAAAAAAGAATAGTAATATTTACACAAAAATTTAACTAATTTATTGCGTATGTCAGTTAAATTTTACATGATATTACACAGGCCTATCCATCACCATCTGCCTGCGTACCTTTTATTAAGATAATGCCCGCCGCACAGGCACTGCGTAATGTGCAGGGCATCCATCATTTTGAAGCCAATAGCATTATTGGCGTAACTCTTCAGGTACATATTATTTCCTCTAACAAGCTTGCCAGGCTAGATTGGAGCAACTCTAAATAGCTTTGGCCATATTTAGGTTTTCCGGCAGCTCGAAGGGACCAATTATTGTTCCATTCATAATCCCAGTCCAACAATTGATCACAAAATTGTTTAGTTCTCACAGTTGGCTTATATTTCACAATAAAAATGACAGAAGAAAAATAAGCAAGAACTAAAAATTTTAACTTCAGTTAAATTTCCATTTAGTTATTAGTTTGTATATGTATTTTTTTCGTGCTACGGCTCTATTAAATTAAAAGAAAACTCAATAAAATTAATTGGTATGGTGGCGGAATGTGTTTGATTTCGAGAATTTTCAATTTTATTGAGGTTTTTTTGTGAATCTCAGCTGTGGTACCAACCTATAAAATTAAAATATTGCTAGGGAAGTGTACAAAAAATGGATTTCGAAATCCAAATCTAGCAGCAGACCTGGATCTTGTGTTGTTTTTGTAATACTTGTATTTACATACATACATGTTTTCAAATGCAATCCGGATCAGATCTGGGGGAAAATAAAATGCAGTTATTAGCACTAATAATAACCGATTTACTCTAGATATGTACAAAATTATACCATTCTGAAATCTACATTTGTTGCGCCAATTTTTTAAAAAGTTTGCCACTAGAGTTTCCATACGATTTTTTTATACCAGAGATGCTTAAACTTTTTCATTTTTTTATTTTCTCAATTTTTGGAATTAAAAACAAATTTAATTTGTTTAATAAAAAAAAATCAAAGAGCTACTTACATTTTCTACGGATTCTGTTTTGGCACCAATAATAAAAAAAAAATGCTGCAAAAGAAAATCAATGGAATTCATCCTTTTGTAGCCGTGGTATTTATTATATATTGAATTAAAAACAATGTTCACTGTTCAGAGTTCGAATGAAAAAGTACGAAAATCAAATAATTTATTGACATAATCAATTGTAGCTAACTACTCAATTATTTGATACTACAGTAGATACTACACTACTTTCTTATTCTTTTTTTTTTTTTAACAAAGTAAATTAATTATTAACAAATAAAAGAAATTAATTAAAAATCCATACGGTACTTAAATTATTTTTTTTAAATCTTTATCACTGTAAGTCTTTGGTGGTAGCCTTTTGCGCTTTGGCATGAGCTCATCTTCTTCCTTCTCGGTTGCTTGGTTTTGGTTTGATAAATCATTTTCAATGTAAGTTGCCTGTTTTAAATGAGATATATTACGACGGTATTGGGTACTTGTTTCGGGATTTTCAATAACTGTATCAGAACCTTTAATTTTTTTCACCTTGAAAATTGTTGGATCAAATTCGGTTGAAAGTTTATTTGTTTTCAATTGGCGTTTAGATACAACCATGTCCCCTTCTTTGATTAAACTTATTTTCGCACGCCTATTCGCGTCAGTGTACAATTTTCCTTTTAATTTATTTGTTTTATCTCGATCTCGTATTTCATTATCATCAGAAAATCTGTTCATGGGAGCTTGCTCCATTGTTGGCAATTTGTCTCGAATATTCCGATTGAACAACAACTCCGATGGTGTCTTACCAGTTGTTGAATGTGAAGTTGACCGATACATCAAAAGGTAATCTTGGAGATCTTCTTTCCAATCGAATTTTGCTTCTTGGCTAATTTTCAATCGTTTAAGTAACGAGCGATTTTGTCTTTCTACTTCGCCGTTTTGCTGGGGCCAATAAGGGATCGTGCTGATAAGTTTTATATTGTTTGATTCACAAAACTGTTGAAATGCATTGCTCTTGAATTGTGGACCATTATCAGCGGTAACCGAAAGTGGAATACCAAACCGAGCAAATATTATCTTGAGCTCTTTGATAGTTTCAGCTGTGTCGGTTTTCTTCATGGGCACAACTTCAACAAAACGACTATAGTAGTCAACAACAACGAAAAGATAATGGCCTGATGGCAATGGGCCACAGAAGTCAATTGCAAGATGTTGCCATGGCTCAGATGGCAAGGTGGTTGGTTTCATTGGCTCTGGTACTGATGGTGCGCTGACCAATGTGCATCCTTTGCAATTTTTTACAAAATGTTCTACTTGTTCATCTAATTTTGGCCACCACACCTTAGCGCGCAAACGTTTTTTCATGACTGACATACCTGGATGACCTTCATGAGCTAGCTCTAATGCTCTTTTCCACAAAATCGATGGTAAAACGATACGTGCTCCACGTAACAATATTCCACTTTCAAAACAGAGTTCATTTTCAAATGGTTTATATGGTTTTGAAAACTCATTCCAGTCGTTGTCAAAGATTGCACTTTTAACAGCTTCGATGTTAGTATCCCTTAATGATTCAGATCTGATTTCTTCTAGTTTGATAGCCTTTGGTTCAGCGTAGGATAAAATCCACGCAATATATTCGTCTGATTTGGATTTTGAAAATAATTGCGGTGATTTCTCTTCAATTAATCTGGACAATGGGTCGGCGATATTGTTTTTACCAGGTTTGTAGATCACTTTAAATTTGTAGGACTGTAGACGTAAAACCCATCTTTCAATACGTGCGCATGGCTTAGATTTTGGTCCAAATATTACCTCTAAAGGTTTATGATCGGTAATTAATTCAAATTCTCTTCCAAAAACATAGAAATGGAATCTTTCTACAGCCCAAACTAAAGCAAGTGCTTCTTTTTCAGTCTGAGCATATCTTCTTTCAACATCAGTTAAACTACGATTTGCATAAGAAATAATTCGTGGCACGCCGCCACTAAATTGGATTAAAATTGCCCCTAGTCCAACCGGACTGGCGTCAGCAATTATTTGTGTTCTGTCATTAACGTCATAATAACCCAGTGTTTTATTTTCTGATAAAGATTGTTTTAAAGTTTCAAATGCATTTCTTTGCTCCAAGCTCCATTCAAAAATTGAATCTCTTTTTATTAGTTTTCGAAGTGGTTCCGTCACGGTTGCAAGATTTGGTATGAATTTTCCCAAAAAATTTACCAAACCCAAGAAACTTTTAACCTCTTCAGCTGTCCTCGGCTCACGAAATTCCTTAATAGCTAATAATTTGTCTTTAGTAGGTTTAATACCATCTTGTGATAAACAATGGCCCAAAAACTGAATTTCATTCACTCCAAATACACACTTACTATTGTTTAAAATGACATTGTAATCTTGAAGCCGTTTTAGCACTTTTTGAACACGAGCATTATGCAGTTCTTTGGTTTGAGCAAAGATGATTATATCAAGACATCCTTCACAACCTTTTAGAATTCGTTCCATTATTTTCTGAAAAATTTCCGGCGCACAAGTTATTCCGAACATAAGGCGCTTATATCGAAATAAACCTTTTTTGTTATGAAAGTGGTTATCTCTCGGGAAGAAGGAGAAATTTCAATTTGATGAAACGCTTGTTTTACATCTAGTTTCGAAAAATACTTGGCCATTCCTAATTCTGGTAAGAAATCTTCCATAGTAGGCAATGGATGATTTTCACGTTGAACAGCCTCATTTGCTCTACGCATGTCAACACAAATTCGAACATCGTCTACTTTTGAAACTATTACTAGCGGGGAAATCCATCTTGATGTTTTAGCTTTCTCGATTATTCCTTTTTGTAGCAGCTCATCAATCTTTGCATCAATAATTTTTTCTAAAGGAGCTGGGACCCTTCGATATGGTTGTTGAACAGGTTTCACTTCAGATTTTATTGGTATTTCTACTTGTATATTTTTAATTTTCCCAAATTCTTCATGCTCAATTTGATTGATTTCGGATCCAATCTTGAGTATTCCGAGCTTAAAAGCAGTTTCATACCCTAATAGTAGTTTTCCAAGCTCATTGGCAACGTAAAAGTTTGCCTCGATTTCATTTTTTCCAACTGCTATGATAGCACGAAACATTCCCAAGAAATTTAAATGATGACCACCGTATGATCTGAAATTAACATCAACTTCCTTCTTTCTAAATATTGTACTAACATTGTTTGCTTTCAATTCAACCCATGTTTCTCTGTCAACAATATTATGCCGACTACCTGAGTCCTGAATCAACAATTACTTCTTTTTCGATGCCACCAATTCTGCACCAGTTTGTTGCTTCTGAATGAATCATTAATATCGCAAAAAATATCATCATAGTCTTTGAAGCTGTTAAGTAAATTGCTGTTAACTAAATTCACTTGCTCACCTTCACGTTTGAATTTGTTCTTATTGGGATAATTTTGTTCTGATTTCCTCTTTTGGGAACGGCATCTAATGGAGAAATGATCCTTTCTACCGCAAGCATGACAAATTTTCCCTCGAGCAGGACACTTTTCGTCAGTAGCAATATGACCTTTTTGACCACATCGACCACATTCAACAAAATTGTCTCTAAAATTGTTATTATATCGACGTTGATTGAATTTAGTATCGATTTTACAAACATCGGTTGTTTCTTCTGATCTTATAGTTTCTATCTTTGCTTTGTTTGCAAGAGCTTTCTGTTGTTCATTCACCATTTCGAAAATTCGAACCATTTTGATAATTTCGTTTAGACTTTGATCCCCGCGTTCTAGTATTTTGCGACATAAGCTTTCGGATTGGCGACTGCTTGTGATTTGGTCTTTAATATTTTGGTCGGTCTGATCACCAAAACCACAGAAATCAGCTTGAATTCGCAAACGCATAATAAATGTATCAAAACGTTCTTTTTGTCCTTGATGCATTTTACGAAAAATGTGTCGCTCAAAACATATATTTCGCTTAGGTTCAAAGAAATCATTTAATTTCTTAACAGCAGTTGCATACACATTACTCTGAAATGGAATGAAGTTTGATGCTAACGGACCTCTGTGTGTGTTTTCATCTACTATATCATCTGGCAAATTAAAGAAAATATTTTGAGCTTTTGGTCCTATCAAGTGTAATAACCAGTCTTTCTTTTTTTGGTCATCATCAATTCCTTGTGCTGACACAAATAACTCAAATTGTCGAAACCATGATTTCCATTTTGTACCACAATTAGTATCATCAACCTCAAACTCAAACGCGAATTGTTTGATTAGTCCTTAAAAAGAAATAACCAAAAATTTTTTTTTAAATAACATTTCAAAACTTGAAAACATACTCTACATTGTACAAATCAAAAAAAAGAAAAAAAAATTTTTGTTTTTTTTTTCTGCGCTCCGAATTTATTTCTAACGCTTTTTTTTCTGTGCTTCGAATCATTTTCGAACGCTTTTTTTCTGCGCTCCGAATTCATTTCTAACGCTTTTATATATTCTTATAATTATTTATGATCTGCGCTCCGAATCAATTTCTAACGCAATCAATTGCATTCTTGTGTTCAAATTATTTATAATTTCAAAGCTAATTTTATAGTTATAAAATTCAATACATACCAAAGTTTTGGTCCATTGCAATGTTATGATGTACATATGTATGTAGGTACCAGAAGAAATAATAATATTTATTTGATTTATTATTTATTTTTTTTTTTTTGATCCTCGTCGCCAATATTATATATTGAATTAAAAACAATGTTCACTGTTCAGAGTTCGAATGAAAAAGTACGAAAATCAAATAATTTATTGACATAATCAATTGTAGCTAACTACTCAATTATTTGATACTACAGTAGATACTACAGTATTCAAAAACGTAAAGTAAATACAAAAATACACGGAAATAAAAAATCCAAATATTTTGAGTACCCTTTAAGATAGCCTTTTTATTTCCGGTTTCGGAGCAGTCATAAAGTGGGCTATAGGCTGTTTCAGGATTACTCAATGTTTACCGGACACCCTGTTATGTCCTTGTACGGGTTTTGTTTTAAATTCTTTCCAAGATGTTTTTAAATACTAAAGTTTATTTCAATCTTTCTAGGTTTTGTTTTACAAACTGGTTTTGTGGAAATATCTCCCTAACGGGTCCCTTGTAAAGAAAAAATTATCAGGGACTAATTTAAAGCTTAGAAATTTTCTACAAAAAAAAAAAACTAATAAACTTTTTTTCGTAAAAATAACGCTTTTCGAAATATGCCATTAAATCGGTAGAGCTAAGGTTTTTAGTTTTCTACACAAATAGAGAATGCACAAAAATATACAAAGTGATTCGCATACGGTGTGACAAAAGGCTAAAGATGTAGGATGAGTCGAGACCAGAAAAAATCGTATGGGAGGGGGGGTCTATTTCTCCCGTTTAGGCGGGAGAGTCGATTTTCTAAAAAAAAAAAAAACGACAGCAAATAGATAAGAAATCATTAAAGAACAACTTACAATGTAACTATGTGTTTTTTTTTGTAAGTTCTTTTTCAAACTCAATATTGCGAAAAAAAAAAAAATTGAAAATATTGTGTTCACACTAATTTTGTTCAAAATTTAATATATTGGGTACATAATATTTTCGTTTTAAATATTCGATGCTCCTATCTTATTTTTAGTCAAACACAAGAAACCGGATGACTTAATTTCTTTTAGTTTTTGAGATTATCGAAAATAACTAAGGGCGATTTTTTTCACTCGAAGTTGAACATAACTTGAGGATATTTATTTTCAATTTGTGATTTTGTATTTGTTCCCTCAAAGTTGACGTTTTCAACTTCCGATTTTCAACTCCAAAGTTTATCAACTCTTTATTTTCTCAACTCCCGAAAAAGAAAAAGTTTTCCGAGCAAACTTGATATTTTGAATCTGAATTTAGATTTTTGCCGGTATTTTTGTTTTATCCAAATTAATTTCGCTTTTAATATCGAGATCGAGAATACATAAACTCAGAACTATTCGAAAATGAAGTAGAAAAATAATTTTTGATTGTTGAAAGAAGACAATAAAAGATACATAAAGAAAACACACGATTTTCAAATTTATTTTTATTTTTTGATATTTCGGTCACAGAAATTAAAATAACACTTCTTATTTCTTTCCTACATGATAGACAGAAAAAAAAAACATTTCAAAATAAATTAACTTTGCCCGATTGTGCGATATTGAAATTCTTCCCAGGTCTTAGCTACATCATGCTTCGTAACACCATTTATTTTATTTTCAAACCCGTCCAGTCTTTCTTTTCTAACCGAATAAACATTTTTGTGTTGTTTGTTTTTTAGTTTTCGACATTCATCTATTTTTTTTAAATATTAAAATATAAAGATAGTCCATAAATTCAAATTCGATTAAACGCAATAAATTCAAATCTACAATATGGAAACTGACACTAGTGACACATCTGTCAAAAATATCCTAGGGATTTATTGAAAAACTAAAGTTTGACAACTTTTGAATTTCAACGCTTGAGTTGAGAATTTGAGTAGTGAAAAAAAGCAAATTTCAACTTGCCGCCCAACTCTCGATTTGGTATCAACTCTAGAGTTGGCCAACTTCGGAGTTTTAGACAAGCTGAACAAAAGTAAAGAAAACCGACCTTAATCTGCTTTACTACTTAATTAGTGGAAATAGGATCTTTGGAGCAACAAAATAACGGATGGAAGTCAAATTTAAAGAAAACTTATTTTTTTATTTTCGATTTCCTGAAAAACTAAAACAAATTTGGGCATCCGGTTTTAAGTGCTTGACTCAAAATTGATAGGAGCATCGAATGCTAAAAACAAAAATACTAAACAGAATTTTTTCAAAATTTTGAGTTTGAAAATTAATTTCTCAAAAATTATTCTCTAAAATAATTTTTATCGAAAAGTAAAATAAAAAAACGGACTTCCAGCTTTAAAAAACGACAGTGTGACATTGTAAAAGTTTCCGTTGTTTTTAATTATTTATTTTATATTTCTAGACGATTTTTTTTTTAAATTGACCCTCTCGCCTAAACAGGGGGAAATAGAACCCCCTCACCTGCAATTTTAAATTAAGCAATTCTACATTTTTCTTCCTATCTCGTCAAGCCCTATCATTTGAATGCTTAAGTTCCTTTTGGAAATATCTATCAATTCAGTAGTATTATAACCTTTTACCCGATGTGCTAAGTCACCCGACGGTCAGCTCTCCGCCTAAAAAGTAGTTTCATTTGAAATCCAAAAGCGCTGTGACGTACACAATTTACAGTCTTTTGTGAAAGTCGCACGTCCGCGCGAGCCGTGTCGGCTGAGTACATAAGTGAGTGGATATTGTGTGGATACTGGGTAACAAACAAAGCAAAACTCATTCTTTCAACACCTATTCTCAGACGTATGAATTATACCTACACATACAATCATATGGAAATAGTGAATAAAATCCCAGAACCTGCTTAGAAACGAGCATAGGAAGAACAGTGACGATAGCACTAGCAGCATAAGCAAACACGAGCTTAAAGAAGTTATATTCGCAGGGGATTTATGCAAAGGATTCCTATTTTTCTCGGTAGTCCTTACAAAATATGTAAATTTTGGCATACATATAGCATCATTACATGGTTCAAGAAGGGTCTCCGATTTACCGCATAGACCTTCGAGAGCTCGTAACAACTAAAACGAGCAAGCGAGTGTGTAGCCTTTGGCCTTTACATTTGAAATGTTAAAATGCATTTATCTCCTGGGATGAAGGCGGTGATGATAATGATGATGGCGATAGGATTTTTGTTGTGCAGCCGCGCTACCGTAACCGCAAAGTGAAAGAAAAAGTATGAATGATTTAGGTACGTAAAAAGAGCATTTGGGTTAGGGCATTAGTTGGAATTTTATGGATTCTTCCGGGTCTTATGTTATGACGGTGTGAAAATGTTTGAATTTAAATGCCTTTTCTGCGATCAAACTTTTTAAGAAAACGTTAAATCAGTTTGAATATTTCATTGCAATCGATGTGAGTTTTTTTTTATCTTTCATTCAGCCCCAGAGCATAATGGTTTCTATTTCTATACTAAGTTGTTCTTTTGTATAAGATAGGACTCTTGTGGAAGACACTAAAAACATTTATGAAAGAAGAATGAAAATTTATTCGATCCAATGTACATAATTTTCGTCGCATTAACTGAGATCAAAAAAGAATCTGGTAAACTTGCAATCGCGCGCCACCGCCGCCGTTACGAAATATGAATGTTAAATAAGTGCAACATCACTGAGAGATGTTATGAGCGATTTTGGCTACGCAGGTTGTAGCCACTGCTGTCGTTTTGGCTACTATAGTAGCATTTGGCTACTTTGCTGCGGCAATGGCTACTGTGCTACCCTTATCTCAAAATGGCTCCCCAGTCCCCAATTCACCAAATTAAAGATTTAAGTGAAAAGATTATCTTACATTTTATGAACACAAATTTTAATTTTTTCACATCGCTGGCTGTTTCAAATTAATATTGCACATTACTGTAAGGTTTCAGAAAGCGATATAATGATGAAGAACTACTCGAAATGTCAAACTCTCAATAAAAGTATTTAACAAAGTGATATGTATTTATTTATTAAAATAATGCTCAAAAGAAGTCTTTCGTTTCCTATTATGTTTATTTATTATACACTTACTAGTAAAAAAAATTAAGGGAACATAATTTTATAGTTCGTTTTAGTGTTTTTTTTGAAAAGCTGTATCTGTTTCTTAGTGGAAAGTGACAAAAATTGTGGGCAAAAATTGATATTTTCTGTTCTATTTTAATGAAGATTTCACAATGTTTACAATTTGTTTCTTTAATTTGTTTGTACGACTTGTTCATTCGGTAAAGAAAAACATTTCGATTGATCAATTTTAAATCTAAAAAAAAGAATTGGTGGTCTAATAGGTCTTCCAAATGTTTTACCAAATTAAATCCTACGATTATTTTTTTTAAGTCTATAAAAAGCCGTTTTTTGTACTTTTTTTAAAACTAACTTTGAGCACTGGATCCACCATTTTTTATCGATTTTGATAGATGGGCAGAACAAAATAAAAATAAAAACGCTAATGATATTACTTTAAATATGTGTGGTGTAGTGTGCCCTCAATAGTAATCATCAAAAATATTAATATCATCATTTTTTGTCATATCAGGAAGTTTCATGAAATTGACATTTATATTTTAGTTGTAGTTGTATATCTAAAAACTTTTTCAAAAAATGCTATGAACTCTGGAAGTATGTACCTTGGAAAAATACTACAGTATGTGACGAAACGATCTCTCCACACAGTAAAAAACTCGTTTGAGCAAAAAATTTTGAACTTGAAACAAATGATGTTTTAGTTTCCTATTCAGTGCCTATACGTTCTGTAACTCTCACATCGAAAAAATCAGTCGAGAAACGCTGAAAAATAGAACAAATCTCATGTATTTTGTTTCAGTTTTCATCGTTTCTCGACCAATTTTATGCATTTGAGAATTACAGAACGTAGGCACAGACTGACGATAACATTAAGACAAAGAAGTGGGAAATGAAAAGCCAAAATTCTAAGCTGAATCAAAGCAAATTTCTTGAACCATATATTAGATTTATGTATCAAGATAAACAACTATCTACTGAAGAAAATTTGTATAAATAAGTACACTCTCACCGACAATCGCAGCTTTGGTATTGCACTTGACGAATATTTTTAATGAGGGTTATAATCCGAGGCTCGTTATCCAATACTTACGTGTGGATGACATTTTTGTGACTTTGAACAGTAGGGAAATTGACAATGTGCTGCGATGCCTTAGCCAATTTCATCAAAAAATTCCGTTTACCGTAGAAAGAGAAAATAATAGATCGATAGCGTTTTAGGATGTCAAAATTTATCATAATCACAATGGGCTTTCTTTCAATTGACCAAAAAGACATGGTATATCGGCTAAACTCCTCAATTTCTGATCGAATCAAGCTCAGCACATTTTGCACAAACACTGCCTCTAATGAATCTAATATTTCACTCTTATTACACTCCGCTAATGAAGAACAGGTTACAAAAATCGTCTTCGATAATAACTTTACAGTCGAAACAATAAGGAAAATATTCCAACAAAACACAAAACTCTATCGGAATGTAAATAAGAAGATAAGAGAGGTGTGTATAAGAACATTGTTCATGTACCTATGCTTTCCGAAAACTTTAAGGAAATAATTGGTAAAAATGACATCGATATAAGCTTGTCGTATTAGTCAAACAAAACCATGGCTTCCCTCTTCACGCGCTTGAAGAAAAAGACGGAAAAGGACCGCTGCACAGACGTTGTCTACAAAGTAAACTACCAAGGGAAAATGGATGATCTATGCCATGAAACCTTTTCTACCTTTCCAAGCAACTCCTCAAACAAAGATTGACAAACCACAAGTAAGACATTCGTTTAAAAAGTGCTGGGAAAACAGCGTTGAGACTGGTCACAAACTGGACTTCGATGAAGTGGAGATCCTTGATATAGAGAAACATACCTCCAAACGCTACACAATAGAAACACTTCACATAATTAACAACAAAAACAACAGGAACAGAAAGCAAGAAATACAAAACATCTCAGCGGATTACTGTTCCTTATTTGTGGTAGTAGATCCAAAACTTAACAACTTTACAACTAAACAACAACTTTCATGTAAGTTTCATGTAGGTACCTACATCAAGTCCACCCTAAATGCCTACATGTACATTTTGTGTAATAACTACTTTCTTGTAAATAAATATCTCTCCTGAAGAAGATGGCAACCACCCTCGAAACGTTGGGAAAAAGGAAATGAAATAATTTTTTTATTTAAACATCAGTATGACCAAAAAAGTCGATTAGAAGAAAATTTGTATAAAAAGTTCTCAGAAATACAACTAAACTAACTTGGTCAAAAATAATTTAATTAATTGATATTATCATTAAATTTGACATCTCTTGATATGATAATCCGTGCAGTTTTTATATCTAACAATCCATATGCCTTCGATTCATCACACAAGACAACCAGGACATATTTTTCTGATGCATCTTCCAATTTATGTCATTTCCATTAAACTCCTATTCTTCGAACCCATTCTGTTGAGGAGTGTAACTGCCTGAACTAAGTAGTGGAATAGCTGTCAAAATATTGAATACACACAAATTCAATATTGCGAACACAGCGGAACGTAGCCGCAGACGGAAGAGTTCACCAATTTTTTAACTTTTCACGTACGGCACTTTTGACGTTTCAAATTGTATGAAGAAAAAAAAAACAACTTTTTGGGTCGGAAAAACATACTGTGGTTATTTGTATCGCGAAAAAAATTATTTATTATAAGGAAAAGTTTTGGAAACAAAAATTGTGAATTCTGAGCTTGTAAACAAGAATATTGTTTTGTTTTTCTTCAAAATACTTTCAAAACTGTACAGCTGCATTGTGGGCACCTACGACACATTTTAAAAGTTCTTCCAGTTCCGTCTGCAGATCCGGTTCCAGCATTGTATTCTGTTCAGGCAGTAAGGTTCTGTTAATTGATGTTGAATACCTTTGGTTTTAAAATATGCAATAAATTCCTTGCTAGTGAATTTGCCACCTCGGTCAGTTTGAAAATTTTGTATCGCTTTTCTCAAAGAGTTTTCAATTACATTAATATGTAGGTAGGTATATTCCACTAAATTGTCCATTTTTTGACTCTTGTCTTTTAAGAAGTAAACATCTACAAAAATCATCTACCATGTTCAAAAAGTATTTGTTTCCACTTGAAGTTGTTTCCGTCATAGAGATCCACACAAATCAGCGTGAAGAAGATCCAAAAGTTTATTTAATCTGTTCCTAGTTTCTTTGAGAAACTCTGGTCTTAACATTTTACCTAGTAAACATGAATCACAATGAAAATCCAAACAAGTTAGTGTAGATAGTTTATGAGTTACACTCCAATTATAAAATTGTTTTGAATCAGCATATTTTATACAATTTTACTATTAATATGGGTATTCTGGGCTCATAACATTTGAGAGTGCGCTATTCCAGGAATTCAATAATAAGTATGTCTTTTATACAAAAACATATGATGGTGTTTATTATTAAACAAAATGAGGTCATCGAGTAAAATAAAAATTAAACTTCAATATTGTTTGATAAGAGCTTATGATAAGATGCAGTTTAGAATGGTTCTTCCCTTGAGTGCGCGTAAATTACTAAATTATAATAAAAAAAACATACGGAAACTTATAAAAAAAAACGTACGTATGCCTTAGCAACCAGACGATGTGTAGATAAGTCCATCTTGGCATCTTCCACGAAGTAACATGATTTTATTGTTCACAAAAAATTTCTCAGTTTTACTTCCCATTGACATGAAATTGTAATTTGAAGCAGAAAGTTTTTATTTTATTCTCATTGTGGTAGATAGGTACTCACAAAAATATACAAAGTCCCACAAAGCTGCTATATACTTCTTTAATACCATTTACTAAGTACATGTGGGTCAACCCAATTTGCCTTTTCCATCGCACATTATTATTTCATACAAACGTAAACTTCGGAACGTGACCAATTCGCTGATGTCTGCACTCCTTCAATATTGACAAACAAAATTCTCTACTTTCACACGTATGTTACCGCAAAAGTAAGAAAATGTAATTTCAACATCAATTTTCATCGATTGCCATATGATGCTCGCTCAACTCAAGCACGCTCATGACATAACATAGCGACTGTTACAAGGACCAAGCTAAAGTAAGATATCTTTTTATCTTCATCAACCCTCCAGCCTTTATTCAAAGCCAAATACCAATCCCAATTGTACATTAGTTCAAACCACTGACTGTCGTCAATAGAAACGGAGCTAGGCAGTGATGACACTCAATACTTTCGATTGAAAACAAAACAGTGGAACGATGATGCCGGCCGTTGGTCGATGCCAGTATATGAATTGATAATAAACTAAATGAGATCTCTTGGGAGTTGAGAAAGCAAATCGTACAATTTTTGTGAGCCAATGCAATACGCTTAAAATGGAAAAAATGGGAAGCAGGTACAAACAAATTATGCGTAAAAAGTAAATATACCGTCAACGACAGCGTGTCGTTCTGATAATCATTAAATAAATAGACTCTTCGAACCATTAGGGAAATACGATGTGATAGCATTTAATCCAGTCTTTTGTTGAAATATACAGACAAACAGAAAGAAAAGAAGAAATCTTCACAATAACTTGGTACATAGCTTAAATGAACAGAAATTCGTTTTCATTTATCTTTCGTAAGGAACAGGATTTTTACAGTCAGAGAAAAAGTTTGGCGTAAAAAGTAAAACTTTTGTCAACTTGAGATGCAAAATTTAAAAAAAAAAAAAAAAAACAATAATTATAATTATAATGGATAAATATATAATGTATATAAATGCAGTAACCCGTGGCGTAATGGGCTATAGTGCATTGGACTGTCACGCCAGAGGTCTGGGTTTGATTCCCAGCCTCTGCCACCTAAACACCAAAGTGTTTTTCAGGGCTACTGCCTCTTGCGAGGAAGTGAAAAATCCTCCAAGAGTATCTTCTGTCATAGGTAAGTAGTGCCGCTCACCATAGCCGTTCGGCAATAAACTGTAGGTCCCCTCCATTACCGCAGACCTCACACATGAATGGTTGAGAGTTGAAAGTCACTAGGCTAGGTTCTTCATGAGCTGTTGTGCTCCCAAATTTATTTATTTTAAATATATATTAAGAGCCGTAGTAGCCCTTGGCGTAATGGTTAGTGCGATGGACTGTCACACCAGAGGTCTGGGTTCAATACCAGCCGCTTCTACCTTAACTTTTTCCCGAGCTACTGCCTCTTGCGAGGAATTGACAAATCCTCAAATAGTATCTCTTGTCATAGAAAAGTGCCGCTCACCTTAACCGTTCGGATCCGGCAATAAACTGTAGGTCCCCTCCATTCCAGACGTGCACACAGGAATGGTTGAGAGAGAGAATGGTTCTTCATGAGCCGATGTGCCACCAAATTTATTTATTTATATATTAAGGGCCGATTTTTCAATCATTAATAATTGACTTTTAGATAAAGTATATAAGAAAAGTGTTTGCTTTGTCTGAAAAATAAATATGAAAAAAGTAACTCCTTTTTGCAATTGTTACTGCGTTGAACTATCTATCACTCCGGATAAAAAACAATGTTATTCAGTAAAGAAGTCACAAATTCTTTTATCAATATTAAGTCACTCGCTTCCTTCCCATCCCTACCGATTTTAAAGATGAAAGGACATACAGTAATTCTTTAAGAGGGGGAGGTGTAATTTGTGTGTAATTTTACCAGTTTTTCGGAATACAACCACGTGAAACAACTAACCAAAATACATGATTACTTGCATTTATTTTCCCTTCGTTGACGGGATATTATGATATAATATTCAAAGAAATATTGAATTTACATGATTTTTTCTCGGTGCAGGAAGAGCTTTAATATGCAAGTTTATAGTGAAATCCGCATCAAAATGTGGTTACTGGATGATGAGATTTAACCAAAAGTACTTATCTTCCAAAATACAATTTTAGAAGTAGGCGGTATTCTCAGCCCTGTTCATGATTTTGTATACTATTGGCTTAGTTGTTGTTGCTTAGAACCCAAGACAACAGCTTGAATCGTTTGTGGATTTGTTCTTTGGTTCTTGGCATTATAGTTCTTCAGCTGTGATGTGATTTGCAGCAGAACCAGAAAATTCCTAGACAACATGTGGTTAAATTAAACAAGTTTTAACCATCCTTTGTTTGAGCCAATTAATGTGTAGTTGGGGGCTGTCTTCGTCGACGTTGTCAGAGGGGTGAAATTTCATATCACACTGGTTATTCAGCAAATTTTGTTTTCTACATGGTTTTGGGAAAATATAGAAGCACACGATTATCATTCCATGGTATATCCAGAGCATCCAAATATTCTTTTATACGTTATTCCTACATAAGTTAAATATGAAGGATAATGCTTTATTATACGTACCGATATGAGTGGGATGAGAATTAAATTAAACTAAAAGTACAGTAGGGCAGAGAAAATTATACAAAGCGATCATAAAACTATGTTTGTTACTCTACAGAGCGAAGTCAAGATAATTTGTTTTTTTTTTTATCTGATTTTTGATGCTTATTTTTAACGTTTTGGACAGCGCTTATGATTTTGTGTATGACTATGGTTAAGATAACAAATGAAATAATAATACATAACAAGTTTGAATTTTCAGTTGAAATTTCACTTAGGTACCGAATCTTTTACTACAATCAACAGGTTAACATATAGTTTTAACTCTAAAATTAAATGTTTACTTTAAATCCAGTTAATAGAGAGAAAAAAAAAAAGGTTCTACCCACCCTATACAAAATTGGGTAGTCCTTAATTTTTGATACGTAATACAGGGTAATTGACGTAAGGTGTGACAAAAAGCTAGAGCGTGGTAGGTAGGGTCAAGATAAGAAATTAATCGTATGAGAGGGGGTCTATTTCCCCCTCTTTAGGCGGATGGGGAAATTTTCTAAAAAATCGACATTAAATAGAAAAAAATTCATTAAAACTCAAAGGCAACACTTACAGTGTCATGTTTTAATAATGTTTTTAATTCAAATTATTTGAGAGAATAATTTTAATTAAAGTTAATTTTCAGACTCAAATTTTTTGAAAAATAATGAAAACAAAATTGTTATTTTTATTTATTGGAAGATACACTAGGCAAAAAAATTAATGGAACAAAAACTGTTATTAAACAAAATAAATAAATTTGGTGGCACAAACGGCTCATGAAGAACCAGGGCCTTGTGACTTGCAACTCTCAACCATTCCTGTATGCGTGTCTGCAGGAATGGAGGGGACCTACAGTTTATTGCCGAATCCGAACGGCTAAGGTGAGCGGCACTTTTCTATGACAAGAGATACTCTTGGAGGATTTGTCACTTCCTCGCAAGAGGTAGTAGCTCCCAAAAAAATTTAAAGTGGAAGCGGCTGGTATTGAACTCCAGACCTCTGGCATGACAGTCCTACGCACTAACCATTACGCCACGGGCTACTACAACAACAACTGTTCCCCTTTTTTTTTTTAGTGTTTTTTGAAGAGCTGTATCTTTGTGAAAAGTGGTCCGGCCATATTGAAATGAAAAAAAAAAAAAAAAACATTCTACAACTTTAGGCTGGCTTCACATTGGATGCGACAACATACGGATTCATGATGATGTGATGGCATAACAAAAAAGTATAACTTCGAAAGAAACTTTCGGGTAGAGTTAAGCAACAACAAAAATTGGATGCGTCAACATACGGATTCATGATGATGTGATGGCATAACCAAAAAGTATAACTTCGAAAGAAACTTTCGAATAGAGTTAAGCAACAAGAAAGAGTGGGTAGGCGAAACAGTGAACTACACGCTTAAAGCAAATGCCATCAAATGGTATACAGATGGATCGAGAACAACTGAAGGGACTGGGGCAGGAATCTTTGGGCCTAGAACCAAACTTTCCTTGCCGATGGGCCAGTCTACAAGCATCTTCCAGGCAGAAGTAAATGCCATAGGTAAATGTGCAGAATGTAATCTCGAAAGAAACTGTAGAAATCAAAATATTGCCAACATGTCAGATAGCCAAGCCGCTCTCAAAGCCCTAAACTCATGATACTATCAGCTTAAAACTAGTATGAGAGTGTGCGGGCAGTCTAAACGAATTAGGCAAGAACAATAATGTCACACTTCATGGGGTACCAGGCCACATCGGCGTCCAGGGCAATGAAGAGGCAGACTCCTTAGCAAACTAGGGACAGCCACACTCTTAACGGGGCCAGAATCCTACTGCGGAATAGAAGAAAACGTGATCAAAAATAAAATCAAAACAGAAGAGGAGGACATAAGATTAAAAAACTGAAAGAACTCCCTAAGCTGGGGCAGGCGAAACTCCTTATTGGTAACTACAACCAAGAACGATTCCAAGCCTGCATCAGCTTAAGTAGAAATAATCTCCGCATTATAACGGGCCTCCTCACTGGCCACTGTAAGCTAAGAAGAAACCATAGTATACTTGGCCTAGTGAGCAGTGCCATTTGTAGATTCTGCAATGCCCATGAGGAGATGCCGGACCACCTATTAGGCAACTGCGATGCACTCATGCACCAAAGACATAGATACCTGGGACATCACCAGATAGAAGAGAGCAGACTATCCTCTATAAAAATACCCCACATACTAAAATTCCTCAAGGAATCTAATTTGGAGGTTGAGCTGTAAATAAGCAACCTCATCACACAACTCTAGATGGGGGGCACAATAGATCTTAAGATCGCAGTGTAATAACACCCAAAAATTTTCATTCATTCATACGGATTCATATCGTACTTAAACGTGTGAATACTGGTCGTTCGAATCGAGTGCGCACATTGAGTACATTTTTCTCCGTCAAATACGCAGTGTCCAGGTGACTTATCGCTTTCGCGAAGTCCTCTTTCCACACATTTCAATGTTTCAACGTACGAAAGTGTTTAGAAATCTCAACAAGTTCGGATTCATTTCGTACGTCGGAAGTAAACGTACGTATATGTATGACTCACTTGCACCCAGTGTGCGCACTCCCATAGTACCTAGAAGCCTAATAAAAGATGATGAAATGATGGTTTCGTTTGATGTGGTTTCGTTATTTCCAAGTATCCCGGTTGATATTGCTTTGAATGAGTTTGAAAAATATTTAAATACGGTAGACATAGGAAATGAGAAAAAACAATGTTATTTAAATGTAGCAAAATAGTGTATGCAACAAAACTTTTTCCAATTTCGAAACAAATTTTATAAAGCAGAACTTTTCATGTCAGCTTTCGAAATTAGACTTAAAAATACAAATTTACTACCGCGTTTTTGGTGTAGATATGTCGACGATGTTTTTTCTATCGTCAAAAAAGACAATTTAGAAACAAGCTTAAATGTTTTAAATAGCCAATTTGAATCGATAAAATTCACTTATGAAACAGAAGTGCAAAAAAAAGCTTTGTTTTCTAGACATAGAAATCACTAAAAATGACGAAAACAAAGTAGAATTTTCAATTTTTCATAAACCATCCAGTACGTTGAGATTTATTACAAGTGATTCACATTGCCCAATGCAACACAAACTAGCCGCTTTTCATTCTTTAATACACAGACTGTGCAAGTTACCGTTGTCAGTTAAAAGTTATAAGAATGAATATGAATATATAAAAAAAGTCGCAGAAGTAAACGGGTACAATGAATCTTTGGTTGATAAATTGATTTATAAACATTCAACGAAAATAAAAAAGAAAAACATGTCAACATTTTTCTCAAACACCGAAAAGAAAAACGATATGAAACGTTGTGCAGTATATACCTGAAATAACGAATAAAATTTCAAAAAAGTTCCGCGAACATAACGTTGAATTGGTATATTCAAACAATTCAAAGCTAAAATACTTATTAGGAACTACAAAAGATAAAATCGAAAAAACTAACAAATCAGGTATATATGCAATTGAATGTAGTGATTGTGATGGTGTTTACTATGGTCAAACAAAAAGAACAATAGAATAAAGATTCAAAGAACATTGCAACTACATCAAACAAAACAAAAGCCAGTGTTCATCTATAGCAGAACACGCTTTAACATTAAAACATTCAATAAATGCAAGCTGTTTAAAATTAAAAAAAGAAGTTAGGGATGAGAGAAAATTAGATGCTTATGAAAGTGTCTTCATACAAAGTGACTCAAATGCCATCGATGCTGATAACGGCAACATAACATCTTCTCTCTTCTCTCTAATTTAATGTTACAAAAGGAATCCAGAAAAAACAAAAACAATGACTTCACCAATTGGATTAGTCGTGATGCTGATGATGGACTGTAAGCATTCCGAAATGCATACAGGTACGTGTTTTTAATCGTTCAATTTAAAGTTTGTGCGTTTTGATTGTCGTACGTAAGTGTCGTGTCAATTCGTTCAATTTTTGTTAAGAACAATTAAAAAACAATTTTTGTGAAAACAATAAGGTGTGTGCTCGTCGCTTATGTTAAAAGTACCTAGAAGGTTGGGATTGTTCGTGCGTATTTGTACGTATTCGCACAAGTGAAATCCGTACGATAACGCATCCAATGTGCGGCCGGCCTTATTATTATTACACTCTGAGCTAAAAAAGAAACACGATTTTTTGTTTGACAGTTCAGGCTCTACTCTGAACTAAAAAAGAAAAACGCCCAATATATCTTTTCTCAAGCGGCCCATACACACAACACTTGTGTTCACACTGGTGTCGGTGTACTTAAATGTGGTGTGTGTATGAGCAAGTGTCTACACCGATTTCGGTGTCGAACACGGTGTCAAGAAAATCAAAATCTTTTGATTTTTTGTGTCGGTGGTACTAAATGTGTTGCGTGTATGGCGGAAGGCCACACTGGTGTCATGACACCGGTGCACACAGTTGTGTTGTGTGTATAGGCCGCTTCAAACACAAATAAAAACAAGCATTTAACTATATGTAAGTGTCTTTTTCCAATAGCTTCAATCCTTCAATTCACTAAACTTAATAATCGCGCTCATTTAGGTATGTATATCAGAGGATCTGAATAACTTATTTTGAGTTCTGGTATTGGAGCAAATTAGCGATTATCTAATCTATTAAAAAATATATTATATTGCTTACCTTTCAATGTTTTGGGGTACTTTACTCCTAAATTCCGCATGTCTACACAACCGCATGCATAAAAACTTAAAATATTGCTTACCTATTTAGTTTTTTAACTTTTTACTATGCGCCTATGGAAAACCATTGTGAAAAAACTGCATTTATCTATCCTACGAACAAATTCGCACGTGGCGGTGCTGGGAAAATATATTGTGTATCTTTCTTACATTAGCGATGTCCTGAAAGGGTTGAAATGAATAGTTTTGACCCGCTCTCTCTTATTCTAATTTTTTGTTTTGTTTTTTTTGTCTATTTTTGATTGTGTAGTAGGAGTTGCATATGTAGCGAGAGTGTCCCTACTCATTATTAGATATACACTGGCCTCCAGTTACGCACTCCAAGTTTGTTGAGGTCGTTTTCACTTTTGTGCGCCACCTAAGGTGTGGCCTTCCTCTGTTGGTGCGTCGGTGTCCATACACTCTACGTGTCCCAGCCATCTCAGCCGCTGTATTTTCAGCTTTTAGCCAATATCGATGTTGCTGTAAGGCCCGCAAAGCTCGTTGTTAAATCTTCCCCTTCATACTCCATCGATACAGACTTACAGACTGAACCGAAAATCAACCGAAGAATTTTCCACAACATCAAAATGGTCGGTGGTATTCTTGCCAAGATACGGCATGGCTGTGTATAGTTCTTCTCTATCTACGCCAACGCTATGATATGCGACTTTGAAGTCGATAAACAGTGGTGATGTGCTTCGATTTGAAACTCCTGTTTTTTTCTAAAATCTGTCAGAGTTAGTAGCGATGGCATGGCGTAGCGCGGGTATCAGACACCCGGGGTGGAAGAAAATTTTGCCACCCCCTCATTTATGTATTTCAATTTTAAAAACTAGAGTATATATACAGTAAATCTAAAGAACTTTTCGGCAAGGACAGTCATCACCATTGTGCATTGTGAGGTGAAGGCAATTTATTCCACGGGAGTCTGTTCCACCTAGGAATATATTCCACCTCTAAGTGGGAATCTGTTCCACTTTTCAAATTGGAACTGATTCCCACCGAGAGTGAGAATTAATTACGCACCTGAAAATTGTGTGCAATACTTTCCCACCTGAAGCTCTAAGAACTATCGATTTCTAAATTACATGTTTTAGCTATTTTAATTGATATTTTTCTACTATAAAAAGCCGAGTGAGTCGAGCATGGCAAATTCAGGCCGTCCGCGTCGGGTCTTAGTTGCTTAGTTCCTGAAAAATTCTGAAAATTTATTTTCTTTTCAGTTTAAGAATATGAGTTTCTGATTATAATGAATGGATTTTAAAAATAAAATAGACTACCATGACTACTAAAACTTTCATCAGGTATTGCAAATAACAATGACCAAAAAACATCCATTTCATACTAAATTATTTTAAATTGCAAAGGTTATTTTCCCCCTGATTTGGACCATATATGCGAACTTTTGAAAAGTTTTGATTGTGTTTTAGTTAAAGAAAAAGATATTTTTTCGTACCGGAGCATGTATTCTTTGCATTTTCCATTTATTTTATGGCTTAATTTTTAAGATAATGCTTTTGGTTTGTTTGTTTTATTTCATTTTTCCATTAGCTAAAGAACTCGTAAACAAAAACAAATCGCCCTTGCTTTTGCTATACGTCGCATTGTCCTGGTGATATAATCAAATATCTCCTTTTGAGTATTCTCACGTGTCTCCATCGTAATCACTTGGCCTTTTCATCCCCTGCATTGTATACAACTTGGAAGGAACAAAGAAAAATGTCACTTCGTATTGGTACTAGATACCTACCAGCAAAAATTAAAAAAAATCACATTATAGGTGGATATACGGAGAACAAAGGAATTGCGAAACTTTTATTTAATTTTCACTCAGCATTAGCGTAAAAAGGAATCAAAGAAACTTAAACAGCCAACAAATGAACAAAACTTTACAAACAACAAACAAAATAAACATTGAAGGGAATAGAATGTAAAAGGGAAGGGAGAACATTTTAAAACCTAAGTATGTTGTCTATTCTCCATCAATATTGTAAATAAATATAAATGCGAACTGTCATGTCGTAGCAGTGCTGGGGGATCGTGGGAAAAATCCCTTTTTGTGGGAATTTTAACCTCTAAAGGGAAAAAGTGAAAACCGACCCATTTTGTGGGAATTCTTTGATTTTTGAAATTTTACCCGGAAAAGAGCAATTCAACAAAATTATAATCAATTAATTCGAAACAAGTGAAAATAAAGTTCAAGAAATGTCAGAATGATTTCTTAGAAGATCTTATAACACCTGATAAATTACACAATAGTTACAAATCGCGACCGTGAATATAGTAGGTACTATCAACGACTAGATATAAGTATACCTTTAGTGATTATTTCTATATTCGTGTTCAGTTATATATCTTTAGTGTTTAGAAAAAACATGATATATCCAGAAATAAATTGCTTCTTCACTTCCACAGTTAATAAAGCATAAACGCTCGGACCTATTTGCTTCATGTTTGGTACTTGTATGCACTTAATAATATACATAATATACTTCGTATAATACATTTTAGGGGGATGATTTTTGGGTCATTCTATGGGGGAACACCCTTGAGGCTGGAGGTGGCATTTTCTGAAAAGTTAATTTATAATGGAAACAATTATTTAAAATAAAAGGATGTTTTGAGGGCTAATATTTTCATTTTTTTAGTAATTTTTTAAATCAAGTTGCTTTAAAAAGTTTAAAAAATTTTTTTTTTTTCATTTTAAAAATTTTCATTTTTTGTTTTTTAATTTCTTAAAAATTCAAATTAAACATTATTTATGTGCTTTGTTGGTTTTTATTTTTTTTTATATTTTTCATTTTAAGTCCACTTTTCAACTTTTTTTTTCTGTGGGAAATAAAAAGGGAAAAAAGAAAATATTTGTGGGAAAAAAGGAAATTTACCGACTGCGTGGAGGGAATTCCGTTAAAAATGCCCCCCAGCACTGTGTCGTAGGTCTGGGCCTTCTTGGTTTAAGAAAAGGAAATTCAACAGAGCATGCCTTACTCATTATTCAAAACAAGGTGATCGAAAACTTAAGGAATAAAACCCTTGGGCGCCAATTATAGATAGCTATCATTGAAAACGATAATTGAAAATTTTAATTGTGAGTTTGGAGCCGTTTGAAAAGCTTAATTTGTGTTTTTTTGTAAGCCAAAATAAAGGTGACATCAAAATTTTTATCAATTTGACTTTCTCCAAAATTAACAATTAAAATTTTCAATGATGGTTTTTAATGATAGCGGACTTTTATTTAAGCTTTTAAACTTGAGATGTCTTGATGGCTTTCCATCTAGTCGTACTACTACAGTAGCAATTGGATCTAAAAATCAGAATCCTTTTCTGTGGTGTCAGGTTTTCCACAAGGATCAATCCTTGGACCCTCCTTGTTTAAAATATCCATTAACTATGCTGATGACACCACTATACTAGCTAGCGATCCTCGGACAAGAGTGTTCGTTGAATAAGATCAAGCAAAAGCATCTACATGTCGAAAATTATTTTTAAAAGTGGACGCTCAAAATCAATACCAATAAATGTGGTCTATCTTGCTCAGTGTTCCCAGATTGGTAGTTTTTGCCACCAAAATGGTGGGAAATTACGAGCTTGGTGGGAATATTGGTGGGAAAAATTTCATGGTGGGATTTATGGTGGGATAATATTGGAAATATTTTTTTATGGGTGGAAATATTATTTTTACCATAACCACAACTTAAAAAATTCACCACCTCTCTATTTTCCTTCAACTTTTTTTCTTACAGCATGTTCATAATTTAACTGCACCCTCGATAAAAAATTATTTAACCTGTTTATCCGATATGTACACAGAGAATATGTCAAAAAGATGGATGGGATTTTTGTTGTTGTGCTCTTCTTTTCTAATGGATGTTCTCTGCATTTTATATAGATTAACTCATACCCAGAGCCAAATTTCAAGAACAGAAATTCTTTTTAACCGTACTACACGAATGCGAATTGCTTTAAGCTGACCATACACGATAGAGCCAAATGGCTCGTCCGAGCCAAATTGCATCATGTGAATGAATTCGGCCGAGCTATTTGGACATTTGGCAGGTTATAAATCCACCAGTCCAATTGGCACCGAGCCATTTGGCTCTATCGTGTATGGCCAGCTTTACTATACTCCATTTTCTCCTTTCGTAATATTTTTATATTTATTTACACATTCCCACAACAAATTACAGATCGGTAATGGACAAATCGCGGAGAATGAAAATGTACCGAAGGTATAAATTTATTTATTAATATTTTACTTAACATCCTGAACGAAGTCAAAGAATGTTTAAAATTAATTTATTATAAGAGGTGAATTATGATTTATTTTAAAAAGAATGGCGCAAAATTTCTGTTGATTTGATATGATGTTTAGGCATTTTTAGTATGATTCTAGGTTAAAAACAGGATTTTCTAAATTTCAAGCGCAAGAATCGTTTTATATTTTTAACATTTTACTAAAGTGAAAATAGCCAAATGTGAAAATAGCGTTAGCTGTCACTGTGTTTCAGTGAGTTTGTTAGGAAATTAGGTAGTATGATACTATTTAAAAAATTTTAGTAAAGAGCCTCAAAATTAGAAAATTGTTCAATAAAATTGTGATAATACCTTAATATCAGGCTGTTTAAAATTTTGCGCTATTGTTTTTAATGTATTTTTTTTTTCTTCGCTGAAAAATCATTTTTAGTAGGTAAACTTTTGCTCAGTTGAGACAAAAAATGTAGAAGTAAGTAATTGTTCACAATAAACATTTAGGTAAAATTAAGGCAGAAAAAACATGGTGCTTTTTTTTTCCTTCCAGTACAAAAATGGTGGGATTTTTTGTCAAATATGGTGGGATTTTAAAAATCTCATCTGGCATCACTGATCTTGCTTTAGAAATTCCAGCGGTAAAGGACACTATCTAGCGGTGAAAGAGAGTAAATCTCTATCTCTGAAAATAAATGAAACCCCAGTAGCAGTACGAAGTGAAATCAAGTATCTTGGTTTAAATTTTTTGTTTAATAAACATGAAAGAATAGCCTTAAACGGAGCTAAAACCAAAGCACTTATGTAAAAAACATTAATAAGACCAAGACTCTATTGTGGATTTCCTATTTGATTTACAATATCACCTTCTGTAGCCAAGGAAATGGAAAACTTTGAAAAAAGCATTTGTGAGATTTTGCTGTGGAAAATTCAGAAAGTTTTATATTTATCTCTAAGAGTTTTTAAGGCTTGTGCTCCCAAATTATTTTCATTGCCTCATTTTGTTTTCATGCGTTCTGTTTTAATCGGAATGATCATGCAAATATATGATTGAACTATTTTACGAATGATCATTAAAAAATTCAAAAACATTTTACTTTGAAGTTTGGGCCAGAATTAATTTTTCTTGTTGACTAGAATAATAAATCAAGTCAAGCCTTTATTTTGGCACCGATTTGACTTTCTAAATGTACCAAAATAAAATTTTCAACGATGGTTTATAATGATAGCTATGTATAACGAAACGAATATGAAGAAAAAGAAAGAACCTGAATGAACAACAACAAACTTTTGTGTGGCTAGTTAAAATGCTAGTTAATACAAGTCAAACGATAAAACCTACACTGGATGGATCGACTTCAGCACGTGACTTTCGGTAGCGGAGTGCGTGCTGCATATGGCTCAGAGACACTCAGTCTATGGTTCGAATCCCAGTGACAGCAAAAAGTTTTTCAAATAAACTTGAACATACACAACTAAGCTCCACTAATATAAGGTGTCAGTTACATTACAGCTATCATTGAAAGTCATCATTGGAAATTTAAATGATTTATTTTAAGACGTTTGAGAGCAAAATCTGAAATTATTTTGATGCCAAAATAAAGCTTATAATGTCTGGGCAGAAAATTTTCATTTCGGCCCAAAAGTTCTCATGAAATGTCTTATTTTTTTTTATAAGGAAGTGCAGTCATCTAAATAATGAAAGTCAATTTATGTGCAAGGTGGGGCTCGCACATCGTACTGATGGCAATTTTTCTGTTGTGCATTTAGTTTTGAAGCGAATATTCCAGGAAATAAGGATAAGAATTAGGGTTACGAGTTACGTGTCGAGTTCATGGTCCATTGAATGACGAAGAAGAAACTTGAATGGAAATATTCTCCTCGATGGTTTTTCAGATTTTTTTTCTTAAAATGAAAATATTTTGCACCTAGCCTCGGCTTTGCCCATATTCATTGTTCCGTTTCCCTGACCCATGTTTTGGTAAGGAGGGTACGTACATACATTAACTTGTATTTTTGCTCTTTGAAGTCAACGAATTTACATTTGAAAAATCCTCTAAATTCTTGATGGCATTGGTACCTATGTATATGTGAACGAACGTGTTCCATTTATGTGTGCATGAGTGGGTGTAGTTTTTTAGAATGCAGGAATCGTTTCCGACAACCTACATACATGGCATTTCATCAGGCGTCCGAAAATAAAATGATCGAATTGACAAATCGTGACTACCTATTTCGATTTGGAAGATACATAAGCAATTCTTGGTACACTACGTACGGGTACCTACATAAATATGT
Organism: Epistrophella euchroma; assembly: GCA_947049315.1. Taxonomy (NCBI): domain Eukaryota; kingdom Metazoa; phylum Arthropoda; class Insecta; order Diptera; family Syrphidae; genus Epistrophella; species Epistrophella euchroma. Next base: position 101,288,204 of record OX346245.1, on the reverse strand, counting down.
ACCTACTTAGTTCTTATATACATATAGACAGCTACATAGTGCATAATACGAGCATAAGAATTTCGGTGATTAGATATGTATCAGGACAATACACACTATGACAGTATGATTTTAAAACATTTACACGCTGAAAATAAATATGACATTTGACAGACAAAATTTACAGATTTCACTCATAGAGTAACAAGGTATGGGGGACATTGAAAATGACTTGTTTGCTAGATAAATAAAAATAAACAGGACTATCTATTGACACCAGGGAAATTGCTTTCGACACCACCTGCATATCAGCGCGTGAACTACTAGAGGGGGATACATTTTTTTTGGATTTGACATTCAATGTATTTCCCATAAGAGAAAACGAAAAAATGGTCTGGAAAACATTAATTTTACTAATTAATTTTATATGAACGGGAAACCGTATTTTAATTGCAATGGAATAATAAAACATGTGAGTTTGTGAATCGAGCTTAAAATATATCGAAACTAAAAACTAGAATGCTTTAATTTATAGATAAAAAGTGTAAACAAATCATCCTCACAATGATAAACAACAACAACGATACCCAGTTAACAAAAAAGCAAGGCAGAGGCGTAGCTAGTTTTATTTAAAATATGTTTTGTTTTTGTTTTTATTTTTTTTTTTTAATTATGAAAATACATTAAAATTTTTTTTATGGTGAAATTTGTTTGTTTTTTTTTTTTTTAAATCGAATAATGCCGAAAATTATTTTTTACTTTGTTTTGTACTTTTTACAAAATTTAATTTGAATGCTAAGAAAAGCTCCCAAAATCAAAAATTTAGCAACAATAATAACAAAATTTTAAGTGAATTATAATTGTGTGCCCTTAACAAGCTGTTCCAATCCTGTGTTTGAAAATTTACCGTATCTATTAATTATTTAAGTTTTATTTATATTCTGTTAAAAAGTTTTACGTTAAAATGTTCTAAACATAAAACATACCTATTCTCCTATTTCACATACTAAAATGCAAATACATACCTACATAATATATCTATAGTTCTATGTTAAAAAATTATTTCAGTTCAATCCATAATTTATTTTACCCCTAAAACCCTTCCCTCACTACGCACTTGATCTCATTTCAACTCGCGACGGTCATCCACTTTGGAAAACAACAACAACAATACACGTTTGTTTACATTCTTTATGGGCAAAATAAAGCAAATAGGAAGGTGAATTTAGTATATATTCTTCTTGATTAACAAACTAGCATACATTGTCAATCTATTGTAATTATAATATGAGTACCCGTTCATATAAAATTATTTACTAAAATTAATATTTTCCAGACCATTATTTCGTTTTCTCTTATGGGAAATACATTGAATGTCAAATCGAAAAAAATTGTATCCCCCTCTAGTAGATCACGCACTGACTGCCAGGTGCCGTGACTTAACAACCGATTATTGTACGGAAATGATTGAGACGTTTTCTTAAAGAAAATTGAACGTTCTACCAAAATGTCCCTAACTTTTTATCTGATCAGTGCACCCCTTCCAAAATAATTGAAGGTTAAATTGGATGGTTTACTCCAAATTTTTTTGGATTCGCTGTTAAAAATATCAAATATGGCAAACAAAATTTGTTAATTTTCTTTTACTAACCCCATTTTACTTTTTTATTCAACCAAAAAAATCGGGTTTTTTTATATCTTAGATCAAAACTCGTATTATACATAATACATTATACCGATTTCAAGGGTGCCGTGAACTAAGTCCCCAGGAACTAAATCCACCGAAGGTGTTAGTTCCCATTAGGCGGGAACAGAAACCACTTTTTGAAAGTTGTTTTTATTCCCAAGCAAGGTGCGAACGAAGTCCACTTTCTAATAGGAATTTTATACACATTTGAAAATACGAAAAGTGAACTAATTAAAGTGAGGTATGTATGGGAGGGCATGCTGCCCCCCTTGCTTGACCCACTATAGGATTTGGAGTAGGTGCGAGGTTGGGAACTTTAGTTATGGATTATTTAGTCTGTGTTACTTGGTATTGATCCGAATGAATTCAGAATAATGGAGTGGCTGGCCAATACCATTGTTGGTCCACTGTGAGGAAGCTTTAAGACGAATGGCTGTGCTTGCTTGTTTGCCAAAAATATCGAGAGGTGTTCGATGGAACAGAACGTCAAGTGTAGCGGAGGGAGTCTCGCGAAGCACTCCGCACATACACTTAAAGGCTGAACGCTGGACCTTGTTTAGTTTTTCGCTGTTTTTTTTTTTTATATCTAAAGCGGTCCACCATACTGTCACACCGTATGTTAGTTAGAATCGGTCTGGTTACGGAAGGGTATAGCCAATGAGTAATACGGGGTCGCAAACCCCATTTATTACCAAAGGTATTTTTGCATGCGAAGACCCTTTCAAGGTCAGACCTGGTGGAAAAGCTAAGTTGTTGTGATAATTGGACCTGAAGTGGTCAGTGCTATTCGCAATTAATGAGTATCTAGTAGCAGATTGAGCAATTCTTCGCTAGAGTCCAGGAGCCCTCAGTATTTTTGAAAGAGCTAGGCATACCTTGATTAGTTGAGTGGATTTTTCTTAGCCTAGATGCTTCAGAAGTTTCCTCTATTTTTTCACAGAAGATCTTCCACGTCCACTTTTTGGATTTTCTTAATTCTTTCTTATATGTATATATTTTGAAGGATTCTTTATAAGAGTCCCAGTCTGAGTGACTCAAGCTTAGTGCTTAGACATTTATTCGCCGCAGATCGACGGTTGTAATTTGTATACATACATCCGGTTTCACGCGCACGTCTATGAAGTCACCACTGGGATCAGCACCGTACAAGCGCTTTGAACGCGAAATTTTACACTAAATGCAATACCAAGATATTTTGTCTTTGCTTCAGGTTATAAAGGATAAATGAAATAGGGAAGGAATGTAGGGTATACAAAATGCATCGTCGAGTCTTATTGAACTTGATTTCCGTGGATGTCAAGTGAATTTAGCTAGAAAAGAAAAAAAAATATAAGAAATGCTTTGTATTGACATATGATATTAATGAACTTTATTTCTATGGGAATTGGAATAAGTTTAAATAGAATTTATAATGCGGGAATGGGTAGAATGAACGCGATATGTAACCTGCCCCATGAACAGAACCTTGGTATAGTGTGCCCCATCCACAAGAAAAGAGATGCTCTGACTTCTGCCAACTACAGATGTATGTATAAGTCTCCTCATCGTCGCATACAAAATCGTGTCATCTAACCTAAAACCCTTTGTCAACGATCTGATCGGCCCCTATGAGTGTGGTTTTAGGCCCGGCAGATCAACCGGAAAGAACCCAGGAGATTTCAAAGTCGCATTTTTGATGATATGATAGCGTTGACAGAGACGAATTATACAGATCCATGTCCAATCTCCACATCCCTGCCAAACTCGTCTGCTTGTGAAGGATGACAATAGATAAATCTCGCTGCTCAAAGTCAAAGTCGGTAGAACACCACCGAATTTTTTTGATGTCGAGAAAGATTTGAGGCAAGGCTACGCGTTAGCATCCAACCTGTTTACTATCGTTCCTGAAGCAATTGTAAGCAATTCGCCAGTCAACAACAGAGATAAAATTTTTCAAAACTTCATTCAACTACTTGCTTATGCGGTTGATATTGACATCATTGGGAGAACGAATCGAGCTGTTACCGACGGCGGCGCAAGTATTGAATCGGAGGTGGCGAAAATAAGTTTGACTGTAAATGAGGATAAGACGAAAAAGAGTAAATCTAAATGCTATCATCGAGAAAGGAATCTCAACATCGATTGTCGACTCAGGCAAAACGACACGAAGTCGCCAAGGACTTTGTGTACCTGGGCTCTACTATAGCCTCGCAAAATGACATCAGTGCAGAGATCATACGAAGAATCACTCTTGCTAGTCGCTGTTTCTTCGGGCTAAAAAAGAATTTCAGTTGTAAAGCCCTCTATCATTATTTGAAACTATCAAAATTTCGGATGTCCAATCGGCTAAAAAAATACAGGCATCAAAAAAGAACACGTGCTTTTTTAAAATACTATAGGAAGGCGGAAATCGGTTTAAGAATTAAGGCTCTCTCAAACCAACGCGATTATTCGGCGCGACGAACGAAAACAACAATAACAACACGTGGTTGTTTTTGTTATTTTTATCGTTTATCGCGGCGAATAATCGCGTCGGTTTGGGAGAGCCTTTATACTTTAAAGGCTGATTTCCAATGGCGCGTTCGCGTTAGAGACGCTTATGTATACGTTTACAAGCTTTACGAACTCGTCGACATGACAGACGACTTGAAGAGAACCTGAAAATCAAAATGAACCTACATAACTGTAATTTCGAATTCCTTTCAACAAACTATTCCATTATTTTTTAAACAAAATCTATTTTTTTCTTTCAATAAAAGAAATTTGTTCAGAAAAACCGATTTTTTCTTCTAAGTAAATCGATTTTTTTGTTGAAAGGAATTCGAACATTAGTTTAACTGTCAAAACACACGCTGAAGTTGATTTTTTTCAACTTTAACGTTGAGGTAGCTTATGTTACGTTGGTTTGTGTACATGCTAATAGGTGCCAAATCGTAACGTAATACCCAACGCATCATTGTAAACAATTTGCTTAAATTGCTATGTGTGAGCTTTCACGTTGAAAGAAAAATCTGTCAAAGCGACGCCCAACGCGGCATTGGAAATCAGCCTTAATACACAATTATTAACACAGTCTATTTAAGTTTTGAGGTTTTACTTTCTTTTTTAATTAGAATCGATTGTTTTCGTTGAAATTTCAGTATAATGCCCTTACCACCACCTCTCCTGTTGCCTATAATCAATTTGACTATAGATACTTTTTTTAATTGAGGTATATATTAAATTTGTGGAAAATAATTTTTTAAAATACCAAAGTAGGTATAGTTTGTAGGTAGTAAGTTCCCCTACCTGCCTATCAACTTTTATATTTCGTAAATGAACGGTGAACTATTCAAAAGAAGTAACGAACATTAACAGTTTTTGGCTTACATCAATAGGAATTGTGAAACAAATTTGGTGTGTTTAAATAACTGGTATAAGATATTCCTTTGAATCAAACTACCAGTACATATTATGTACCTACCTATCTGTACAAATTGTTTTGTTTACATTACTCGCATACCTATACCTATGGCTTATATTTAAAAAAAAGAGCTTGCCTTTTATCATCATGTTTTAAAGAAAAAGCCTTGGTCAGAATGATACCACAAAATATTGCTTCACTATACACAATTCAACGTTAACCAACCTACAATTGCTTACAAAACAAAGCACCAAATCCCTTTTGTGCAAGTATAAAAACTCCCCAATTACACCTTAGAGCTTGGACACATTTCTACCCTTCTCTTGTGAAACTTTTAAAATCCTTACCTGCTAATTTGGAGCTTCCTGTTACCAAGCTTGACCACAGCGTTTGAAATATGATAACACCCTTATTTCATACACCGCACCGGTCAAAACTTAGCCAGCAGGACTAAACCAAACAACCAACAGACTTCAGGTCATGTGGTAGACACATGTTTGCAACTTTTACATGAAACGTACTATTAAACTCATCTTCCACCACCACCCTGTAGTTTTAAATACATTCAGGATCCTTCTATGTATTTAAGCCAAACATTTCCGACCGGGACTCAGCTGATGATCAAAGAACATTTCTTTTTCTTTTGGACCTAAGTACGTGTCTAATGGTACATACCCACACCATGTCAATGGTCCCCTAAAACTACGACCCTCAGTGACATTTGTGGAACATAGAAGAAATGATGTTTAATGCAGTAAAATGTTCACGAGTGTTACCGCACCACAGCACCGCGCATCCTTGCTGGATTTTAAGCAAAAAAATTTAACTTAAACTTATGACATAACATTACATATTCTTTGCACGATTTCGAAATTGCATAATGGGATAATTTAATAGAAAGGAAGAAGTTTTTCTTTAAGACGCTTCGCAAATGCAAAGAGGTAGGTAACCATTTTTTGTAGAAGCGGGTGGAAAAAATTCTAAAGAAGGAGCTGGGTATAAGTTTATTCTTCCCTGAAGGTTACATTCAGTTGCCGCCTTACCAAGGCGACATTATCGTCACCCTTATACCAGGGGGAGTTTTAAGTTTACAACAACTCTAACCAGAAAGTTTTGCTAAAAGTGTTTCGGGAGTATAGGTATACGCTGTAGCCATACAAACCCTAGTGCTGTGTGGTTGTTGAACATGCATTGCATTGTAGAGAAGGACTTGTCGAAAATATAAGAGCAGCGTCGGTAATAACTTTTTATTAAAAAGTTTTTACCACATCTTTCTTTTTGAAATATATTTTCCAAAAAGACGATGCAGTTGGTATTTTAAGTTTTGCTGTGGTTTTACACAAACACAACGACTTTATAGAGAATTTTATTATTTTGTTAAGAACCCTATCAATGGTAAACAGACCTAATGTACTGTATACTTGCTTCCCTACTGCATTTGTTTACTTTCTCTATTAATTAGACAGATGAAGCAATGCCACTTTAGTGGTTTGCGATATTTTTCTTCTTCATTTTTAAGAACCCAACCAGATTGCGTAAGGGTATCGTATTCCTGACTCCCCATTTTTTGAGTTTTGTAATTTTTGAAAACCGTTCTAGATTTTACTTTTCGAGAGTAGTTTTTTTTTGAAAAAAAAAATCAAATTATGATATAAAATAAAAAAAAACGCTATGGAGTAGCAACACGTGATATTCCTTTGTGATAATTCTTCATTCGATTTTAATAAGTTTCCCCCGACCACTAAACCGAAATTTTAAATAAATCATGTTAAATCATGAGAGGCAACTTAGCGAAACAACATTCACCGATCGAAAAAATTTTAATTGGGTAATTAGCCGTTAATTAGTCGTGAATTAGTTGTGATAATTTCGAATTTGTCGTTCGATGTTTTCTATGTTTTTTTTTTTTTGCTGCTTCTGCGAAGCATCTGAAAAACGTATAAAAACTTCTTATTATCAATGTTTTTCTGCTCTATAATTTGCCGTTAATTAGTCGTGAATAAGTTGTGACCATTTTGAATTTGTCGCTCTATGTTGTCTATGTTATTTTTACAAAAATTTAAAATTAGTGTCAACTTAGCGAAGCAGCATCTCGAAAACGTATAAAAACTTCTTATTGTCAATGTTTTACTGCTCTATAATTTGCCATTAATTAGTCGTGAATTACGTTTGACAATTTTGAATTTGTCGCTCTATGTTTTCTATGTTTTTTTTGCTAAATTGTCAAATTGGTATCAAATTACCGAGGAACGTTAAAAGAGTTAAAATCTTCTTATATTGATAGGGTTCTTGGTTAATTAGTTGTGAAATTTTCAATTCTGTCGTGCAATGTTTTCTATGTTTTTTTTTTATTTTGGAAAAAATTTATTAAACATTGCACGACAACTAACAGCTAATTTTTAAGCAATAAATATTTCGATTACACAAGTTTTAACCCATTTTCAATGAGTTCGTCTCGAACTTTAAATGAATTAAAAAAAAAAAAAACATAGAAAATATCGCACGAAAAAATTATAATTTTGACAACTAATTCAGGACTGCTTAAAGTAATTATTAAGCAAAAGCCCAATCAATATAAGAAGTTTTTAACTCTTCCATACGTTCCTCGGTAATTTGATACCAATTTGAAAATTTTGCAAGAAATACATAGAAAACATTGCACGATAAAATTGAAGTCGTCACAAATAATTCAGGATTGACGAACCGCAAATTATAAAGCATGAAACCACTCAATATTTACCGCTTTACGGGGTTCCTCGCTAACTTTATACCAATTTGACACTTTTGCTAAAAAAAAAAAAAATAGAAAACATAGAGCGACAAATTCAAAATTTTCACAACTAATTCACAATTAATAAACGGCAAATTAAAGAGGAGTAAAACATTCACAATAAGAAGTTTTTATACGTTTTCGAGATGGTGCTTCGCTAAGTTGACATGAATTTCACATTTTTGTAAAAATAACATAGAAAACATAGAGCGACAAATTCAAAATTTTCACAACTAATTCACAATTAATAAACGGCAAATTATAGAGGAGTAAAACATTCACAATAAGAAGTTTTTATACGTTTTCGAGATGGTGCTTCGCTAAGTTGACATGAATTTCACATTTTTGCATAGAAAACATAGAGCGACAAATTCAAATTTGTCACAACTAATGCGCGACTAGTTAACGGCAAATTATAGAGCAGTAAAACATTGTGAGTAAGAAGTTTTTATATGTTTTTCAGATGCTGCTTCGCTAAGTTGACACGAAGTTAGCAAAGCAGCAAAAAAAACGTAGAAAATATTGCATGACAAAATTAAAATTGTCACAACTAATTCAGAACTGCTGAACGGCTAATATTAAGCAATAAGCTATTGGCTATAAGACGTTTTTACCCCTTTTTGAGGTGCTGCTTCGCTAAGTTGATATCAACTTAGAAAACATCGAACGACAAATTCGAAATTATCACAACTAATTCACGACTAATAAACGGCTAATCACCAAATTAAAATTTTTTCGATCGGTGAATGTTGTTTCGCTAAGTTGACACTCATTGTTAAATCTCATAGGTCAAATAGTGAACTGATTTATATTTTCTCACACTGAATGCAGTCATTATAAAGTCGTTTTTTTCCGTCTCACTTCAACTTCATTAAAAAAATGAAACAACTTTTGCATTTTGGTAGGTATAGGTACTCGGTAGAAACACCAAGTAGATCAGAGGTATTTTAACATAATTTGCCGCCCTGGATATTTTTTTTCTACCGCCCTAATTTCTGTTTCTTTTTCGCAGTAATTTAATAATGATTTTTATAATAAGTTGTAACGAAAAATAAAATAAAAAAAAGTTAAGGTAAGTAAAGCCAAAAGCGCGCGCTTTTATAAATTTTTTAAACTTTTTTATTATTTTCAGAATTTTATAAAAGAGTGTTATTTGACATTTGAGTTGTGTTCTACAATTTTAAAAATTAATATTTTATATTTAAATACCTAAAAAAGAAATGGTTGAAAGATTTTTGTTTAATAATTTTATATTTATTCTGTTAGAGAGCTCGAAATAAAAAACAATTGAACGAAAAAGCGTTGAAGAAGTATGCAGTAGAACCTCGCTAATTCGAACCACGGAGGTGTTCGAATTACTGGATACGGTTTTCGTAGTCAATATTTCGGCGGAGAAAGGAGTGTAAAGTGGTTTGAAGTGTAATAAAATAATTCGCGTTGGTCGAAACAAAAAAGAAAATATTTATTGCTTAAAAAAGTTTGACAAAAGACGAAATAAGGTTCAAGGTTGTCTAAAGTTCTGTTAAAGAAATTTGACATTGTGGTTTGCTTAATTTTTTTTAAAATAGTTTTTGTTATGATTTCATGTTTTTAAATGTCGATCTGGTCGATATTACATGTTAAAAAATTCTTGTTCCACAAGATAGTGCAGTTGTTGATTCACATCTCAAAGAGCTTTGCCGCTACTGATAGCTTTTTGCGCTATCAGAGTCAGTCGAAACATTCGCTGTTTCCTCCACCCAGTCTCGAATTTCTTCATTGTCAATAAATTTATTTCCTGGCGTGATTTGGACTAGAAGACGTGCTAATACAAATTTATCAGAGTTCTTTTCACGAAGCTATTGGCCTACAAATTCGAGTACCAAATTTGGCAAGCGTTCGAATTACAAGATATTTAATGCAAAAAAATACCAGTTCGAATAAACGGAGCTTTCGAATTACCGAGTGTTCGAACTACCGAGGTCTTACTGTATTATAGTCGCTTAAAAGTGTTGGTTGCTTGGAGTCAATTAATGAGGTTTTTAAAATCTCAATAAGAAAAGTCCATATTTATTGTTAAAGCAGATAGAGCCATAAAATGGAGAAAATATAAAAAATATAAAAAAAGCATAAGCCAAATCAAATTTCTTAAGAAAATAGTTAAAAATATCCTCTATTTTTTCTGATACTTTGTTTCCACCGAAGATTTATCTCAGTTTGGATTTGATAAATCTATTTGGTGTCTTCACCGAACAAAAAGTTTAAAAGTTTATTAATCTTGACAGTAAAATGAAGATGTTGTTTATTTTTTTCGTATAAAGTTGAAGTGAGACATAAAATTGTATGTATGTCCAATGAAGGAATTCAGTTTGAGTTGTAAGACTGTTTTGATCTTTTAGGATTTAAACCGATTTATTTTAAGTCTTCGAGATTTAGGAAATAAATTTGTATGGTATATCTTTGGGAACGGAGGGAGATTGAGGTAATTCCTCACAAAAATTTCTCCATTTTGCTGTCAAAAAACTGAGGAAGGTTTTTTTTGGATTCGTTGCTCAATTATTTTCTGTCGCAGAAATCAAATAAGAAAGAAAGGAAAAGCAAATGTTTTTGAGGAATCTTTGTTTATATTTAATGCTTCTGCTCTTTCAAAGTGACGGAAGAAAATTACTGAGCGCTCCGAAATATAAACTGACCAAATCAATCTGTTTTAATTTTGTATTTATTTACGGCGGATGTGCTTTCAAAGAAAACCAATCAACGTCAGTTTACATTTTTTCTATTCTACTTAAAAAAAATTGTTGGGTAAGTATTCTTTTTATATTAATACCAAGTAGGTAACTTTGATTGCTCTCTACATAATTAAAAAAACAAATTTGTACGGGTTGTTGAAAATGTTCTGCTCTGGGCAGTATAAAAATATCACTGGGTAGGTTCATTAATCTGAAAAAAATCTTCGGTGGAAACGTAATATGTAATAGGTTTGGGACTCATTCCGTAAGACGATTATTATTCGACAATAGTCCTGCAGCCTGCTCCACATAGCACGAAAAATGACCATCGCCTGGACGAGAACGTTTTGACATTCAAATATTTGCAACACGTAAGCCGATATTCAGTAGATGCGCAGTAGATCAATTTAAAAAAAATGCAGTAGATTGAAACTTTTCGCAGTAGATTTTTTATTTAAAAAATATATAAAATTTAACGAATTTGATCAATATTGCAATGTTTTTTTTTTTCATAAATAGTTGTATACAAATTAAAATTAAAAACTCTTATAAACCATTTAAATTTCTTTAATAAACTCGCTATTTGTAAATTTAAAGTTATTTAAAGTAGGTACTCCAAGAAATCGGGTGTTTTGTTTATATTGAACGATTTTTCCAATAAGAATTTCTGTATTTGTAGGTACTCTTAATTTTTATTGCTTTCCACTTCATTTTTCATTAAGATCACTCACACCACCAAAAAAAATGGCAAATTTATATTAAACACACATAAGAAACTAGAAAGGAGATGAAAGAGAACCAAAGCAAGCTGGAAAAATCTTGTGAGTTTTGAGGAACAAACGATTTGTTTCATCCCCCTCACTTTTTACCCCGCTCACCATGGAACAAAACAAGAAATCGAAACTGAAAAATTCGGGCAATGTAAATTCAGACTGAGCTGTCAAAGGGCGACAAAATAGAAAATAGATCTATCGAGCATAATACTACGTTTTCACTGCACGTTAATCTCGTTTAGATTTCATAAATCCCAAATAGTGTTTTCACCAGAAAAAAAGATTAAAAAATAGATTAATTTTGACAGAACCTTTTAAAATGCAGATGGTGGGTCATTTTTCTTATGAAGTGAAAGTGAGATGGCAAGTTTGCTTTAGCAGCTTGTATTGCGCTGAATAGGGGAATAGGTCTGTTCGAATTTTACCTATGAAGATTTAAATGAGATTTATTTTAAATCTTGATTTGAGGAGATTAAAATTTGTATGTTAAATCACGGGATTTGTGAAGAGATTTGTGGTAAATCTACCTAAATCTCGGTTTAGTGGTCGGTGAAAACGTAGTATAAGGCTTGAGATAAAATTTCAGATTGCCCCATAAGAATCCATTGTTTCTATTCAATATTTCAAAGTCGGCACGACATCTCACATATTACACTCTCACATGCATGACATGCATTTGAGCAATGTATTAGTACGGGGAAGTTTGATTTCGTTATATGGAGCCGAAAACCGTTTTCTTCACAAGTGCAGCTGGTGTCGTTTGGCCTAGATAAAAATTTTGTACTACAAACTTGTAGAGAATTTCTTAGCAAATTAAAATAATCTATCGATTCTAAAAACAACCAACTCTCTAACATTTTTTGTTAAGAAACTAGATTCTAGACTTCTATCTTTGTTTACACTAATTTAGATACCCTATTGAAGTTGGGGTTCTTAAAAAACCACCTATTTCGATTTTTTTTAAATAAAATGTACTTTTTTAAGGTATTCTGTTTATGTCCGTAAGACATACCAACTGAGCTGTGTCACATAATTGTAAAAACCCGAAAAATTACATTTAAAGCGTGACAACCCTATGCCTTGACCACTTTAGGCTAGGTAACCCTAGCCTTTTTTGATGAAATTAAAAAAAAATTACCCCTAAATTTTTCGATAAAATGCACTGTGTAGTATCTACTACAGTATCAAATCAAATAATTGAGTAGTTAGCTACAATTGATTATGTCAATAAATTATTTTATTTTCGTACTTTTCATTCGAACTCTGAACAGTGAACATTGTTTTTAATTCAATATATAATACACTGTACTGTAACTTTTGAATTAAAGGGATTATCGAAAAAAACTTACATAATATATTTTGTAGGAAATTTAATTCTCAACAAGTTTGTAGAAATTTTTATCTAGGACCAAAAACACGGAAGTTACATGTGATTGTGAAGAAAACAGTTTTCGGCTCGTGAGCTAATACACTTTCGAATATTGAAGTCCAAATGTGTCTCGGAATTATTTCCCAGCAAAAGTCTAAATGCCCCAGACTTTATCGCATTGGTATCAATAGTGAATAGATACGAATTTCAAGTTGATAGATGTCCAATCTTTTCCTTGTTTTTCTTTTATTAATACGCGATTTGGATTACCATATGTCTTATTTTTTATTCAGGACTCAATCAACACAAATGCATGTACGTTTTTATATGTACCTATTTGTAGATATAAAGTGGAATAATAAAAATGTTATTAATAGTATTATGTTATTAATAATATTAGTTTATTTGCAATATGAAAAATAAATTAAAAATATCTTTTTTCCCGAAAAAAAAAAATGATTTCACTACTGTTTATTAGCTAAACCCTGAACACTTTTTGCAATACTGCATTCAGCTTTGCAATAGTTTATTTTGTCTGTGCTGTAACTAATATGAAATGATTTAAAACCTTCCCATTGCAAAAATATAACTTCTTAGTTCAAGCATAGGTATTTGGGCTTCATACCTAATATTCTCGCATTAAGCTTCCACATCACGAATTTCGAAAAGATTTTTTTCACTTCTCACGTATTCTTCGTGATGAGCTTGACTGCTAAAACTTGTCGACTGACTTCGATCCGCATACTCAAACTTGATTCTACATTTCTACCCATCATCGTACCGTTTCAGTTGCCATTTTTATTCTGCTGGCAAATGTGTGGTCTCCCTTTATATGTAGGTACAATAGGTATGTTTCCTTGAAAAAAAAAACCCTTCCCAAAATGATGATGTGGAAATGAAATAGAAGTGTAAAAAAGATTTGAAATGTCAGAACTGCAGTATAGTATATTGTATAGATATAGCCCAAAAGGACCAATGCCAATAATTAAACGTCAAAAGAGAGTGAACGTGCAATGAATTTGTGTATAGGTAGATGTCATATTTAAAGCTTCTAAGGAAATATTATGCTATTCTGCTAGGTGAAAGTGGGAATTATAAAGAATGATGGAAGTTCTTCAAGAATCGTGAAAAATCATACATTAAAATATTTTTGTGGATTAAGTAATAAATTCAATATTATGTTTTTAATACGTCCAAATACCTTCCTAAACCAGTGCCGGAAAATAAAGAAGATGGAAATATGTCCGATCGACTTTATTTCCATAAAATATTGGAAGTAATGTCGAATTTCACCATTTTCTATTTTTGACTTTATTTCAAATTCCAATTATAGTTCTAGAAAAGAGTAATAAAAATGTCGATATGTTAAATTTGTACATAAAATCATAATTTCGCTATTCGATTTTGTTTCCCAATTCAAAAACCATTTTCGACTTTATTGCCAGCAATAATCGACTAGAGCTGTGTCAATCGTGATTGATTCGGTCTCTGTGACTCGTTCATCAAAATGAATGATTGATTGCAATCAAAGTAAACCGACACAATCAATCTCAACGTCAATAATTTCAGTTTTTGAATAAACGACCGAAGCACGCATATATGTTTCGTTCATTCCACTCATTCTCAATCACATCACGCAAAGAAATAAAATAAAAACATAAAAGAAAAACAATGATAGAGTTCCTCACCGATCCCATAGAGTACCTATATTATCTAGAGAACCGACTTAAGGTAGTCGTTCTCTTCCACCCTACAAGCTATACTGAAAGGAAAATGTCCGATAAAATATGAATGTGTTAGTTGTTCCGGGCATTTTAAATGGCAATCGATCCCACACGGCTTCAGACCAAAGGTCTGTGCTCAAAAAAGGTCAAGTGCTCAATTAGGTTGGATAGGTATTTAAAAAAAAAAATCAGTTAAATTGAAAAATTGAAAAATTAAATAAAACTTTCATAAAATTTCCCGTTTCTAACCCTTTATAAATATAAATTGTATAAAATATCGATATTAATTGCTTCTGGCATACAAATTCAGTAGTTTTTATGAATATTTATGCTTGAAATTAAGAAAAACTAATCAAAAAGTAGAAACGTACCCTAGGAACTCAATGCGTACGTGCCCAATTTCTACCACGAAAATTAGACCAATTAGCTCAAACATATTTTAACAGTGATGAAGAAACTTCAAAAAATATTTATTCAATCAATTGTGAAAAAAATTTCAGGAAAAGGCGCAAACATTTTAAAAAATAATGGAAAAAAAGTGAATCTAAAAAAATCAAAAAATTAAAAACTTCTGGTAAGTCTTTTATATCCCATATTTTATGTAAAAAATAAATTTTAAAGTGTTCATTGGCTAGGAATTTGTTTTTAAGTAGGTTGTGCTAGGTTCTATGTTTCCGCTCGTTCGGCAATTCTGGAATCAGTTTATGTATTTATTTTTGTGAAAATGTTACATATTCTACAAAAATAAGTTATAAACTCTGAAACAATTGCAAACGAGCGGGTGTTTTAGGACAAAATCTAGCTTATAACCTAAGCAAAAAGGCGGGAACATAATATCACACGCATAGAACTTTCTATTTGTATTTGGATGAAATTATTATTATTATTGTTATTATATATTTATAGTAGTAGACCGTGGCGTAATGGTTAGCGTTGGACTGTCATGCCAGAGGTCTGGGTTCAATACCAGCCGCTTCCACCTTAAATTTTTTTCGGAGCTACTACGACTTGCTTGGAAGTGACAAATCCTCCAAGAGTATCTCTTGTCCTAGAAAAGTGCTGCTCACCTTAGCCGTTCGGATTCGGCAATAAACTGTAGGTCCCCTACATTTCTGCAGAAACGCACACTGGAATGGTTGAGAGTTGTAAGTCGCTAGGCCCTGGTTCTTCATGAGCAGTTTGTGCCACCAAATTTATTTATTTTATTTTTATATATTTATTAAGCGCGTAATGAATTACAGGCTAATAATTTAATTAACAAGCTACTAGCTGCGAAGGCCTACCGCTCTATAATACTTAAGTTTAGCTCTTATAATTAGTTTATACTGTTTCCAATAGAATTTCATTAATTTTGTCTATGTTAGGTAAATGTATTTAGGCATTTTAATATTTCGATGATGTCGGACAAATTTCATATAAAAGTAATTTCAATACTTGCTTCAAAACTGAAATCTACAAAAATTACTTTTATATGAAATTTTTTGTTAATCTTAGTTCGAATTGAAAATAGTTTACAGGATCACCTAAGTACTCAAAATGAAACTACACACCATTGCAATCGACCGGATGTAGCAAGTATTTTTGGAATCACACCGCTATATGTGCACCAATTTCAAGAATTTTCATAAAATTCATAGAAAATTCTTGAACTTGGTTCATGTACTACGATGTCATTTCAAAATTAATTGCTGTGTCGAAGTGATTGAAATGGTTTTGAGTTGTATTTGCAGTCCTTTAAGTGATTCTGAAAACTATTTTCAAATCAAACTAACATTCGGAAAAAGTTTCATATAAAAGTAATTTCAACACTTGCTTCAAAGTCCAACACTTCCAAAATTACTTTTATATGAAATTTTTTGTTAATCTTAGTTCGAATTCAAAATAGTTTACATTGCTATTACAAAATGGTAGATCCAAGTTTAAAGTTATGTGTTTTTTTTTAATATTTCTTCAATTTAGAACATTCAACAATGAAGATGAAATTTGAATGAGATATGTAAGTATTCTTATTCAAGAACTTGAAGTTCTTTAACGTCTGAATCTGCTTTGGCGAATCATAAAGTTTAAGTTTCTTAAAATTTACACAATGCCATTAAGAATTTGATTCCATAAGTGTTCCGTAGCAATGCATTTCTCAGTTTACTCTTATTTTCTATTATAAATTTCATGCTGACTTATGATGTTTAATTTTATTGTTTCGCTAGTTACCAGGAAGTGGAATATCTCCTACTCTTCTGGACTTAACATGTCAACACATACACATAGTACACCAACACATAGCATGCTAACACAATCCCCACCCGCATGTAATACACCAACCCATACACAAAACATACTAACACTTACACATAGCACACCAACACAATCAACACTATCCCCAACAACACGGACCAGGCCACAAAATCAAGAAAAAAAGTGTGTTCTAAAATGCACAGATTTCGAAGTGTTACATAGATGCCCGCAGGATGATGCAAGGTATTAATATACTTATATATTATATTGGGTTTTAACTTGCAAAATTAGGGGACCCGACTTTAGTTTGGGATTGTTCTGATTGACTTGTCGATTATTAAGTGCATAATATCCGAAATCGTTTTTTTTTTTTTTCAATATTATTGATTTAACTCATACGAAAACACGAGTTTTCAAATGTGACCGTTGACTATACTTATGTATATATAAGTCATTTTTGAAAAACTTTAATCTCCTTTCAATTTTATTTAATTTAAACATTTCGGATATTATGCACACAACAATTCTTGAAAGGTCAATTGAACAATATTTCGAACAAAATTTGGAACTCCCCGTAATTAAGCAACAAAGAATTTACATAACTTTTTTATCAAATTAAAAATTCGAACTTATAATTTTGTTTGCATATATAGCTTTCGTGATTCCCTGCGCATTTCCTTCCACTTGGTAGAAGGTAAAGGATAGTAAAATAAGTCCTAGTCATAATTTAGAATAAGTCTTTCGTTTAGTAACCGCCCACTATAAAGAAATAAAACCGTGTTAGTTTTAATATTTAAAAAATAAGCACTTTTAGTATAAGTTAATGAAATAAAACAAGCTCGTGAATTGAAATGAGATAGTAAGATAAGTAAATTTAGAACGATTAGGACGTAACATACAAACAATAGTCTTAAGAAACATTACATTTTGATAATAGCCCTAAGAAAATATATGATATCTTAATCCTTTTTTCTCAATAAATGCGGTTTAAAAGCAACATTTTAATTTTGATCGTCGTTTAAAAGAAAAAAATGACAAGACAAAGCTTTTTTCTTTCTTTAGTTTCTTTCACTTCGTAATAATTTTTTTTTTTTTTTGAAAACCTAGCAGAGAAATATGGAGGGTAAACCTGAATCTGGCACAGTTGAAAAAATCTCAAAGGGTCTGCAACAACAATTTTACTAATGAAAATGGGCGCAAGAAACGTCTACCTGGCTGGGCTGTGCCAAATTCTGTTGCCCAAGATTCTCCTGCTCGTATCACTGTTCCGAAAGATGTTTCTGTTCCCGAAGATATTGGTTATCATACCATATCTTTTGGGACTCATTAGTGCACAACACAGACGTGTTCTGCCCTGACCAACAACACTCCCAAAAAGGTAAGCTTGAGAAAACAGAATTTAGAATTAAAAGAAAAAATTTATACAAATGCAAAATGATCATAAGGCAGGTATTTACTCCAAAGATTGTGAGCTTTTGTCTTTAAAAAAGGAGATTGAACATTTGAGAAATAAGGTTGAATCAGCACGATTAGATTTAGAAAATTTGCCAACAGATGTTAGAAATATAGTAAAAAATAGCTTAAGGAATTTAAATAGGCCTCCTCAAGGACGTAGATATACTAGCGAAATTAAAATGTTGGCACTTTCGATACTTTTCATATCTCCTGTTGCACATAGATTTTTAAAGCCGTTGTTGGATCTTCCATCCGTAACAACCCTCAGGAATTTTATTTCAACTTGGCCGAAAACTCCGGGTAATTTAGAATTTAATGTTAAAAGTTTAGCGCTTAAAATGAGTGAGAGTCAGCTTCCAGAGATTTACAAATATTGTTCTATTTCAGCTGACGAAATGTCCTTGAAAACTCATTTTGACTATAATAAAAAAAACTGATTTAGTTGTAGGTTTAGAAGATTTTGGGGATGATGAATCCCGCTCAGCATTCCCCGCAAGTAGTGTCTTAGTTATAATGGCACAAGGCGTCGTAAAGTAATGGAAACATCCTCTGGCCTATTATTTCGTTAGGAGTAGTTGTCCCCCATCCATGTTAAAAAAGCTTTTATTTGAAGCTATTTCTGCGTTACAAGCCAATAGTTTATGCCCAGTGCAGTTCGTTTGTGACCAAGGCGCGAATATGGTTTCTCAGTCCTGAGAAACCATATTTTGAGGTCAAAAGTTCCAAAATATTCTTTTTTTATGATGTTCCACATCTCCTAAAAAGTGCTCGAAATTGTTTACTTCAAAATGACATCATTTTTTTCACAACAAGATAGAGCTACATGGAACGACCTTCTCTATTTGTATGATGTCGATTGTGCAAATAAGTTTCAATTATGTCCTAGGTTGACTGAAGCACATTTAAAGCCAAATAACCTGCAGAAAATGAAAGTTCGCCTTGCTACGGAGATTTTTAGCAATACTGTTTGTAGTGCATTTAATACTCTCTTCGAGCGTAATCACAAAACAGAGTCAATGCTAAATACTTCAAAATTTCTTTTATTCTTTGGAGACCTTTTTGATATTTTTAATTCTTCAAGTAAAACAGCGCAACAGGAGAAACGGGCAGGTTTTACAAACAGTGACAGACAAAGACAATTTTTAATAGACGCGGAGTCATTCCTAAACTCCATTCGCGTTATTACCACTGATTCGGAGTGCAAAGATGTCACCAGAAAGTTTTCGTTTATTAAAGGCTGGCTTTTAAATATACAGTCCTTGCGTTCACTCTGGGAACATCTGCACTCATCCGGTTTTGAGTTCTTACTCACTCGGAATATGAATCAAGATTGTCTAGAAAATTTTTTCGGGAAATTAGATGCGCTGGTGGAAATAATAGTCGCGCGACTTGTATACAATTCCAAAGCGCTTTTCAGAAGATTTGGGGTATCCAATATTTAAAAATAGTCAGAGGGGGTAATTGTAGCCTAGAAGAAGACAATAGCTTAGTTCAAGTTTTTTCATCAGATAGTAATTTAAGAGGGAATATAGATTGGTTGCGGTGTAAACAAGAAGTGGATCCCGACAGCATTTCACAGATTGTGTTATCCAATGACATAAGTGGAGATGAAGTCATTAACGAAAACAGCTTTGTTTATGTTTGTGGATGGCTGTATCGGAAATGCTATCAAAATCATTCTTGCGAATATCCGCTACCAAAACTGTCAGAGTCCGTCCAGTCCGATAGCTTGTATTTTTCTTTACAAAAGCAATACAGCAATTGCAACCTTGTTGCACCGCCCCCAAAGTTCATAGAATATATAAGACATCTCGACAACGTCTTTGTAGCAAATTTTTCTAAGTTCTGTCATGTTAAAGGAATTGCAGAGTACTTCTTTCAGACTCTTCAGTTTGATCCAGCTTTTTCTTGCTGTAATAACCTTGACCCACAGTTCATTTTAAGATTTTTCATTAGAGTTAGAATTCACTTCGTTATTAAATAAAAAAAATAGGAGAATTCAAGAACCCAATTTTAGAAACAAAATGCTCACAATCATGCATTTGTAAATTTTCACTTTTTCGTACCGGTATTATTATTGCATGACATATATAAGTTAATTACGTTGTTATAGTTGTATTGCATTTATTTATTTTTTTAGTTATTTATTATATCTAGTATAAGTATAAACAAAGTATTTTTTTTTAGCATGGTGCAATAGGCCTACAGGGGAAACCGAACACCTTATCAAAAAATCGGTTAACGCGCCAAAAAGCATACCTCATGGATGGTGTGGAAATGCTATACAATTTAACATGAAAATTTATATTCATTGTAATTGTTTTAAAATATTGAAATTATTTTCTTTCAGTTTTAAGTATCTATGCAACGCATTTATGTTGCGAAACAACAAAACACCTAAGATGACTGAGCAATCGCTAAATCAAGTAGTACTATTGCAGAGGATTCAACGATGGACGTTCAATCAAAAATGAAGCAAACACTGAACTAAATTAAACTCCCAGTTATAATGGCAAATAAACATACATATGTACTAATTTGAAAAAAAAAAATATAATTATTTCCTATAGAATTTCCTTAAGTTACAAATGTTTTTGGTTTTTAAAAATGCATTATGTACAACAGACTAAGTAAATACAAAACACAATTAATAAAATATGTAAATGTTCAAGATTTGTCCAGTTAGTTAAATACATAGTTTATATTTGTCCAATAAATTAAGTACATAGTTCAAAAAACAATTAATTTATAAGAAACATTATTCCTAAGTTAATTGTCACTCTCAAAATGTAACTGACTACACCTTATCTTATTTCGAATTATAAGGATTTAAATTTATTGCATTTGTCAAAATAACGAAATAGATGAATACACTATAAAAGTGAGATAAGTAAGCTTTTATTGTAAACCAGAGAACAATTATTGTTATATTTTGAACAACAACAACAACTTAAAGGTGTAAACCATTTTTCAGTACTTATGTATATTGAAATAAAAATTAAATTTCGAAAAAATCATCTAGTTGCTTTTGAAATATCGAATTTTCAAAACGAAAAAATGTAATTTTTTTTTAAATCCTCTACTCAGCTCTACTCATCTCATATTTAAAGTGAAAGTCACAAGAAATATAACAACCTAATGTATGTATGTACTTAGCCCACAGCAAATTTTTGGGTGTGAAAGTGAACCAACAAAAAATGCATACGAGTCGAAAGCAGTGGTCCAGCTGATGACAGGAATGAAAGTCCTACGGTCCCTGGTCTTAAGTGAGCAATAGTACGATGAAACCCCAAAAAAAATAAACATTGGGGATAATGAACCAAAATTCGTTTTCACCAGTCCCTAGATAATGCTCCCCTGATCAAAAAATGACTATACGAAAACAATTTATGAAAAAATAACGACAACACGTAGAACGTCGGGCTATAACTTTCAACAAAACCAGAAATCCATTGTTTAACATTATTTATGAGTCAAGTTGTTTTGGCGAACAGTTTTTAAAAATTAATTCTTAAACTAAATAATGGAAAAAAATGTTCAAACTGAATTTTTTTTTTCAAAATTTTACGTTGTCGAATAAAATTTTTGGTCTTTATATTTAATGCTCTAATCAATTTTTAGTTAGATTCTAAGAACCTGATGGTTTATTATGTTCTAGGTTATAACAAAATCGGGCTTGAATTCTGTTCGTTAGTTTAACTTAAAAAAAAAAAGACATTTAAGTTACAACATTTTAATAGTTTTCTTTTTGTTGATTTACACAGTTTGTTAACATTATTTTTAAATGTATTTAAGATATTACCATTTACATATCACTGTTAAGGCTGTGATGACTGCTGTTGCAGATGTGGCTGTTGAGCTAGAGAACTAAACTTCATTCCTCGCAAAGAAATATCTGACCACCACCCTGAACTGCCAGAACTACACGATTAGCCACTGATTTCATAGTGGTGCCCTGAAACAAATAATACAGTATAAAAAAATAACAACTTTCTATTCTTTTAAATTAAAAAAATATATCACGTTAACACATATGGGGTGCAAGAACACCAAAGTGACCATTATATCTTCAGATCCAAGAAATTAAAGGTACTAAACAACTTCCTTGAGCAAAGTAATAACGAAAAAAAATAAAACTCATTGCACTCAATTACTATTACGACTTTAATTTTAAAAGTTATTGGAATTTATTTTTCGCAGTGGGGTGCGGTAGCACCTACTCCGCTCATGTTCTTCTTGCTTGAGAATTCACTACCCATTTTTTATATGAACTTTAACTATACCTATAACTATACACAAATATATCAACGCACTTGCGTTTGAATTGATTTTTTTTTTTGTTATTTTTTGTTTTCTCTCATTCTCCCTCGAAAAAGTTAGGTGCTCTAAATTTTCAATGCAGATTTTGGTATGAAAATTTTTGGAATATCGAAAAGAAAATTATATTTGGTACTGAACGGACCTTCCTAAATATGTAAAAATTTAATCCGACAATTAGAACTCAAGTTGTAAATTTAGCTAATTTGCATGTAATAAGCACCCTACTATTACCTTTGCGTACGCCCTTGATTGTGAATTACTCAGCAAAAGAAGTTAGAAAAATAATTTTTATTATTCATTTAAGCAGTCTAACCCTGAAAAACCAACAATATAAGAACTCAAGTTGTAAATTTAGCCGATTCGCATGTAATAAACACCCCGCTATCACCTTTGCGCTAGCTCTTGATTGTGATTTAATCAGCAAAAAAAAAAAAGAAGAAAATATAAAATAACTATTAATAAGGGGTGAAAATACCCCCTTTTCCCTCCTTGCGCACGTTCTTGTATCGCATTACATTTAATCTTTATGTAAGAAGTCGTACCTTGAAAATCCAACGATTAGAACTCAAGTTGTAAATTTAACTAATTTGCATGTAATATGCACCCTCCTATTACCTTTGCGTACGCCCTTGATTGTGAGTTAAAAAAATAATTTTTATTATTCATTTAAGAAGTCTAACCAATTAAAACTTAAGTTGAAAATTTAGCCGATTTGCTGTAATAAGCACCCCTTGCATTCGACCTCTATTGTGTAATTACATACATAGGTACTTAGCAAAAAAAAAAAAATCGAAATAATAATTTTGATAAGGGGTGCAAATGCTCGGTTACACCTTTTGCGCACGCGCTTGTGTTGCATCACATTTAAACTTCATTCAAAAACTCTAAACTTGAAAATCTAACCATTAGAACTCAAGTTATAAATTAAAGCTGGTTTGCATGTGTGTAATAAGTTTTTAGTATGAAAAAGGTCACGTAAATCAATAATAAATGTGTGTAATAAGCGCCCCCCTATCACCCTTGCGTACGCCTTTGACTGTTTAATACTCAACGAAAAAGTTAGAAAAATAATAATTCTGATAAGAGGTGCAAATGCTCTCTTACCCCTCCTTACATACGTTCTTGTGTTGCATTACATTTAGTCTTCATTTAAAAACTCTCACTCTAAAAATCCGAACATTTGAACTTAAAAAGTTATAAATTAAATCGATTTGCATAAGCACATTTGCGTACGCCTTTGATTGTGTACTCAATCAAAAAAAAAAAAAATTAGAAAAATAATTTTTATCAGGAGTGCAAATGTCCCCTTACCCCTCCGGGCGGACGCCCTTGAGTAGCATTACATTCCATATTCCATTCACCATCACAAACCACCCACCACCCAACCAACCACTTTCAGTACAAACATTTTTTTCTGCTACAAAAAATATACCTACCTACTCATATGTACTATGCCTATACGCTATATATCTATACACAAATATATATTTTTTTGTTGTATTCTCTCATTTTCCCTCGAAAAAGTTAGGTGCTCAAAATTTGCAATGTAGATTTTAGTACGAAAATTTTTGGAATTTCAAAAAAAAAAAATTATATCTGGTACTGAACGGACATTTCACCTTTCTATTATGTAATCAAAAATAAAATCCGATAATTAGAACGAAAGTTAGAAGCTAAAGTATAGTTCTAAATCGGCACTTTTTCACATTTCACACAAAACGATGTCTTACCCACTGATGTCCCTCCGTGGACAACGAACAATCATACCAATTTTTCAAGATTTTTGTGTAATTTTTTGATAAAAACAAATTAAATCTAAAAAACTAAAAATTGTTGTTATTTTTTTCTTTTGAAGAAAAACAAACGGAAAAAGAAGAAGGGCCTTTTTAATCTATTGTGAGGGTTGTTTAGGATGTAGAATATTGATTGAGATGTCAATTTAAACGTTGGCTTTCTATGGTGCTGGTAAAAGAAATATGAAATTTATAGATGCATCCAGTAAAAAGTTGTGAGGGCATGCAAAAAAAGCATTAATTTTGTAAATATCTCGAGTTAGGGTTGTTGAAAAAATTTAAAATTTTTAAAATATTTATAAATTAACAATATCTATCAGCTGTAGAGATTTCAGATTTTTAGAACTACCCCTAAAAATATAAAAAATCAAAAACCACAAAAAAATGGGTACAAAAAATGTGTCTTCTTCAAAAATCAAAAAGTAGGTGAAAAAAAATTCCTATAGAAAATTCCTGAAACATGGATAATTTTTTTTTTTATTATTTTTCTAATTGTGTAAAATTTGTTTCCGTAGCTGATACCCCCGGTTTATGGCGAATTATTTGTCAAAAGCGTCTTATTCAAAAGTCAACTTTTAACATTTTATAACTCTCTTCGTGGATTTTTTAGAATTTATTTGTAAATTTAAAAGTTTCTTGTATTTCAAAGATCTATCAACTAAAATTAGAATGAATGTTGTACACCCTCCCGTTTAGAAAATAGTTTTTCGACCTTTAATTAAAAAAAAAACTATTTTACCTTACTTAAAATAGGAATTACAAAAAATCCCGTCTTAGTGCGCCTATACATAAAATTCACTATTAAATAAAATTTATTTTATATTTTTATGATTTACAGTATAAGCTGTACAATGATGAGTCAGATGAATGAATCAGTCAGTGAATCACCGACTCTTTCATTTATAATATTTAAAAATAAAATAATAATTTGTATATTTATTGTTTAGGTTGTCTATCGATAACTGGTTGCACTGTTTTACCTGCACAAATATGTCCCCAGCCGATATACCATATTTTTAAAGACCTACATATTATTTATACATACATATATAATACAAAATATTTACTCAAAATTTAAAAATGTTTTAAGCTTAAAAACCAATATATTTTTTTTTACTATTGTATCATTTATT
The DNA here is from genome assembly GCA_947049315.1 of Epistrophella euchroma. NCBI lineage: Eukaryota > Metazoa > Arthropoda > Insecta > Diptera > Syrphidae > Epistrophella > Epistrophella euchroma. Next base: position 101,262,879 of record OX346245.1, on the reverse strand, counting down.
TAATACTTACATGCTGGACTTGTTGGTTCTGTTGCACAAATACCAATGGAGAGGGCTGGGAATGTGAATTTTGTTGAATTACACTACTGGAAGGCTGAACAGCTAAATAGATTTTCGTTGGCCCTAATACACCCTGTTTCTCATTGGATTCTTGAGCTGTAAGTTTATTTTTGTTTTTTTTTTTTTTGTTAAATTTGAAAATCTAACTAACACTTACCTTTTAATAACTGTTGTTTGACTTGCTGTTGAACCAAGATTTAACTGAAGGTGTTTGTTGTGGTGTTGCTGCTGTTGCAGTTGTTGTTGTTGCTGCTGCTATATTTGTTGTTGCTGTTGTTGAATTTGTTGACTTAAGTTTGGTTTTGCACTTTCAATTTAGGGACAATTTGGGTTCTTGTTTCAACTTGCGGAGATTGTGCACGAATAACCATTTGCTGTTGTTGTATTTGTTGCTTCTGTTGCTGTTGGGGCTGTGCTGGTTGTACCTATTATTTGCTTTGGGTAACAATAGTTTTTCCCGGATTAAGTATTATTCTTTGACCACCAACCATGATTTGTTGTTGAACATTACTTGTATTAACAATCTGCTGAATGACTTTTTGTGTCGGTTGAGGATTTAATACCACTTGTCGCATTTATACATTTTTGCGTTTGCATAACCAAGCTTGATGGTAATGTTTCTTTCGAGTTCATTTTTAAAACGAACAGTTTGCACTCCTGAAAGTGCTTTCACCACAGTCGACCACCGATCACAACACTGGTGCCAGCGCCTGTTGTTTGCTGATGACCCAATTGCTGCTGATTTAGATTTGTTGCCGCTTGTTTTGCTGGCAATTATAACAGGTTTGCCCTGAAGGTTGGCTATATTGAATTTCTGGGCATTGATCATTCGAATACCTCCGGCTGTTTTGCTGAGGAATTTGGAATTCAACCAGTGATTTGGTTGGTTGAGATGAGTTTGGTAGGTGCAGGGCTGACAACGGGTTTGTTAGCGGGTGTGGTTGAAGTAAAAACTGTGCCAGAAGATGCATGAGAGTACTTATCAGACGTGTTAGCTGTTGTTGACCACTCATAGAAATTATATTTCTTCCTTGAGAGACACCAGCATATTGGGTAGTTTGGGAGCCTGGTGTTCCGGCTAGGTGAATGAGGTTCGTAGGTTGTGTAGGTTTTGCATTGGTTACAAGGAGTGTGGCACCTTGTTTCCAAAGTTCCCAAAAGTTGTCTCGCCATAGTGTTTAGAGAAGCTCTCGATATTCGTCGGGAAATTCTCGGCAGATTTTTGATTAAAAGTTAAGAAGGGAATAGCTGAAATAGAAAAGAATATAAATATGTTAATAACTTTAAAAGAATACAATTAATTTTGATTTTTATATCAAGCTTACTTTTATTTCAGGCAATAAAAACTTTGAATTGTCAAATGAGAACTGTCACTTTTGACAAATCTATACAAAAAAAACTGAGCAAATGCGGCCATTTTGTATTTATATTCCACCATTCACACGGATTCACAGATAGGAAAAAAAGAGTAAAATAAGAGAGTTTTCTCTTACTCACCCCAAATAAATTTTGCGGGTGTTTCAGGCAAGAGGGGTACGAGTCGGTTCTCTAGATAATATATGTAGCTAGGTCAGTATAAGGGGTCAAAAGTCATAAAAATGAGTTTTTTGCAAATATCTCAGAAACGTAGACAAATTTTTTTTAGACAATATTATAGCTGAAGCAATTTCCTACAAAAATGGTTTACAATATTTTTTTCCTAGCATTAACCGTTAAAAAGTTACAGCAAATCGAAAATTCCAAAAATCTCTTAAAAGGGGCCAAAGGTCATGAAAATGCGCTGTATCTTTTAAACGGTTATTGCTACGAAAAAATTATATGTATCATTTTTGTGGGAAATTGGGGCACGTGCCCCAGGCGGCAGCTTCAGGGGGCGCCAAATTCAAGAAGATACTCTCTTCATTAGACTATCAACACGCAACAAATTAAAAAAAAAAGAAACTGTAGACCTATGTATATATTGATTATACCTAGGCAGTTAAAATTAAAAAATTAAATATTTATCTTTAGAAAAGGAATGAAAATGGAATTCAAACTATGTTATGTATGTATGTACACATGTATATATTTCTCAGTCGCTAGCAATTTTATTTTCTTTATTCACCGAAAAAAATTATTTCAATATAAAACACTCAACCTGAAAAATAAATGAACACTAGACCTAGGAGAACTCCAGTGAAAGGTGTGTTATTACTTTTGAGAAAATCAGGTTGGAGTCAAAACTCTGCTTGGGTCAAAATTCTTTTTTCAAATTTTTGCTTTTCAATATTCTGCTTTTCAAAATATTTTGTAAAGCAGTGTTTTTTCTAAATTTAAGTTGTGTTTTACTTTTTCTTTATAATTGTATATTTATTCTCTTAAAAAGCTCAAAATCAAAAACGGAATAATTTATTAGAAAAAGAATTGAAGAAGCATATATGGGCGCTTAAAAGTGTTGGTTGCTCGGTCGAGTCATGTGATAAGGTTTTTAAAATCTCAAAAGATCTTATTACGATCAAAGCACAACCAAAAATGGAGAGAACTTAAAATCAAAAATAGAAAATTAAATTTAGCCATATAACTTTTCTTAAGAAAATAGCTAAAAATATCCTCTGCTTTGCTTAGATTAGCTTTTTTTTAATTTTTGTTGTAAAATAAAGTTATAAAATAAAATTTAAACAACTTAAAAGATTTTTTTATTTTTAAATAAAATTAAAATTTATTCTATTATATCACAACATTAATTAATTTAATTTAGCGACGCGTTTCGGTTAAAATTTATTCTATTATATCACAACATTAATTAATTGAATTTAGCGACGCGTTTCGGTTTTAGATAACCATCATCGATAACCATGATGGTTATCTAAAACCGAAACGCGTCGCTAAATTCAATTAATTAATGTTGTGATATAATAGAATAAATTTTAATTTTATTTAAAAATAAAAAAATTTTATTTTGTTTAAATTTTATTTTATAACTTTATTTTAAAAATCACACAACATGGAGACTAAACCACAAATTTTGTTGTAAGCCTAAAAATTATTAGTTTGCATAAATATTGGTAATGAATGTTTCTTTGGAAAAGCAGAATGAGCAGAATTTTCTTGTATTAAACATTTATTGTCAGCAGAATCGAAAAAAAAAACTGAATTTCGAAAAGCAGAATTTTTGCAGGACAAGCAGAATTGTGACCCACTCCCGATAATATCTTTAAAAAACAACGGCAACGATTACAAAATCATGCTAAATCTGCTTTTAAAGTCAGAAATCCATTCTTTCATAAGGTTTTAATTCAAATTGCTTTAGTTTTTGCAAAATGTATTTCCAAACACAAAATGTTGAATACAAAAATTATGAAAATTGTGTTCAAACTAATTTTGTTAAAAATTTTACGTTATTAGATAGTATTTTTGTTTTCAATATTCAAATGTTTTTTTTCAATTTTAGTCAAATACTTCAAACCAATTCAATTTTTAAATCAATTTATTTCAATTCCATTTATTTAATTCAATTAATTTGAGTATACAGGTAGGTACAAAAAAGACGTATTCTTTTATGTTTAAAACTCTTCCAGTTTGTAAGAAAGTTGAAAACAACAATTAAATGAGTTGTGCCTAAATTCAACTTCAATCCGTTATTTTGTTTCTGCAAAGATCCTATTTCCATAAGTAGTAAAGTAGTATTTGGAATTTTCTCAAAAATTAGAAAGGATCTGGTTTCTATACCCAGTTTTTAAGTATGATGCGATTAAATATTAACCCGAATTATCAAATTTGGTGAGTTAACTCTGGATTTACTAAACATCCAAATTTGTTGGGTCGATTTGCACAAATTCGAAACATCTTGTAAAGTTAATTGTAAATAAATTTATATCCAGAGTTATCTAACTCTGGTTTAACTAACCACAGAAAAACTGGGCAGTATTTGACTAAAAATTTAGAGGCTCAAAACAAAAATACTATGGTTTTCGAGTTTTAAGTTTTTCACATTTTTTTAATATTCAAACATACTTTGACATCTAAATCAAAATACTCACACATATTTTGATATTGTAAACAAAAGATCTTGCAACAAAAATTATTTTGACAAAATTCAAACTCGAAATCTCTATAGAACTAGTTTTGCTGTAAAACTAGCTTTGAAGCAAGTCAATAATATGGCTTTATAAGAATATAAAAACAGAAATTATAAATTACAGAAATTATAGGGTGTCCTGAAAAATTAAATCTCAGCCATCCCAGTTATTTGAACCAACGATTTATCAGCTTTGCTTTCAAATATTGCAGACAAAAATTATGATGATGCATCAGCTCAATTTTTAATGGAGCAGGATTTTGTCAAATTTTATTTAATTAAAATATGAAAATAAAAATAGAACTGTTCTTGACCAATTGAGTGGGCTGGTTTTCTATATTTTAACCGTAGGAAATCTACTTTTAGCTTTTTTTTTAATCTGTCAAGACTATTTTTTGGTCACTTCTGTATCTTGAGTGTACCAATAAATTTCTGTTCAATTTAGTAATTCCATCATTTTCTGAACTTCATCCAAACCACGAAACACCTCTTAAAGTAATCTTACGATGCATAGAAAATAACCCAAATTCAGAGCTGGGGATTTTCAAAAAAAATTATTTTAATCTATTCAAAAATATGCAATATTTTCAAAAAAAATTTTCAGTACAGGGATCTATTTAAGACATTTAGTTTTACTATAGCCCAAGGGATTTTTTGTCAGCTTTATTAAAGAATTCTTTAAGAGAATTATTATATTATGTAAATTGATCGACTTTTTTCAATGTATGTTGAAATAAATTTATTGTTTAAGAAAAACAATGATTTAACGCAAAGAAAAAATGAACAATTAAAATCGCACATTTTAATTTATTGTTATTTTCGGTTCATGAATCAATCAATTTGAAGGAATTTTTTTCATAAAAATTGATTTGAAAAGCAGTGGTATTGTGTTTTTATAAATATTTTTATCTCATGAAACTTATATTATAAACGATATTTTATAATCATTCAAGCCAATTCAGTAGATACTTAATTTCACAATTTTGAATAAAAAAACAGTAACATTTTTTTAATTTTTTTAATGAATTTTGAGTTTGAAAGTATTTTTTTCAATTACTATTAAAACAAAAATAGCTAGGTTGAAACAAAATGATAAGAAAACAAGTTTCTGGCTTTCAAAAAAACAATATTTTTTGTATTTTAAGTGTTGCCGTTGTTTTTAAATCTTTTTTTTTTTTTGCTAATTTTAAGTAATTTTGTTTAGAAAATTGCCTCTCCCATCCAAACGGAGGGAGATACATCCTCCTCCTCCCATAGTATAAAATGATTGTATTAAGCCCCTCTACAAAAATCCGTTATTATTTCGCGGCGCCTGAGTTATCGTACTCGTGCTCGTAGTATTTTGAATTATTATAAAGCCTTGTTAAAAAACAAGTAAACATCATTCATTAATTTTTTCTAATTTTTGCTAACACATGGTACATAGATGAAAATCTGTGCTGCGTTCTTGAGTGTTTTGTGATTGTTGAATATTGAAGCTTGAAGGTAAATTGAAGTGTTTTTCCTACGAAAATTGTAAGGTTCTTAAGAATTCATTCGCAACACTGAATGGAATGTTTCTTAAATAAGACTACAAGTGAATGTAAAATGATCAATCGTCTGAAATTCTTAAAGATAATTACAACCCCAAAATATTTTAGTTAAAAAAAGTACTATAACAAGTCGTTCACTACCTAAATATTATTAATATTTTTTCTCTAGTCACAGACAATCCAAAACAACAACTAAAAAAATAAATTATCTTTCAAACTACGATAATGCATTGCGAAGTAATTCTTCGTACTAGACTTATAATCCCCATAAATTATTTGCGTGAAATGTATAATATGTATGTTCAATGTCTTTTCACTGGTTACACCGCACAACTTTTAACTTTCTCGGAGCAAAAGGTAAAGTTAGTCATGATTTCACTATACCGTTTCGTTTTCTTATTGCAACGCAGACGCAGAGTGTTTTGAAACTTTTTATTTAATAAATCAGACTGCTCGTACAGAAATCCATCAACTTAATCCTACAACTTGGCACAGATTATTATAATATTCAAATTACCCAGCAACAGGACAAAAACAACATGCTTCCCTACCCCTAGTCCCGGTTGAGTCAATCCTTATCCTTAGATCATGGTTACAAAAAAATCAGTATCTTAGTTACACAAATCCATTGAGGGCTCGTAATGCATTTTAATGTGGTAATGAAATAAGATTATTATTTGCGTATCTGGTAATATGGGAATTTCTTTGGGTTTTATTATTCAAATCATGTTATTTGGTATTGTAATTAAGTTTGAAATCACCTGATGTATGGGGAAAAGAAACTTTTCCTCATGGGGATGATTCTTCTACAAAAATTATTCACAACCCGAATGGGAATGTCATCGATAAAGGAATTGTGTTCTTCTGAAACTTTTTAATGGAATTTGTCTATGGAATTGCACACTATATAGATATAGATATGTTAACAAAGCTGTATAAGGTACATATATCCGAAACGTTCCCACAAGGAGCAATATATTTCTTTGGTTGTTTCGCGAATGTTTTCCTTTTCAAATTTCTTTAGCTGACAGGTGCATTTTAAGGACGTTGCACTACAGTTCTCTAGATTGAACATTTCCAATGTGTTTCTGCCATGTTAGATGGAGTTGTATATTCGATATTGAAATCGGCAGCCTTTGAGCCTTAGGGCCGCACAAGAAAATTCGGTAAAGCAGACAAGGTTTTTTGGCATCTTTTCTGCTTGTTATATTTTAAAAGAAGTATACCTTTACTACAACATACACACTACACGACTATACCTACACCTTTTTCAATTGCATTATGTTATATAATTAAGGGCCAGTTGTACAAAAAATTTGATCCGTGGTTCAGGATGTTAATTCACCGATTTCGGCAGATTAACTGTAGTTCAGCGATGGGTCAGGCATGTAATTAGCTACTTGAACCTTGAACCATCGTTTAACCTCAGTTAATCCGCCGAAATCAGCGAGTAAAATTTGTTGAACCACGGTTAAAATGTTGATCCGTGGGTGGTTCAAGATTTTTAACTCACCGATTTAGGCAGATTAACTGAGGTTTAACGATGGTTCAGACATCACTTACTTGAACCTTAAACTATCGTTGAACTTCAGTTAATCCGCCGAAATCGGTGAATTAAATTTCTTGAACCATGGGTTAAATATTGAACCATGTTTGTACAACTGGCCCTTAGGGCCAGTTGTACAAATATTTGATCCGTGGTTCAGGAATTTTAACTCACCAATTTCGGCGGATTAACTGTGGTTCAACGATGGTTCAGGCATGTAATTGGCTTTTAGTGCATATTGGAACCTTGAACCATCGTTGAACCTCAGTTAACCCGCCGAAATCGGCGAGTTAAAATTCCTGAACCATGGATCAAAATTTAAACCACGATTGTACAACTGGCACTTAGGGAGTTAAGTGTAGATATGCATAAAAATAAGATAATCGATCTAAAATAAAGTTTTTCAAAACTAGCCTTTCTTAAAAACTTTTTTTTTATATACCACGAACAAGCTAGCATAAAAACAGATAAGTTTAATATACCTACCTAATAAAAATATAAGAAGTACAGGTTCATTATTGGTACTTATGGCCGAAATTTCCAGTTAATTAGCTCCGTGGAATACAATTTCGATATATATTTTTAAAAGGACGAGACTAGAAAAATGAAAATGTATGACAGTTATAAAAGTTTTTCGCCATAGAAGCGTTTTGTTATCTACGGATCCGGACCAAGATCGTCCCTCGAAAATAAAACGATTTTTTTTTTACTTATGATTTATTATTTTCAATTATTTCCTGTCTTTTTCTCAACAGTAAAATGAACACTTCCTTACCATAAAAGCCACCCGCAAGAGTAAGAATTAATTTTTGGATCTTTTAAATAGATTCAGATAGAGAGCAGGGCCCCTATTCCGGTTCTGTGAAAAAATCGATGAAAAAGCTTTTTTATCGATAAATATGATTTTGCGATTCTTGTTCCGTGTAAACATGGAAACTTCTGTCAAAAAATTATCATATGAAAAGTAATTTATCATGGAATAATTTATGGCGATAAGTGTCTGCGAAAATTTAAAAACACAAAAGGAAATATGAATTCTTTAAAAATAAATCGTAGTAAAAGAGCCAGTGAGGAGCAGAAAACTTATTTGATCGATTTTTTGGAGAATCATTTAGATTTAGCACACGACAGGTAAGCATAAAAGATTTTTAGTCGATAATAAAATTTAAATGTTTTAAAATTATTATAGATTGGAATGCGTTGACGGTGGCCGTACATGGGATGGCATGTGGAAGTGGAGGTCCTTGGCCGAAGAACTTAACGCCTTAGGTGGATCCAGAAAAGACGGTCAAAAATGGAAAAAGTTTTGGCAGGACTTAAAGTAAATTTATTTTAATCATTTATTTTGGTTCAAGGTATTTAATTAAGTTCTTTTAAAGGCAATATACTAAAGAACGGACAGCTTTATACGAAGTGGCATTAATGGAACGAAAGTGTTTAAACCACTCGCGGAAATAGAGAAACGAATTTTGACAATTTTAACCACTCAGGCTGTTGATGGTGATAGAGGCGTGAGAGAATTTGGTGTCCCAGGCGACCTCTATGAGGTTTGTTTTTAAACACCTTAATTAATTTAGTGTGTTTGTTAAAACTGCAACTGTAATTGGAACTCCCCTTTTTAATTAGCCTATAACATTTGCTCTTTTTGTTATGACTTAATGTCAACTGCAACTGCAGTATGATTCCACTTTACTAACAAGCCATGTATTCGGTTTAGTTTCTTTAATAATGGAGACACTTTTACTACGTTTTCACTGCAAGTTAATCTCGTTTAGATTTCATAAATCTCGAATAGTGTTTTCACCAGAAAAAAAGATTAAAAAATAGATTAATTTTGACAGAACCTTTCAAAATGCAGATGGTGGGTCATTTTTCTTATGAAGTGGAAGTGAGATGGCAAGTTTGCTTTAGCAGCTTGTATTGCGCTGAATAGGGGAATAGGTCTGTTCGAATTTTACCTATGAAGATTTAAATGAGATTTATTTTAAATCTTGATTTGAGGAGATTAAAATTTGTATGGTAAATCACGGGATTTGTGAAGAGATTTGTGGTAAATCTACCTAAATCTCGGTTTAGTGGTCGGTGAAAACGTAGTATTAGCTAATTAATTCCCGACAAAGGTGCTTGGGGAAACGATAAAGATCCATAAAACCTTCTTCCGAAAGAACTTCGAATGGATTTTTGGTGTCTCTTAGGGCCATTTGCTGAAACGAAACTTAAATGTTTAAGTTCAACATAAGAGCTTATGTGACAGTTTACACAAGCGCTTAAGTTGAACATAAATATTTAAGTTTCGTTTCAGCAAATGGGCCTTAAACTTCTCCGCAATATTCTCATTCTAAATCTGAAAACATCAAAACAAATTTATTACTGACATTACCTCTATATATTGCTACTTGCGCATCGCATACCTTTCATAGTTTCTGCGCTCTTTATTTTTAAAAATATGAATGAAAATTGAACTCATTCCCAATGACCTGTTTTTTAATCTTGTTGTTTATTTTAGATAAATCACTGAAAAAAGGCAAAATCAAGACTTGATCTGTCAAATGTCATTTTGTTTTTCATTCAGCGCACATTCAGAACAAAATCGCTGATTTTATCATAGGTGTAACCAGAATCACTTTTCTTGGTAAAATGAAATGATAAAATGAAAAAGTCGTATGAAAACTTTCGTTATAAGAAACTTATTTCATTTTATCATAGAACCGGAATAGGGGCCCCAGGATCCCGAATTGTTTTCATATTACGTGTTAAAAAATGATCCTGAACCAGAACCATATAAAATAAAACGCGACTTATAAGATGATTGCGCACTAGTGCGCTTCGTGCGAATTAAAAAACAAAGGTATGGGTGCCTGAAGTATGCCCACCAGCGGCGAAGAAGCTATAAGATTTAAAGGAATGAAGTTGGACGGATTTGCTTTCATACACAACTATCGGACAACATTTAGGTTTTTAAAAGATGTGCATGTACCTACATACTCCTATATCCAATTCTTATGAGTCATTGCAAGCTTATTGTAACTAATGGGTAAAACCATTGGTAAAACCAATCAATTTATTTTTGATTTAGATCTGTCAAAAAGACAATTTCCCCTTTTCTTTTTTCCATTGGGCAAAATAAATTGATGTATTTTTTATTTTTAATTAAATTTGCAAATCTAAATTTTTCGGCAGATGTACCCCTCCTTGTAGGTATTAATACTTACACAAATCCAGCTGTCAGTTTACAAATTTTTTCACTGATATTTCGGTTGTGAAAATTATGTTGAAAAATGTGGAAAATAATTGCTAATAAATAAATGGTAGCAGTTTAAAATGAACCGGCAACTTTATGAAGTTCATATTTCTCTTTTAAGAGTAAATCGAAGGATGAAAATTTTTTTTTAAATACTAACATAAAATCAATAATGCCCAAATACAGTGACAAATATAAATCAATTTGAAATTGTGTTTCATTCACCACAAAATAAATCAATTTTTTCATTGAAATCTTAATTTACCAATGGAAAACCCCATAACACTACAATCCAACGATAAAAAAAAGCATCACCGTGATAGTTTTTTATCACCCCAACATCTGATTCGATCGGAATTATCTTCGGGTTAGTCAGACAAAACGTTTTTATATAGGTACAAGTACAAGGTGTCCCGCGGTCGAAGATCCAGATGAAAACCATGAGTATACCTGGTCATTTTAAGTTAAAAATACTTTAATGCTAATTTTCTCGTTTTCGCTTCAATTTCGAATTACGGTTTTTATGATTTTTGAGATCATATAATATAAAAGGAAAAATGAAACTTACGTGTTTTTGTGAAAAGTAATACCAAAGTCAAAAAAAGTAAATTTATAGTTAAATTGCGGGAAAACCGTTACCTGCATTGAAAAAAGTGGGTAAAAAGTCCTAACTGCTCTTGTGTAAATACAGAAAAAAATTCATAAATCGCAAAGTTAGAGCCACTTAAACAAATGAAACCAAAAATCATAAACACCGTTATAAGTCGAAAAGGAAGCAAATATGGTGTTATTCCTTTTTTAAGTCATTCAGGTCCGTCAGACTTACCACTTAGGTTAATTATTTTAGCATTATAAGATAAAAAGGAGTTTAAAACTTCTACGAAGACAGCAGACTATTTGGGAGAAGAGATTATTATACTTTATCCAACAAAGATTGTCAGTACAGTGTACAAGCATTATGGGAAAGCTTTTTTCAAATCAGTGCGATATACCTATTTTCCAAGGCACTCCAGAAAAAATTATTTCATGAATGTCGAAATATTTGAAAAATAATTTAAGCTCATTTTATAGAACAAAACATTTCTACGAAAAAATGTTATGAAACTTTTTTCTATATCTTTAAAAAAGGCAAGCCTCAAATATACATACCTATATAAGCTTTTCGCAAACAATTCTTAAATGGCAAACTATATTTATTTTTCTGGAGTGCCTTGGAAAATAGGTATATCGCACTGATTTGAAAAAAGCTTTCCCATAATGCTTGTACACTGTACTGACAATCTTTGTTGGATAAAGTATAATAATCTCTTCTCCCAAATAGTCTGCTGTCTTCGTAGAAGTTTTAAACTCCTTTTTATCTTATAATGCTAAAATAATTAACCTAAGTGGTAAGTCTGACGGACCTGAATGACTTAAAAAAGGAATAACACCATATTTGCTTCCTTTTCGACTTATAACGGTGTTTATGATTTTTGGTTTCATTTGTTTAAGTGGCTCTAACTTTGCGATTTATGAATTTTTTTCTGTATTTACACAAGAGCAGTTAGGACTTTTTACCCACTTTTTTCAATGCAGGTAACGGTTTTCCCGCAATTTAACTATAAATTTACTTTTTTTGACTTTGGTATTACTTTTCACAAAAACACGTAAGTTTCATTTTTCCTTTTATATTATATGATCTCAAAAATCATAAAAACCGTAATTCGAAATTGAAGCGAAAACGAGAAAATTAGCATTAAAGTATTTTTAACTTAAAATGACCAGGTATACTCATGGTTTTCATCTGGATCTTCGACCGCGGGACACCTTGTACTTGGACCTATATAAAAACGTTTTGTCTGACTAACCCGAAGATAATTCCGATCGAATCAGATGTTGGGGTGATAAAAAACTATCACGGTGATGCTTTTTTTTATCGTTGGATTGTAGTGTTATGGGGTTTTCCATTGGTAAATTAAGATTTCAATGAAAAAAATTAATTTATTTTGTGGTGAATGAAACACAATTTCAAATTGATTTATATTTGTCACTGTATTTGGGCATTATTGATTTTATGTTAGTATTTAAAAAAAAATTTTCATCCTTCGATTTACTCTTAAAAGAGAAATATGAACTTCATAAAGTTGCCGGTTCATTTTAAACTGCTACCATTTATTTATTAGCAATTATTTTCCACATTTTTCAACATAATTTTCACAACCGAAATATCAGTGAAAAAATTTGTAAACTGACAGCTGGATTTGTGTAAGTATTAGTACCTACAAGGAGGGGTACATCTGCCGAAAAATTTAGATTTGCAAATTTAATTAAAAATAAAAAATACATCAATTTATTTTGCCCAATGGAAAAAAGAAAAGGGGAAATTGTCTTTTTGACAGATCTAAATCAAAAATAAATTGATTGGTTTTACCAATGGTTTTACCCATTAGTTACAATAAGCTTGCAATGACTCATAAGAATTGGATATAGGAGTATGTAGGTACATGCACATCTTTTAAAAACCTAAATGTTGTCCGATAGTTGTGTATGAAAGCAAATCCGTCCAACTTCATTCCTTTAAATCTTATAGCTTCTTCGCCGCTGGTGGGCATACTTCAGGCACCCATACCTTTGTTTTTTAATTCGCACGAAGCGCACTAGTGCGCAATCATCTTATAAGTCGCGTTTTATTTTATATGGTTCTGGTTCAGGATCATTTTTTAACACGTAATATGAAAACAATTCGGGATCCTGGGGCCCCTATTCCGGTTCTATGATAAAATGAAATAAGTTTCTTATAACGAAAGTTTTCATACGACTTTTTCATTTTATCATTTCATTTTACCAAGAAAAGTGATTCTGGTTACACCTATGATAAAATCAGCGATTTTGTTCTGAATGTGCGCTGAATGAAAAACAAAATGACATTTGACAGATCAAGTCTTGATTTTGCCTTTTTTCAGTGATTTATCTAAAATAAACAACAAGATTAAAAAACAGGTCATTGGGAATGAGTTCAATTTTCATTCATATTTTTAAAAATAAAGAGCGCAGAAACTATGAAAGGTATGCGATGCGCAAGTAGCAATATATAGAGGTAATGTCAGTAATAAATTTGTTTTGATGTTTTCAGATTTAGAATGAGAATATTGCGGAGAAGTTTAAGGCCCATTTGCTGAAACGAAACTTAAATATTTATGTTCAACTTAAGCGCTTGTGTAAACTGTCACATAAGCTCTTATGTTGAACTTAAACATTTAAGTTTCGTTTCAGCAAATGGCCCTAAGAGACACCAAAAATCCATTCGAAGTTCTTTCGGAAGAAGGTTTTATGGATCTTTATCGTTTCCCCAAGCACCTTTGTCGGGAATTAATTAGCTAATACTACGTTTTCACCGACCACTAAACCGAGATTTAGGTAGATTTACCACAAATCTCTTCACAAATCCCGTGATTTACCATACAAATTTTAATCTCCTCAAATCAAGATTTAAAATAAATCTCATTTAAATCTTCATAGGTAAAATTCGAACAGACCTATTCCCCTATTCAGCGCAATACAAGCTGCTAAAGCAAACTTGCCATCTCACTTCCACTTCATAAGAAAAATGACCCACCATCTGCATTTTGAAAGGTTCTGTCAAAATTAATCTATTTTTTAATCTTTTTTTCTGGTGAAAACACTATTCGAGATTTATGAAATCTAAACGAGATTAACTTGCAGTGAAAACGTAGTAAAAGTGTCTCCATTATTAAAGAAACTAAACCGAATACATGGCTTGTTAGTAAAGTGGAATCATACTGCAGTTGCAGTTGACATTAAGTCATAACAAAAAGAGCAAATGTTATAGGCTAATTAAAAAGGGGAGTTCCAATTACAGTTGCAGTTTTAACAAACACACTAAATTAATTAAGGTGTTTAAAAACAAACCTCATAGAGGTCGCCTGGGACACCAAATTCTCTCACGCCTCTATCACCATCAACAGCCTGAGTGGTTAAAATTGTCAAAATTCGTTTCTCTATTTCCGCGAGTGGTTTAAACACTTTTGTTCCATTAATGCTGTTGTATTGAAATATATGTATTATATTGAGTATGTATATAAACCTTTAGTACAACTATGTACTAATATTAATTATACTAACTATACTAGTTTAAGTCCGACTTGCTGGTCTCTGCCTTTTCAGTCTATCATTAGCTCTGTAACAATAAACATTACTTTAAGTATGAAGACTCTTGTTTCAATATACATCATGGCGCAGCCGAAGTGTAATGTACAAAATCATTGCGAAACGAAACAAAACTTCTAAGAACATTGAAAAAAAAAAAAAAAAAAAGCGATAGACAATTGAATACATATAAATAAAAAGAACAAAAGTAGTGAAATAAAAAGTAGAATTGCTAAAACAGAAAAAGCAATCATAGAAAAAACAGCTATAAAAATGACCGAACAAAGTGAACATTTTTACAGAAAACCCAATTCCTTATTATTGGATGGGAACATTAAAGAAAATTGGAGAAAATTTAAAAACATGTGGGACATTTATGCAGTGGCGTCAAAAACTAACACGGAAAGTGAAGAAGTGCAAGTGGCCAGATTTTTATCATGCGCTGGGGAACAGGCGATAGAAATCTTTAACACTCTTCCTTTATCTGATGAAAACAAAAAAAAAATCGAACCAGTTATTCTTGCATATCAAAACTATTGTGTGCCAAGAAGTAACGTTGTTTATGAACGATACTTGTTCTTTTCCCGTTATCAAAAAGAGGGAGAACCTGTGGAGCAGTTTTTCTCTGAGATAACAAAGCAAGCAGAAAACTGTGAATTCGGAACTCAAAAAGAATCGATGATTAGAGACCGAATTGTAATTGGGATAACGGATCACAATGTACGACTACAATTACTCAAGACGGATAAGCTGAACCTTGCGAAGACAAAGGAGACATGTAGAGTTGCTGAAGAGGCTGATTTACAAGCGAAACGGATGGAGGGCGAGCGCGGTTGTATTGCTGCTATAGGAAGACAAACGGAAAGTTTTAAAAACATGAAAAACAATAAAACAGCTAAAAATGTAAACTTAAATTCCAGATTTGTAAAAAAGGATGGGGATCGGCAAGTCAATGCAAGTTATAGTTCCAAGTTTAGTAAAAATAAAGATCAGTATACATGTACAAGGTGCAATCTTAATCACGTGCAAGGGAGATGCCCAGCCCATGGTAAGAGATGTCTGGCCTGTGGTAAGCTAAATCATTATGCCTCTGCATGTAAAAACAATCGAAATAGGTATTTTAATGCAAAAAAAATTAATGAGGTTAATTACGATAATAACGATGAGCATGATTCTGAAGACGATTCAGTGTTGTATGTTGGAGAATTACACTCCGTTGCTAACAAAAATAATAATTGGTGTCAGACTTTAAAAATTAATAATTCGTTCATTGATTTTAAGCTCGATAGTGGTGCAGAAGTGAATATTATTACGCATGAAATAGTGAAAAAAGTAGCAGAAGAAGCTATTATTAGGCATAACGATACAAAGATAGAAGCGTATGGGGGATTTCCAATTAAAACCATAGGTTTAGTTAAGATTCCCACAGAGTTTAACAAAAAATCATTAGATGTTGAATATATTGTAGTTTCAGGTTCCTCAAAACCAATACTAGGATTGAAAACATGCATAGACTTTGATCTCATACGAAAAGTCCATGAGGTAACTAAAGATGATAAAGAAATATTTATCTCAAAAAATATAGATGTTTTTGAAGGTCCGGGCTGTTTTCCCGAAGCTTGTAAACTAGTTTTAAAGCCAGGGACAGTACCAATTAGCAAACCACCTCGTCGTATACCATATAGTCTATATGACAAAGTAAAAACCACATTAAGTGCGATGGAAAAAAGAGGTCTTATACGCAGGAAAGATAAACCTTCTGCATGGTGTCATCAATTGGTAATAGTCGAAAAATCGAATGGTTCCTTACGATTATGTTTAGATCCAGGGGAGCTAAATAAACATTTACAAGATGAGCACTGCCTCATTCCTACTGTTGAAGAGATGTGCCAAGCAACAGCAGGAATGAAATATTTTTCAGTTTTTGATATGCGTGAAGGTTTTTGGCAAGTAAAACTCGATGAAGACTCTAAAGAGTTTACAACATTCAGCACTGGTTTTGGTACTTGGGAGTGGAATGTCTTGCCTTTCGGATTAAAAATAGCACCAGAAAAATTTCAAAAGTTAAATCAGAAGTATTTTAGAGACCTTCCTGGTGTATCTATATATATTGACGATTTTTTGGTAGGTGGCAGCACAAAAGAAGAACATGATGCCAATGTGCAACGTGTTATAGATAGAGCACGAGCTATAAATGTTAAATTTAACAAAGAAAAATTGCAGTATCGACAAGAAAGTGTGCGATACTTAGGACACGTGATAACAGGTAAAACTATCGCCGCAGACCCTGACCGCATTGAGGCAATTTTACAAATCGGAAATCCTAAAAACAAAAAAGATCTAGAAAAAATCATGGGTACTTTAAATTATCTGCGTTGCTTCATTCCTAATTTCGCAGAACTGAATGCGCCCCTACGTAAATTATTAGAAAAAAAAGTTGAATTCAAATGGCTTGACTGTCACTCAAAAACATTAGAAAATATCAAAAATATTTTGAAAGAAAATGCGATTCTGCACACTTTTGATCCTACTAAGCCTATTGTAGTTCAAACAGATGCCTCACAAAAGGGTCTTGGTTGTTGCCTCATCCAAAACGAAAAACCTGTTACATATGCATCAAAAAGTCTTTCTAAGACAGAAATTGAGTATGCCCAAATTGAAAAAGAAATGTTAGCCATTGTTTATGCCTGCGAAAAGTTTCACAGATATATTTATGGGCACAAAGTTATTATACATACGGACCATAAACCGTTAGTAGCAATTAGTAAAAAAGAAATTAATAAAGTTCACTCTCATAGGTTGCAAAGGATGAAGTTGAAACTAGCTAAGTATGAGCTAGATTTTCAGTACGTCCCAGGAAAGTTTTTACATGTGGCGGATCTACTGTCACGAAATTCAGTAGTTGATAAAACTATTGATACTGAAAAATCACTGAAAGATCTAGTTCATACCATTAATCTGAGTAATTCTAAAAAAAAATTGTTTCAAGAAGAAACTAAAAAAGACTTAATCTTAAAGCGACTTATAAATATTTATATGAGAGGTTGGCCTGTATCAAAAGACAAACTTGAAACGGATTTAAAACCTTTTTGGCAAGACAAAGATAAACTTTACGTTGAAGATGATTTAGTTTTTTATGAAGATCGGGTTTTTATACCTAAAAGTCTAATAAACCAAATGTTAAATTTGCTCCATGAATCTCATTTGGGTTTGACAAAAACGATTATGCGAGCTAAGCAACTTATGTATTGGCCACTTATGTACAAAGACATTGAAAATTATATATCGAAATGTCAAATTTGCGAAAGAAACAGGTCACAAAATAAAAAACACAAGCTAACTCCTAGTGCTATACCTGAACTTCCTTTCCAAAAAATAGGCGTTGATATTTTAGAGTATGGTGGTCGAAATTATTTAGTTGCAATAGATTATTTTTCGAAATGGATCGAATTACTTCCAGCTCGGGATAAAACAGCAAATACGATGATAAGACTCTTTACAAAAATTTTTTCAATGCATGGAATTCCAAAGTTGATCATAGCTGACAATCAGCCCTTTAACTCCTATTCTATGAAAAAATTTGCCAATGAAATGAATTTTGATTTTAGATACACCAGTCCTAGATACCCGCAGGCGAATGGTATGGCGGAAAAAGCTGTACATGAATGACAAATGTTCAGAGACCAAGGAAAGACCTTGTGTTGAGGAAGGATGAAAATGTAGTGTACCTTCACAACAGAAAATGGGAACCTGCAAGAGTAGTGTCTCAACATGAAACACCTCGTTCATATATGATTCGAAATGAAAATAATAATGTTATTCGGCGAAGTACTATTCACTTACGAAAGTCCTTTAACGCACCACAGATATTAACATCTAATGAACCTATTATTTTAGATAATAATAATACCTGCGTTCCTATAAATGTGCCCGCGTGCACTTCTCAGTCACCAACAATCAATGAACAAAGTAACGACACACAAAACAACAACGAACAGCGAAATGTAAAAGAGACAACATACAAAACTAGATTTGGACGCTCTATCAAAAGGCCAGACTTCTTTAAACCAACATAATTTATATTTCTAATTAAAGTTACATTGAATTTCTTATATTTTAAATAAAAAAAAAAAAAAAAAAAAAAAAAAAATATTATACCTAATGAATTTTATTTTAAGTACTTTTTCTTATATGAATTTTTAATTTAATATTTATTCATAATTGAATTAAAGGAAGAAGGTGTTGTATTGAAATATATGTATTATATTGAGTATGTATATAAACCTTTAGTACAACTATGTACTAATATTAATTATACTAACTATACTAGTTTAAGTCCGACTTGCTGGTCTCTGCCTTTTCAGTCTATCATTAGCTCTGTAACAATAAACATTACTTTAAGTATGAAGACTCTTGTTTCAATATACATCAAATGCCACTTCGTATAAAGCTGTCCGTTCTTTAGTATATTGCCTTTAAAAGAACTTAATTAAATACCTTGAACCAAAATAAATGATTAAAATAAATTTACTTTAAGTCCTGCCAAAACTTTTTCCATTTTTGACCGTCTTTTCTGGATCCACCTAAGGCGTTAAGTTCTTCGGCCAAGGACCTCCACTTCCACATGCCATCCCATGTACGGCCACCGTCAACGCATTCCAATCTATAATAATTTTAAAACATTTAAATTTTATTATCGACTAAAAATCTTTTATGCTTACCTGTCGTGTGCTAAATCTAAATGATTCTCCAAAAAATCGATCAAATAAGTTTTCTGCTCCTCACTGGCTCTTTTACTACGATTTATTTTTAAAGAATTCATATTTCCTTTTGTGTTTTTAAATTTTCGCAGACACTTATCGCCATAAATTATTCCATGATAAATTACTTTTCATATGATAATTTTTTGACAGAAGTTTCCATGTTTACACGGAACAAGAATCGCAAAATCATATTTATCGATAAAAAAGCTTTTTCATCGATTTTTTCACAGAACCGGAATAGGGGCCCTGCTCTCTATCTGAATCTATTTAAAAGATCCAAAAATTAATTCTTACTCTTGCGGGTGGCTTTTATGGTAAGGAAGTGTTCATTTTACTGTTGAGAAAAAGACAGGAAATAATTGAAAATAATAAATCATAAGTAAAAAAAAAATCGTTTTATTTTCGAGGGACGATCTTGGTCCGGATCCGTAGATAACAAAACGCTTCTATGGCGAAAAACTTTTATAACTGTCATACATTTTCATTTTTCTAGTCTCGTCCTTTTAAAAATATATATCGAAATTGTATTCCACGGAGCTAATTAACTGGAAATTTCGGCCATAAGTACCAATAATGAACCTGTACTTCTTATATTTTTATTAGGTAGGTATATTAAACTTATCTGTTTTTATGCTAGCTTGTTCGTGGTATATAAAAGAGAAGTTTTTAAGAAAGGCTAGTTTTGAAAAACTTTATTTTAGATCGATTATCTTATTTTTATGCATATCTACACTTAACTCCCTAAGTGCCAGTTGTACAATCGTGGTTTAAATTTTGATCCGTGGTTCAGGAATTTTAACTCGCCGATTTCGGCGGGTTAACTGAGGTTCAACGATGGTTCAAGGTTCCAATATGCACTAAAAGCCAATTACATGCCTGAACCATCGTTGAACCACAGTTAATCCGCCGAAATTGGTGAGTTAAAATTCCTGAACCACGGATCAAATATTTGTACAACTGGCCCTAAGGGCAAAAAGCAAAAAAAAACAGTATTTTTGACCTTTGACCAATTTTTTTAAAATGATGATATCTCTTAATTGGTAAATGTTAACAGAAAAATGTTAATGTTTTCTTCTAGATGGTTACATAACGAACAAATTTTATATACATATATATCTTCAAAAACACATACCCTTTAGAATTTATATGCAAGAAACTGATATTTTTTAATTATTTGACGTTTTTTTTAAATGACCATATCTTCTAAACCGTAAGTCGGAGGAAGAAACATTTCAAAACCCTTTTTGTAGAAAATTTTCTATACAAGTTTTGTATGAAATACTTTTCTCTAGCTTTTACCGTTAAAAAGTTATATCTAAAAAACCATATCTTCGAAATATATTCCCTTATCACTTTGTATGCAAGCTATTTTCGACAATGGACTTTTAAGTCAGTATTCGTTACACCGAAATAAAGACAATTACGTTTGAAATCTTCACATCCATTTTTTGTCGCAGTATGAGTACATATTGCCTGGGCACTTTTCAAACCCGTCTGCAGTAGTGCCAGCCTCTTTTTTTTCGTCTGCCATTTGGGATTTTGCTTTCAGCATACATAATTAATAAAATAAAAAATCAGTATCCATGTACCTTATAATTTTTTTTCACCTTAATTTGTCAACTTTGATTTCTCAACATAACGCAAGGAATAAAACGATTCTGGTATATTCTATTTCTGAAAAACAAAAAGTATGCCACTATCCCCTACCTCATTAAGCATTGAACTATATTATGTAAAGATAGAGATAATAGTAATCAGAAAGATTTTCCAATTTATTGGATGAAAATAAAGTTGGTTTAAGTTTAAAATAAGGGAGGGAAGAATAATTACATTCATGCACCTGATTAAAGCCATACATTGGTATCCACGACCAGAAAAATGCCGGCGTGAATATTCCATGATTTGCGGTAGCTGCTGCTTTAAAAACGAGCTAAAAACAATACACCAGCTACAAATACAGACAAATGAAACAACAAAAAATCCCAATAACGGCAATTAAATTGGTCTCTGTGCATTTCTGATGCAGCCACCATTCTCGTACTCGCCTCTAGTCATCAGAGCTGTCGATAAGGAGGGTTCTATTTAGGAGCACTTAACTGTACAATTAGGGCCAGTTTTACAAAAAATTGATCCGTGGTTCAGGAATTTTAACTTACAAATTTTGGTGGATTAACTGTGGTTCAGGCATACGGCTCTAAGCAGCGTCGAAAAAATTTAATTTTAACAGTCAGTTTTCTTGAAGAAAAAAGGCCGTTAGATATCACTTTCAAAATTGAATTTATATCTAATTAAATGCTATTTTGTTGCGCAAACCAAACATTTGTAGCTTGCATAGTTTCCTAGTTATTCAAGTTTCCGCTAAAATAACTCTGAAGTTAGCGGACGAGAGTACGAAAATAATAATTCTCTTGGTTTGAAAAATTGTAGCTTTATAAATGCTTATTTGATACGCAAACACGAATTTTGTATATTCAAGTTAATAACTTTTAGAGTTAGCTCAAAAGTGAGCTCCTAAAATGTAAAATATCGAGAAAATCAAAAAAAAATTTTTTGCATGAAATTACAGTCTCTCTAAACTTAGTGAAACCCGTAAACCGCGATTTTGTAGCTCGCATAGTTTTTTTGTTGTAAAAAATTACGCTAAAATAAGACTTTTTACCTTCTGTACCGGTTAAAATAAAAAAATTGAATTGTCGAATTTTTGTTTGCTAATTTGTTGCGCAAGAATTAATTTTTTTATAGATTTTTGTGCTCTTTAGTCCAATA
The DNA here is from genome assembly GCA_947049315.1 of Epistrophella euchroma. Classification (NCBI taxonomy): domain Eukaryota; kingdom Metazoa; phylum Arthropoda; class Insecta; order Diptera; family Syrphidae; genus Epistrophella; species Epistrophella euchroma. The sequence goes on along the minus strand of OX346245.1, from coordinate 101,240,768 downwards.
CGTTTCGCCCAGGCACGACATCAGTTAGATGCTGTCGTACCCTTCTAAGACGCAATTTTTTGGTCGATGACTACCGACTTTTAATAAAATCTATATACATATATGTTTTCAGAAATGTTTTTTAATCCACATCGCAATTTGACTTATTTTTAAATTAAATTTTGTTGAACAAAGAACACGTTATAACCCGGTAACGTAATTTACTAAGTCCTTTTTAATATTAGAAAAAGATGCTCTGCAATTTTCCCTTAGCCTAAAGATTAATAGAACACAAGATATTAGCATTTTAAACGAACATTATCAGAATTTTTTTTCGAAACTGTTTTTTTATCCAAAAAATTCGCTTAAGAAGCTTACGTGTAGATTTCTTTGGTTCTATTTATCTGATTCTATATTTTTATTCTATGTTTGCTATTGAAGAAATAGCTTTTAGTGGTCTTTAGTCCATAAAATTCAGGATGAAACGCCAAGTTTTGGTTAAAGCTATGAAGCAAGCCCCCTCCGAAACAAAATGCTGGCTACGGGCCTGCGTATGTGTGTAAAAAGCCGAAATAATGAAATTCTAGAATTTATCGGTAAATCCTACCTAACTGTTTATACATAGGGCGAAACGCAAAAAGAAAAAGTTGAAAAATCCACTTTTTTAGATTTTGTGCACCAACTTCCGTTTTATCTTAACGGTCCGGAAATGCACTTTTTAATCTTTAAATTGAAATAAAAAATGATTCAGAAAAGCCATCTAATTAATTTTTGCGCAACAAATAAGAATAATTTTTCACACCAAGAGAATTATTATTTTCGTACTTTCGTCTACTAACTCATCAGACTTATTTAAGCGGAAACTTGAATATCTTATAAACTATTTGAGCTACAAAATCACGGTCTTCACGACTCAAGTGCATTTAGCGTATCCGCTAACTTCAGACTAATTTCAGCGGAAACTTTAATAACTAGGAACATATGCGAGCTACAAATTTTTGGTTTGGGCAACAAATTAGCATTTAATTGGCTAAAAATTTAGATGTCAAATTTTTTTGATTCCGGCAAAAAGTGTCCACCAAAGTAACGTACATTTTAAGAACATTAGAAATCATGACAAAACGCTTAGGATGGTACAAATCAACTTTTGTCATAGGAGTTGGACATTTTTCAACAACACAGTAAGGTACTCTAGGGTTGCTTAAAAATATCAGATCTCAATATCGGTTGATACCTAGTATTCTTTATACAGCTTAAGTACTTGTTGTTAAATCATATATCAAACAAACATAGTTTCATGGGGAAGAAACATTGGTAGCCATTAAACTTATTTCGTCATCAGAAAAACCTAATTCAAAATCAGGAAAATTGCGATTTGTTGCTGTCAGTTTCCTACGTGTCGTCACCATCGACTAAACCGATTTCGTTAATTCTATGGATTGATCTGACCAAATATAGTAGTTTTATAAAAATTCATATATAGCTTCATACTCACTTCGGCAGCCCTGGTCAGTATTCACTCACGAAATGAAATGCTTATTTTTCATTATTTAAGCAATTTTGATCCTGAAACAATAAGTATAAATATAATAATGCTCTTCCGCCCCTTATTATATGGGTTGGCGGTATGCAACCACAATACTACCATTTTGGTTGTAGCTCCTTAGTATCCTATGTATATCGTCAATTTGGGTTTATTATTCTTAAGTCCGACAGAAAACCATAAATGAAAATAACTTTGTCGAAACTATGAGCTCAGAATACCGGGACGACACTTTGGAAGTCACAATGAGTAAAAGTAGTTCGAGGTATACGGTGGTAGCGATAACAATAAATTCAGAATAATGCACAAAAGATTTCCACCACAAACACCACTTTCATCATCGTCGTTGTCGTCGTAGTCCACTTTCCTTGCTATCCGGTGCCCTCGAAGGTACAGCAGAAAATGGGCGATTTGATTCAGTTGGAGGAATTCCATTTTATTGGAAAGGAGCAGTTATTCGCCAACATCATCGACGTTTGTTCAGATGTGCAGATTGGAACGCGCGGCTGTGACTTGCAAACGCCGAAGACGCTGACAACAATTCTTTTTCTCTGGCGTTGACAATAGAAATTAGGAATGTTGAAAACTCCAACTATGGCCAGTGCGAAGAATAGAATAGATTGTTCTGTCGTTGGAATGGCTCCAGAAACACAAGATAGATGGATCCATTGAATTCAATTCAACAAGTTGTAGGAGTATTTAGTTGTTTGCAGCAACATTTTGTGTTATAGTGTACCTATAGCTAGTGCTGTGCTGACTCCTGATGGCATTAAATGACAAATGAAATTCGAGGAAGGCAGCAATATTTGATTGGTCACCGGAATCGATGGTTGTTTTGTATTGATAGGTTTGTAAGGTTCTTCCTACATTTGTTATTGTTATTGTTGTTGCTCAAAAAAAAAGGATTTGCTGATTGCATTTTTGATGAATTTCGGGCAGATGTGAAAAAACGTGTCTTTTGTTCGCATTTAACAAAAGACACGCAAATTTAAATTCTACCATGATGACTTAAATTTCTTAGATATGCATGTGCATTTAGCTTTCAGGATGTTTTGTTTCTATTTCATTTTCATCATTAGAGATAATTTGCCTTTAACTTATTTTCTCACTAAAAATCTCTAATCTATTAATTTGCTTCAAAATAAATAAGTTAAAATTATGATGAGACACAGAAATGTTTCTTTTAGAAGGCATGTAGACTCACAGTTGGGAAATAATAACACTCAGTAACGTTTTCCCGTTTCACGTTTTCTCGCAAATAATTTTTCCACAAATCTTTTTCCCGCAGAACGATATCTCGAATCAAGGTTGTTTCACAATGCGACGAGAAAACGAGGCGTCAGCGTGACGAGAAACGCTTTCAAAAAAAATTAAAAATTAAATATACCTTTTACATAGGTATATTAAAGGTAATATCATTAGCGTTTTCATTTTTGTTCTGTTCTGCGCATCTATCAAAATCGATAAAAAAATGGTGGATCCAGTGCCCATTTACATGTCAAATTTCGGTATTTGTTGTTGTTTTTAATATTGCGGTGTGAAGATTTTGGGAGCACTCGAGCAACTATTTTTTTATTTCTGATAGTTTCAATTCTGATAACCTGCGCAAGATAATACCTTATATTTGTGTACTGTGAGTAGGTATATTTAATTTTTTTTTTTCAAATGCCATATTTTAATTTGAGAGATTTTAATTTAAAAAATTTTATATGTATATATAATATAATTTTGAGTGCGTTTTACAGAGACTAAGATTGAAATGTCATTGTGTATAGAAAGTCACAAGTATTGTATTGTCTCAAAGTCGGAACGAAATTATTATATGACCAGAAGGGAACGTCTAGATCTGATACTGGCAACAAAGCACTTCCATTAGTACATCTATGGACAAAAGTTTCTTTTCCGAACAGACCATGGTGAACGCATATTGGCTTTTAAACTTTAAAAACCCTGAAGGTAAAGTAGCTAGGTTGATCGAAAGACTGCAGACATTATTAGTACCAAATTCAACATCGAAGAGGAAAGATGCATTCAAACGCAGACGCATTGTCTCGACGACCTTGCAAGCAGGACTGCAAACATTGCACACGTCAAGAAAAAAAGGAGATTATTGCCGTCCAACGAATAAGAGCTGATCCCATTTACGATTGGCGCAACGAACTAAGGACTGCCCAACAAGAAGGCTCGGATATATAGACCAACAGTGGAAACCGATAAGAACATCCTTGTAGTGATGGATTACTTCAGCAAGTGGCCTGAAACATTTGCTATCCCAAACCAGGAAACCAAAACAGTTGTCGATCAGATTGTCTTATATTAGGTGAGCAGTGGCTACGTTCTGGAACTCTCACATGGATAAAATTGGTTGTAAAACGATGAGAACTGAAACAAATTACATGAGTTTTGTTCCATTTTTAACCGTTTCTCGACTGATTTTTGCGATGTGAGAGATACAGAACGTAGGCACAGGTTCGGCGTACCTATAGAACTTCATTCTGACCAAGGAAGGAACTTCGAATCTATAACAACTTTCAGGAAATTTGTTCGCTCCTTGGCATTAAAAAGACGTAAACAACGCCACTTTATTCACAATGTGATGGGATAGTTGAACGATTCAACCGAACGCTAATGGAACATCTATCTAAGAATGTCTGTGATTACCAATGAGACTGGGATAGACATATTCCATTATTCTTAATGGCATATAGGAGTGCAGTACATACCTCGACAGGACAAACACCATCTAAAGAAGTGACGAAATTTTTCGGGACGATCAATCTAAAGGGGGGGGGGGGGGGGGCTATGTAACGATGAAATCAGTACTTACTGCTTTCGGAATCAAAGAAGATACACAGGTGTTAACTTACCCTTACTTATTAACGAAGATAACGAGTACCTACAAAAGGTGCGTTTTATTATCGCCAATAACTCATATGGTTCACCCCGAAAAAATAAAACGATACAGATCCAATTGACAACAGTGTTGTATACTCTCCCCTTTTATCCTTATGCCAGTTGTGTTTATTTTTCATGTATTTTCCTGTATCTTTTGTTTGCACTGAATTTTACACTACCTTACCATTTTCAAAAGGCACAACGCCATCTACCCGCCACATTAGAACTATTTTTTGGGTCTTTAAATGAAACCACGATAGAAACCTAGATCTCGTGTTATTTTTGTTCTACGTGTTAAAAGATTACCTGGACCCAGACCCGTAGATAATAAAACGCGGCTAAAAACTCCCGAGTGGATAGAACGCCATCTCTTTCTAAGAAAGAGTATGTATGCTGTTTTGAGATATGACGTTAACAAAAAAGGACCTTTGAGAACAAGGCGGCAACAGGTTTACATTAATAAAAAGTCGAAAAAACATTAATTTGAGACTAAGAAATGCAGATCTTATGAGTTAGCAAATAAAAAAAATTATTACCATTTTTCAGGGGCAGGGATAATGCGTTGGGAAAGGGGGTGGGGGCAATTAATGAAACCCTCGACTTCGTTGAACTAGGTCGAGTGGGCTATCGTTTCATGTATTTTTTAATGCTGATTACAATGGAGTCATTTAATTTTAGATTATATCACTTTTTACAAAAGCTTCTATTCAAATTATTAATGTTTTACACATAAAAGGAGCTACGTTCAATCGGAATTTTACATTTCCTTGTAAATATTATTTTTAATATGGTCTCTTGGAATTTATAGCTAATAGTACCTGGAAGACCGAGCTTCGCTCGGCATTTTAATCGTTAATTTTTATTCCAATAATAAATATTTAAATACATATAACAGAGTTACTCATTAGTACAAATTAGATACATTAGATTAGATAGACAGTTTAGATACATATAAATATAATGTATACACAATGTTTAAGGAATATTTTGCAATCAATTATGAACTACTTATTTTTAAATGGGGGTTTCTTTATACAAGAAATAATTAAATAAATATAACAAACTTTATGAATAAATGTGTTAAAATGTTTTCTTTTTTGGGTAAAATTTCAAAAATCTAAGAATTCCCACAAAAAAGGTCGGTTTTCCCTTTGTCCCTTTAGAGAGCAAAATTCCCAGTGAAAGGGATTTATCCCATGATCCCCCAGCACTGGTATGTAGGTACTACTTTTACGATTTCTATAAACTTGCATTTTTACAATAGAAACTCAAATTGATAATACATTTATCTTATTCTTACGCATAAATAATAATTTTTATATGTAAGTAGCTCGATATTTTACTTAACATTGAAGATCATCTGATTAGATTTTTTAAATCTTCCAAAATAAACCCCAAAGTTTTTCAAAAATTTCTTCGAATAAGACCTTTTATACATTTTAAATAAAAAGTACAATTTTTTGAGCAGGAAATAATCAAAATGAGGGTGGCAGTGGGCGTATTTTATTAAAAATATTTTTTAAGTTTTTCCTTGCTCCAAAGAAAAACACGGCAAATTTCAATCAAATCTATTAAGTTCTTTCCGAGAAATGGAGGAAAAGCTATAAATAATAAAGGTGGGTATGGCAGTGGGCGAATTTCATAATACCAATTTTTTCTCATTCATAAGAACAAACTAAAAATTTCATTAAGATCGTTTGAGCTTTGAGGCATTTCAGAAAAACAAAAAAGTAATAATTGCAGGCTTAGTAGTTTGCGGGTCTCAGCATATTCATTCATGAGAACAAACTCTGAAAATTTCATCAAAATCCTTGGAACAGTTTCCGAAAAACAAAAAAATCAATAAAAGTGGGAGTGGCAGTGGGCGCATTTAAGCGTACCAAATTTCTAAATTTTTTCTTATTCATAAAACTGTGAACTTTTCATTTTAGTCATTAAAGTGGTTTCCGAGGAACAAAAAAATTAATTAAAGTGGGCATGGCAGTAGGCGGATATTACTAAAAATATAAATTTTTATTTTGCTCAAAAGAAAAAACTCCGAAAATTTCAATCAAATCGATTGATTCGTTTCTGAGAAAGATCAATAAATAAAAAAGTGGGCGTGCCAGCGGGCGGATTGTACCATACTAAATTTCAAAATTTTTTTCTCGTTCATAAGAAAGAACTCTGAAAATTTGAGCAAAATCGTTACAGCCGTTTCCGAGAAACCAACATTAATAAAAGTGGGCGAGGCAGTGGGCGGATACTAATTAAAATATTTTTTTTTTTAGAACAAACTCTGAAAGTTTCATCAAAATCGTTGTAGCCGTTTCCGAGAAACCAAACAGTAATAGAAGTGGGCGTGGCAGTGGGCGGATATTAATTAAAATATTCTTTTTTTTTTCTTAGATCTTAGAATAAACTCTGGGTTATATAAACCCTTATTATAATTCCGGTGCTGCTATATGGGGCAGGACCATGGACCCTGACAAAAACGGATGAGAATCTGCTTGGGTGCTTTGAAAGGAAGATTCTTCGGGTGATTTTCGGTCCAGTCTGTATCGATGGAGTATGGAGGAGAAGATTCAACAACGAGCTTCATGGGCTCTACAGCGACGTCGACCTGGTCAAAAGGCTGAAAATACAGCGGCTGAGATGGCTGGGACACGTGGAGCGTATGAACACCGTCGCACCAGCCCAACGAGTCATCGAATATACCCTTGAAGGTCTTCGCAGCACAGGAAGACCCCACCTTAGGTGGCGTACACAAGTGGAGAACGACCTCAACCAACTTGGAGTGCGTAACTGGAGGCAGCTAGCTAGGGACCGAGCTGGCTGGAGGGGCTTGTTGGTTGAGGCCGTAGTCCATCCTGGGCTGTGAGCGCCATCTAAAGTAAGTAAGTTACATTATGGTTAATTTCACTGCAACATGTAAGTCATAAATAAATTTGATTATTGGTCAGGCCCAATATCTGTATAAAATAATTCCGCTAACCTTTTTTGTCCAGTCTTATAGACAAAAATCTTTATATTTACCCTCAACCTAAATCTTATATAACAAACAAGGGAAACAGGCACAGGCCAGTACCGGCACCGACCGTCCGTCACTATGTCACAACGAAAAAATCGAAATTGCTTTTCTTCAGCTTTTACTTCCTGTTTCTAAGACAAAGAGGAGAAGAATAGAACTTATTTTCACATGAAACAACCGAAATTACACAAATTCCACAAAAGGTGCGGTTTCTCAGTGACACTGACACCCTCTACAAACTCGGCTCCTCAAAGCCCCTTTTTACACACCGTTTACCCATAAATATCTCAAAATCTGCCGCAATGAAATTAGAATTGAAACAACCTGCTGGAAGCCACAATTTTGAGAATGACTGCGGATGTGGTTTCATTATAACCCGCTCTTGCCTTTTTCGTCAGCGTGCGACGACGACGACGTTGGTTTCATTTGGTTCTTTCATGGCGACTACTTACTAAAAAGGGTGGTGTTTGGGGTAGTAATATCAGGTTGGTTTGTGAGGGAGCTCGTGCTAAAATTGCCCCTGACTCCTTGGGTACGTCTGGCATGCGACAGCATTTTTCCGTTTTTTTTTTTTTTTTTTGGTCGGACAAATACAAAACGGAATTAGAATTTTAAGGACGTTATTGTGTAAAACACAAAAGGGGGTATGAACACGTGTATGCAGCAAAAAGGCACAAAACGCATACAACAACGATACAGGCTACAAAATTCAACATGTGGCACGGGCTTTATAAAATTGAATAAACGTTTTATTGAGATGCCATAACACGGCACCATGTGTATGGGGCTAAAATTGAGGGCGAGGTTGGAGGTTTATTGTCGTTCTAAATAGATGTTAAAATAGCACTTCAAAGGGTTTATTTTCCAAGGAAAGAAAAGTTCTTGCGAAAAACAGCTGAATGCTGGCCCTAAATTTTTATTATTAAATAAAAATGAAATATTTTAAGGAACAAGGGTTTGTGTGTCTATTTGGTTTATGCATCGCATGTTTGGAAAACAAAATAACAATAAAGACGACAGATCGAAGTTACCTTGCAAATTTTATGAACGTTTCAGTATGTTTTTACCAATTTGAACAAGAGATAAGAATGTTTTGTGTATATTGGGGCATAAATGAAAGATATTATTGGTAGGCATTACCTTTATTATTGAGTTATTTTGAGTAGGTAATATTCCAAGGAATGAAAAGTATTTCTAATAAATCTTGTATTTATAGCTTATGATGCGCAATAAATTATTCGGTCGCCATAACGAGTTTAGTTATAATGACGGTTTCTTAAGAGTTGTTAACTCATTAGTGAACGGTGGCGCTGGTGGTTATGATATGACTCATCACTATCAGCAATGGTGAACGGACTTGGGTTGGCCGTTGGAACCCAATAATGGGATCGCAGACTTTTTCTCGCAAGAAGGGTACCTATATAATTAAGGTGAACCTGAACTTACGTCGGGCTTTGGGCAGGACAGTCTCATCTGTGTAGCTAAACTGTTAAAGAACGCAAAAATGGTCTGCTTTGAAAAAAGGTGATCAAATGGTGCAAATAAACGATATACCTATGTAAAAACTTTCGTTCAATGAACTAAATCAGAATCATATAATAAACTAAATTTTTCCTAAAAAAAAAGATGACAGTACAAGTACATGCGTCTGTAGGTACTTAGGGCCATTTTTTTCACTATTGCTCAACTTGAGGCAAACTCTCAAGTTGATCAACTCGAGAGTTTACTAATGTCGAATTCCTTTTATCAAAAATAATCGATTTTTTTTTCTAAACAGACTCCATTTTTTCTTTCAATACAAGGAATTTGTCCAGAAAAATCGATTTTTTCTTCTAAACAAATCGATTTTTTTATTAAAAGGAATTCGACATAAAACTCGTGAGTTGAAACGCAGGTTTGAATTTCTTTTTATTCACTCATTTTTTCTCAACTCCCCAGCTGAATAATATTCCTGGGGTATTTGTGAATAAAACAGAACTGTCATTTTCAATTTTAATTTTGATTTATTGTGTTATTTAATTTGAAGTTTTTCAATATTTGTGCGTGTTATTTTGTGTTAAATTATGTATTGTGACATCATACCACGAAACGCAACAAGAAAAAAGCGTCGAAGAAAATCGTAAATGCATTTACTACCCAAAGAAATTGATGGCAAATTTCCAAAAAGAATTGCTTCGGAGCATTTCCTGATTTATTTTTTACCTTTTGTTGTCCGTAATCTGCTTTTGTTACAAAATTTAAATGACAAACCAACATTTTTATGTAAACTCTCAAGTTTGCTCGGTCAACTTCTACTTTTTCAGGGAGTTGGAAAATCTTAAGTTGATCAACTCTAGAGCTGAAAATCGAAAGTTAAAAATGTCAATTTTGTGTGAATAAAAACAAATTCACAAGTTGAGAACAAAACTCCTCAAGTTATGTTCAACTTTGAGTGAATAAAATCGGCCTTACTGGCTGAACAGAATGGAATGACGGAACTGAAGCCGCAGACGGAACTGGAAGAGCTGTCAAAAAGTGTCGTACGTTATTTTTTTTACATGCCCACAATGCAGCTGTACAGCTTTGAAAGTATTTTGAAGAAAAACAAAAGAATATTCTTGTGTACAAGCTCAGAATTCACATTTTTTGTTTCCAATAATTTTCCTTTTAATAAATAATTTTTTTCGCGATACAAATAACCACAATATTTTTTTCCGACCCAAAAAGTTGTTTTTTTTCTTGATACAAATTGAAACGTCAAAAGTGCCGTACGTGAAAAGTTAAAAGTTGGTGAACTCTTCCGTCTGCGTCTGCAGTTCCGTGTGCGTCTACGTTCCGTTGTGTTCGCAACATTGAATTTGCGTGTATTCAATATTTTGACAGCTATTCCAGCTCCGGGTCCGTCTCCGTCTGCGTCACCATTCTGTTCAGCCAGTTAATCTCTTCAAAACCCCTTTCAAGGAGCTGATGCAAAGAATTGTGAACTATAGTATACAACTATAGGTTGCGTAAATATATGCCTGACTGAAAAAGGGTTTTTGAAAATATTAGGGACTTATAAAAAACTCTGCTCAGAATTGATATCTATACTTCTACACTATTATATAAAAGAGTAACTTTTTTTGTTTGTCAGTTTGGCTGTATGTATGCACTAAACTCACAAACAAACAAAAAAACCCTTTTAAAAAATAGATATAATACAAATTTCACTTATCTGGTATGCTATAGGATACAGCGGAAAAGAAAATTTTTGTTAAATACAGAATAATAAACAAATTAAAAACTTACCACAAAAAAAATCTAATGGAAATTTTCTAAAATCAAGCATGTAGGTATTTTCCTTGCAAAATTCTGTGTTATAGATCTTTAATTCACATTTACTTCAAGCTCAATTATTTATAAAGAAGAGTTGTTTTGCCATGGAAAATTGCCACATTGACAACCGGGAATGAACACCCTGAGGACGATTAAGTCAGCCGACTTTTAATTAAATTTTTTTTTTTGACATGTAATTTATATATCTATAATTTGTTAAACTTAAGACATTGTATAACGTTAGGCCCCTTATGTGCCAACAAATGTAAATTTATCATAGTATCATATTAGTTATAAGCCAAATTGTGTTCAATAAAACAAAATTGAATTAAATTGAAATGGAAAATTGCCTTTGGTGGCAGAGCGAGAGCAGGGATTTGACTGGTTCCGGTAACTATCCGGCTCGTCAAATCCATATTTTTGTTGGGCTGATTTCTGGAATCGGCTCAAAAAAAAAGTTGTTTGGTAGGTAACACTTTTGTTTTTTTGTTTTTAGGGAAAATTTTTGATGAGAAGTGATGGGTAGTAAAAATCTTCATCGAAAAAAAAAACAATTCAAACCATGTGCAATGTGCCTTGGTAGATGGGAGCGAGATAATGAGTAAGAGTTGTTTTAACGTTTCGCCGGCGACGAATCGTGATATTTTTGTGTAATAGTAAAAGTTCATATAAAAAAAAAACATCAACGGTAGGGAATTCTCTCTATAGTAAGAAATGAAAATGAGTGGAGTAGGGTATGTATATGAGTAGGTAAGGTAGGTAAAATGTTTGCAGCAGAAATAAATGTTTGTATCTACTGAAATTGGTTGGTTTGGTGGTGGGTGTTTGCTGGATGGTAAATGGAAACGACATTATTTTATAGGCAAGGGGCATTTATGGGCATTTATGCACCCCTAATAAAAATAATTTTAAATTTTTTTTTCTGAGTAAATTACACAAGCAAGGGCGCACGTAAATAGGATGAGGGGGTGCTTATTACGTGTAAATCGGCTTAGTTATTTCACAACTTGAGTTCTAATTGTTGGATTTTAAGGTAAGACTGAAATTGGTTGGTTTGGCGGTGGGTGGTTGGTTTTTTAATACTTTATTTAGGTTAGGTACAAATTTTTTCATGAGGATAAGCGATATGGTGGGGTGGTAAAAATATGTATGCAGGTTTTTTGGCAGCGAATTATTCTTCATCGTCAAAAAAAAAAAAAAAAAAAAAAAACAATTCAAACCATGTGCCTTGGTCGGTGGGAGCGAGATAGTGAGTAGAGTTGACTGTTTTCGCGTTTCGCCGTCGACGAATCGTGGTGATATTTTTGTATATAGGAAGGTATGGTAAAACAAAACAAAACATAATCAGTCGGTAGGTATTCTCTATAGTGTAGTAAGAAATGAGTGGAGTAGGTATAGGTATGAGTAGATAGGTATAATAGGTATTTGCAGCAGAAAAAAAAATGTTTGTATCTAATCTACTAAAATTGGTTGGTTTAGCGGTGGTTGGTTGGTGATGGTGATGGTGAATGGAATCAAACTTATTTAAAGGGAAAGGCGTGCACAAGGAGGGGTAAGGGGGCATTTGCGCCCCTTATTCAAATTATTTTCAATTTTTTTTTTCTAGTAATTACACAATCAAGGGCGCACGTAAATAGGATAGGGGGATGCTTATTACATGAAAATCGACTAAATTTACAACTTGAGTTCTAATTGTTGGATTTTAAGGTAAGACTGAAATTTTTGTTGGTTTGGCGGTTGGTGGTTGGTGATGGTGAATGGAAACGAACTTATTTAGTGGCAAGAGCGTGCACAATAAGGGGTAAGGGGGCATTTGAATCACTAATACATTTGTTTTTCTAATTCTTTTTGTTGAGTAACTAAACAGTCAAGGGCGTAGGTAAGCAAAGGTGATGTGGGGGTACTTAATACGTTCAAATCCGCAAAATTTACACCTTGAGTTCTAATGATCGGATTTTCAAGGTTCGAAATTTTAAATGAAGATTAAATGTAATGTGGGAACACAAGAAGACAAGAACGTGCGCAAGGAGGGATCTGGTTTCCAGAATCGGCTCAAAAATTTTTTTTTTTAGGTAATACCTATACGTAAGGAGGCTTATTTTCAATGTTACCTGACAAAACAAATGTCAATGTTACCTGACAAGTAACATGGATGGTGTGTAGGCTCTTTAAGCTGAACATTTTTCGAGTGCTGATTTTAAATCATCTTTTTGGTCGATATTTGGTTGTCATAAGGTTTTACTAAAGAAGACCTGGGCAACGCCGGGTTTTATCGGCTAGTACGTATATATTTTTAAATACCTACTATGTTAATATTTTGTATACGTGGATTGGGCTGATTTCCAGAATCGGCTCAAAAAATTTTTTTTTTTTTTAGTTAATATTTTTATTTTTAGACTTTATAGTGAAACGGTTATATTGTTGCAAGATGTCAGATTTACGACAATGCAGTTGGGATGTGGTGTGTACGGCTCCTTAAGCTGGAAAATTTTCGAGTGATGATTTTAAATCATCTTTTTGGTTGATATTTGGTTGTCATAAAGTTTTACTAAAGAAAACCCTGGCAACGCCGGGTATTATCGCTAGTTGTATAATGCTTTTTCTTTTTCATCTCGACTAAAATTAGGTTTTGAATAATTAAATCACTCTCGAATAACTCGCGTTATTTATCATAACTAGGAGAATGCCTAGTGAAGGAATTTTTTCAGTTTCGTTTCTTTTAATTTTTCTCGAAAAGGAAAAGTTCACTCTTGACAGAGCTATCCATGCAACAGGAAGTTTTTGAGAAGTGTCGAGAAATTGAAATAAAATAAAAATCGAGATTAGTTTTTAGAAATCGAGAAAAATTTGTAAGAAAGTGATTCGAGGTGTTGAGGATATTGGGGAAACTGAGAAAAAAATCGAGGTGACAAAAAAGGAAAGTCGAAGGGAGAAATCCAAGAAAAAGGATAAGTAGTGTTTTTGGGAATATTGAATAATGGTATTTCTTAAGGCATTTCGTTAAATAATTCTTAATAGTTTATCGATTTAGTTAATTTAGTTTCTATGCCAGCGGGTTTTTTTTTTTTATTTTTTTTTTTTTGTAAATCAATTTTTAACGGCCCAGTTCGTTGTCCAAAGAGGAAAGGAGTCGGTTAGTGCGTCTAATTATTCAAAATATTTTTTGTATGAAGTATTTTGTATGAACTATGTCTTTATCTATTTATCTTATTTATCTTTTTATGTTTTTATTGTTTTTAGTTTACTTTTACTTTCGGAATGGAACGTAAATAGAAGTTTGTGTGCATATATTTATGTATGTTTTATTGGAACACAAAGAAATACACTTTGTTTATTAAAATAAATAAATAAAATTGGTGGCACAACGGCTCATGAAGAACCAGGGCCTAGTGACTTACAACTCTCAACCATTCCTGTGTGCGTGTCTGCAGGAATGGAGGGGACCTACAGTTTATTGCCGAATCCGAACGGCTGGTGAGCAGCACTTTTCTTTGACAAGAGATACTCTTGGAGGATTTGTCACTTCTTCGCAAGAGGCAGTAGCCCGGAAAAAAACTTAAGGTGAAAGCGGCTGGTATTGAACCCAGACCTCTGGCATGACAGTCCATCGCACTAACGCCACGGGCTACTACGACTTTGTTTATTAAACAACTTTGTTTATTAAACAACGTTAATTTATTTAATCTTAGTTACATTTAATTTCTTAAGTATGTTATTTATTAAGTAAGTTTAGTTAATCTTAGTTAACATTTAATTTAACTTATTTTACGTTAAAGAGAACGAGTTAATTTGGACGGGATACACAATAGACTAACTTGAAAAAATAATGTTTTGGGTAACCCAAGCCTAAGCAAAGTTTAAGCACCGAACTAAAATTAACAACAGGACCCAAAGCTTAGCTTAATCCGTAAGCGTCGTTTTAGTTTCTAGGCAATAGATGATGATAATGCTCTCCAGCTTTATCTTGCAGAAGATGAAGTTGGAGAAATGTAAAAGACAAAGTAAGCACACTTGGTCTTTGCTGAGCAAAAATATGTGTGGTGAAAAGGTAGTTTTGTGGGTGTAGGTATTGGGAGAAGGGAAAGTAGCACTTTCATTATGTAACAATATATATAATTACTACGGAGGTTTCATTAAATTTTTTCTTTAAAATATACTTAATAAACAAAACAATAAATTGCGGAATAAGAAGTGTTCTTTTATTTTTGTATCCACAGTCTTCACTACATATTTCACTGCATGTTCATTTACGAATGAACGAGCTAATCTAGAGTAGAAAGTGATTTCATAAGTGAAAATTCATATTATTTTTTATCAAAGAAGAATGAACTGGTTGAATAAGAAACTCCTTCTAACCTAGTGATATCACTGCTTCAAATTCATGCTATTTTTCATGGAATATAACTCATTTAAGAATACTTAAGCATGTTGCATCTGCATGGTAATTTCACTGTTGAATATTCAACGAGAAAGTCAATTGGTGAACGCCAATGACATCCCCATGTTAAGTTTCTTGATGGATTCACCTTAAATTCCTCGGGTGTAGCTTCCATTCCTTGATGAAAAAGCTAAGGATTCCTTGGTGAATTTTGAAAATAGACTATACAAATCATGATTTTGACATTAATGATACTTTTTCTCCGAGTCTATCGATCAAGTCGTTGGAATATAACGTAGATCTTGTTTCATTACCATATAGGTAACCTCTATTGCACCTTAAGCAAATGTGAAGAGAACATTAAAGTTGAAGAAATAATACTGCATATTATTTTAAAATAAGATTAAATTCTTTTCCAATTTTTCACATGAAAGGTACGTAAAAAGTGATACCTCCTTAAAGCAACCATTTACATCATAGCAAGTATCGTAGGCAACTGCAATGTCTTGTTAGGAATAATAGAATTACTTATATGATACTGTAAAAGTATAAGAACCTATAAACGTTTTACGTTTCTCATTTCATAACCGAGTTCAATAAGAATAACTCCTATTTAGGTATGAAGGTACAACTGAGAAAAAAAACTAATAATTAAATTTTGTTTTTAAACCTTTTATAAACGGACTGTGGACACGAAGGTGAACGAAAAATGGTACTGAAAGAATCACCAATAAAAAAGAAAAATAAAAAAAAAAAAACAATTATTAATTGCTATAGATTTAAATTCTTTAATAAAAGTCTTTACAAGTGGCACTTCATCCGGTTCTTAATTAAATCGTTTTCAAAATGCAATTATAAGATATGAAGACGGAAAAAATAAGTCATTTTCTCTAGTCAATTGTCATCTTTCACTTAACACTCTTATGTGTTGTTTTTATTAATGAGAACTGTTTCCGTTTCAGGAGGATCTGAGAAATCCTTCAAATGAAGGGTGCTGCTTGGAAAATTTTTAATTGCCGTGCCAAAATAAAATAAGGATTTGTAAAATTTTTGAGATTTGACATCCAATTAATGGTTTTAAAATAAAACGTACAACTGCACGAAATTGTTTCAGTGACGGTTCAAGGTTTCAAAGTGAAGATGATAGTTCACGTTGATGGTGTATAGGTACCTAAAAACATATGACAAATTTTATGTACATACATAGATATAGTAAAATAGAACAAAATAAGTTTATTTTTCAATTGCTGGTAATTGTAGTCCGAGTTTCGTTTGAGAAGATTCCGACAAACCAAAATTCACACAATGCTTTCTTTTAGAATTAATTTGGTACTGGTGTAAATCTTGTTTAGTATTGTCCCAAATCCGCCACGTCGCTTATCTATTATGTACTTTAATTTCGATAGTAGTACTTGGCATTTTTTTAAATATGAATACATGGATAGATATACGGGGTGCCCCTAACTCGTGCTTTATATTTTGGGTTGCAAACGAGTGTATGGCTCAGAGCCATACCAACTTACTAGCAAATTAAGACAAATTCGAGTGTTTTCTTGTAGTTTTCAGTCGGTGGCCATGGTTCGCCAACCCCCCCCCCCCCCCCTGACTCTGAATCACTCTTTGTTCAACTGATTAATCCAAGTTAGATCGCCGCACGTCAAGAAAAAACGGTTAATAGGTAGTGGTAAGTTTTCACCTCATGGGTTATTTATGCCATTAAATTACATTTGTAAGCAAATTAAGACTTTTTCGTGGGATATTAGGACTGTGTTATTTTTATATCTGTACATTAGGGTGTCCGTCCACCCCCTTAATTGAACGTTTATGCGCTACGACAAATTTATTGACGAAACAAAAATTTGTCCGAGGTCATTAACCCGTGGCTCTAAAGCCATACATTTCCCATACAAATTTGTATGGAGATTTTGCACTTTTTACCTTTTATTTTTTTTCTCTCGAACTAATGTAGCTAATCTTAATTTTTTTTATGATCATTGTTTCTCAACTATTCCTTTGAAAAAGCACATCCAAGAATTAATGTAAAACGAAAAATTTATAATCTATTTCGAATTTTAAAAAGTTCACATATTTGTAATTTTCACCTTTTATTTTTTTCTCTGAAACTAAACAAGCGATTTTAATAAAATCAAAAATTCTGAAAAACAAAAACTTATAATTTATTTTAATTTTTTAAATTATTAAATATTTCAAATCCTTCCCCCGTTTTTTAAGTTTATTATTTTTTTTTTCTTCAACAGTTATTTTAATGTTTTATATTTAAAAAAAATTCTATTAAAAAACATTCAAAAATCTATGTAATTTTTTTTTTTTATTTAATTCGATTTTTTAAAAAAAAAATTATATCTTTACTTTTTACTTTTTTTAATACCAACACGATTTTTATTGTTTTTTTTTTTCCAACTTTTAAGCTCTTTCTGGTTAAAGGTGTAAATGGCAGAAGAAAATATATGTAAACACTTTAAATCGTAGTGACGGCCATTTCTGTATTAATAGAAATTACCGTTCTTTTATTTTTTCAAGGTTATGTTTAGGTAAATGTGTTGACATATTCACTAAGAATTGTTAAAGGTAATGTAATTTTTTGGTTTTCTTTAAATTTTTGGTTTCGAGTCAAAAAATTGTGTTCATAATGATTTCATCAATGACATTACGACAACCAGTATTTCTTTTGGGTGACTTAACAGAAACTTAACAAACTAATAACCAATTTTTAAAATTATTATATTATCACATCCGAGTAATGAAATACACAGTGAATAATAGTTGTTTATTAGTTATTAAAGAAGTTTTAATCTTTTGGAACTGTGCAAAAATTCCTGTATGCGCTGGTAAACAAAGTATTAACAAATTAAAAAAAAATATCTAAAAAGTATCGAAGCATACTGAAAAATCAAGGTAGATCCTACAACAAACTCCATAAGCAAGAAATCTATGAAAAATTAGACAATTTGTTTGACATAGCACACAGCGATGTCTTAAAATTGATTAACAAAGAAACTTGATTTACTTGGTCAACTATTTGATGGAAAATATCGTTTTGAAAACTTATCTAAGTTGAAAAAAAAATGTATTTCATTTGCTGGTATAGGTAAAGGTATCTTACTATATTTTTTAATTCATATAACTATATGTATCTTATTTATTTAAGAAGATCCTGTTTGTGATTCTATAAATCCTACAATTAATGTTTCTAATGTCGTTTTCCGTTGGTCACTCCTAGCACTCTTTTTTCACTCCATCCACACTCCCAACACTCCAAAAACCTTCCATTTGCTGTTCGGAGTGATGATTTAGGAGTGTTTTTTCACTCCGGATTTCATTAAGGAGTGCTAGGAGTGCGCTCTGAAAACACACATACGTTTAAAAGTATGTGTTGGATTAATTGTCAGAATATTAAATGCTTCTTCTTAGGATGTTCTGAAATTGAAATTATTGAAGAGTTCATTTTATTTTTTACTTCTACATAGATACACATATTACGGAAGAGAGTTTTTCATATTCCATTGGAATCAAAAAGGAGTGAAACACTCTGAAAATCCAATCGAAAACGACATAATAATGTCTAATGTATTACTGGATAATACTGCTGAAATAAGAAACAATTGTAAACTTGGTCACATAATACCAAGGGCCTATAACACAACGTGACAAGTTGACAAGTCTAAATCCTCTTGTCCAACTATACTTGTCCGAAGGATACGATCTTTCATAGATTTGACGCTTTGTGTTACAGGATTTAGGACGAGTTTTTCGCTTTTCACTTGTCCTACAAGTACTTGTCACGTTGTGTTACAGGCCCCAGGTGATAAAACAGGATACAGGTACTAGATTATGATTTTGTTTTATATGTATTATGTAACCTCTTTTAGGATAGCGACACATTATGCTTACGTTTTGTTTTTAATTAAAATATGCGCTTTTTCTCAGTAATATTTTTTTCTTATTTTTTCATAGGTAGTATTATTTTTGAATAAAATCTCAACAGATTCATTTTATTTTGTTTAGCACAAAAAAAAATATTATAACTTTATTTACAGTTAACTTTAGAAGTTTTCAAAAACTAGAAGAGCTTTAAGCATAAAAGACTACGTCTTATTTGTATTGAAATTGAAATAAATTCAATTGAATTGGATTTCAGTGTTTGGCTAAAATTGAAAGGAACATTTTAATATTAAAAGCAAATATACTTTTTGATAACGTAAAATTTTGAACAAAATTCGTTTGAACACAATTTCATTCATTATTATTAATTAATTACAAACTTAATAAGAGAATGGATTTCGGCTTTGAAAGCTATTTTAGGGCCAATTTTTCAATAGTCAGTTAGGCAGTCAGTTAGTACTTAATCTTCAGATAGAGCAAAAATTAGTTTTTCAATAGTCAGATATGTAGATTATTCCTGAGAATAAACTATCTGCTCATTTCAGAGTGAAATAAAATTATTCCTAGAAATAAATATTTTCAATGTCAAAAAACACCTTTCTTTAATATTGCTTTGAAGTAAACGTTAAATAAAAATTAAATTTTTTGAAATGTATCAAAAACAAAAACAAACACAAATAAATTTGACGTTCAAATTCTAATATTCTATAGTTTATTTTTTCCTTATTGAAAAATTCGACTTTGCTATCCGATTGTTTAAGAGTCAATTAAATTTGTTCCTCGGGTAAGTAAACTGATTGTTTAACTGACAATTGAAAAATCGGCTCTTTGTAATAGGTGCCGTTATTTTTTAATGATATTTTTTAAAAGTAGATTTTTTTAGAAAATTGCCCGTCCCGCCTAAACTATAATATACATAAGTTGAGATATGTAAATATATTTATAAAAACACAATACCACTGCTTGTCAAATAAATTTTAATGAAAAAATTCCTTCAAATTGATTGCTTCATGAACCGAAAATAACAATAAGAATGTCCCAACTTGTGTCTTTTTTTTGCGTTAAATAATTTTTTTCTTATATACTGCGTAATTTCGTTCAATTCAATTCAAAATCATCTCATTTCCCATACAAATTCAAATTTCCAAATGAAGTAATTTCAAACAAATTTGCACTCGATTCGGTAGGGAATTACGTAAGACTTTTATGAACACACCCAAATGGAATCCATTCAAAGTGGAACCTATTTAAAATGAATGAACAATAACCTGTTTTAAAGTTATAAAAAAAGAAGCAAACAAGAAAACTTCCTATACAATTTGTATAGAAAAAAGAAATGAGCGATGAGCGACATCTAAATTTATTACCAGGCTTATTATTTCACCAAACTCTAACTAAGAAGCTATTGGCATAAAAATAGGAGACATTTTAATTTTTTTGAATCAGTCTAGTGTTCATACTTACATAGTTTGATTTACATTTTTATTCCTTTTTACTTGTTTTGAGATATGATATGCATGAAAACATATATGGGGATGTAACACTGCGATCTATAGATCTATTTTGTCCCCGCTTAGAGCTCGATGGGGTTGCTCATCTTACAGATCTACCTCCAAACCTATTCCTCTGACGAATTTAAGTAGTTGGGGTATTTTAAGAGAGAAAAGGTCGCTCTCTTCTACCTGGTAGCATCCCAGGTGTTTTATTATTTGATGGATAAGTGCATTACATCTGCCCCAGGTTTTGATCTGGGATATCCTCATGCATGCTACAGAATCTGTATGTGGCTCTGCTCACTAGACCAAGAATACTAAGGGGTGTCTTCTTAGTTTACAGTGGCCAGTGAGGAGACCCGTAAGTATTCTGAAGTTGTTCCTACTTAGGCTGATACAGTTCTTTAGGCTGATACAGTTAGTAAAACGTTCTTGGTTATAGTTCCCAAGAAGAAGTTTGGCCTGCCTCAGATCCAAAAATTGGAAAGAAATTATTGGATCTATTGGCATCCTCTTCTTTTTTGAGGTTGTTTGTAATCACATTTTCTCCTATACCGAAATAGGGCTCAGGCCCTGTTAGTGGAGTCTTAGCTCCGATTTTAGCTTAGGGAGTCTGCTTCTTCATTTCCCTGGCCAGGTACCTGTCCTCGTGTAGATAGGTCAATGAGTTAGGCTAAACGTCACAGTGTAAACGCCGCCGTGTAAATAAAACATCTTAAAATCACAACGCTAGAGGCGCGCGACAAGCTAAGAAGACCTAAAAGTGGAAAGAATTCGGTTCAGTGGGAATCGGTATCGGTACAGAATTGTAAACCGGTTCGCCGATCGTAAACTTCAATTCTTCGCATTCTAAATTGTAACTCAGTCAGAGACGCAACAGTAAATTGTCATTCTCTAATTAAATTAACGAAGTGTTTTATTTTCCACACCACGAGTTGCAATATACCCAATAAAGTGTGACATTGTTGTTTTTACCGAGTTCATTTAGCCTGTCTACACATTCCCATACTGTTTTCGGATTTTTTTTTTGAGATAAGTATAAGTATAAGTATTTAAGTTTTTAACTTTAACTGCCTAGGTATAAATATAGGTCTACAATATTTTTTTTCTTCAAAACTTGTTGCGTGTTGATAGTCTATTGAAGAGAATGTCTTCTCGATTTTGGAGCCCCCTAAAGCTGCTGCCTGGGGTACGTGTCCCCCCCCCCCACCCCCCTATAGATCATATTCCATTGGAATCAAAAAGGAGTGAAACACTCTGAAAATCCAATCGAAAACGACATAATAATGTCTAATGTATTACTGGATAATACTGCTGAAATAAGAAACAATTGTAAACTTGGTCACATAATACCAAGGGCCTATAACACAACGTGACAAGTTGACAAGTCTAAATCCTCTTGTCCAACTATACTTGTCCGAAGGATACGATCTTTCATAGATTTGACGCTTTGTGTTACAGGATTTAGGACGAGTTTTTCGCTTTTCACTTGTCCTACAAGTACTTGTCACGTTGTGTTACAGGCCCCAGGTGATAAAACAGGATACAGGTACTAGATTATGATTTTGTTTTATATGTATTATGTAACCTCTTTTAGGATAGCGACACATTATGCTTACGTTTTGTTTTTAATTAAAATATGCGCTTTTTCTCAGTAATATTTTTTTCTTATTTTTTCATAGGTAGTATTATTTTTGAATAAAATCTCAACAGATTCATTTTATTTTGTTTAGCACAAAAAAAAATATTATAACTTTATTTACAGTTAACTTTAGAAGTTTTCAAAAACTAGAAGAGCTTTAAGCATAAAAGACTACGTCTTATTTGTATTGAAATTGAAATAAATTCAATTGAATTGGATTTCAGTGTTTGGCTAAAATTGAAA
The DNA here is from genome assembly GCA_947049315.1 of Epistrophella euchroma. Taxonomy (NCBI): domain Eukaryota; kingdom Metazoa; phylum Arthropoda; class Insecta; order Diptera; family Syrphidae; genus Epistrophella; species Epistrophella euchroma. Next base: position 101,218,388 of record OX346245.1, on the reverse strand, counting down.
GGAACATTTTAATATTAAAAGCAAATATACTTTTTGATAACGTAAAATTTTGAACAAAATTCGTTTGAACACAATTTCATTCATTATTATTAATTAATTACAAACTTAATAAGAGAATGGATTTCGGCTTTGAAAGCTATTTTAGGGCCAATTTTTCAATAGTCAGTTAGGCAGTCAGTTAGTACTTAATCTTCAGATAGAGCAAAAATTAGTTTTTCAATAGTCAGATGTAGATTATTCCTGAGAATAAACTATCTGCTCATTTCAGAGTGAAATAAAATTATTCCTAGAAATAAATATTTTCAATGTCAAAAAACACCTTTCTTTAATATTGCTTTGAAGTAAACGTTAAATAAAAATTAAATTTTTTGAAATGTATCAAAAACAAAAACAAACACAAATAAATTTGACGTTCAAATTCTAATATTCTATAGTTTATTTTTTCCTTATTGAAAAATTCGACTTTGCTATCCGATTGTTTAAGAGTCAATTAAATTTGTTCCTCGGGTAAGTAAACTGATTGTTTAACTGACAATTGAAAAATCGGCTCTTTGTAATAGGTGCCGTTATTTTTTAATGATATTTTTTAAAAGTAGATTTTTTTAGAAAATTGCCCGTCCCGCCTAAACTATAATATACATAAGTTGAGATATGTAAATATATTTATAAAAACACAATACCACTGCTTGTCAAATAAATTTTAATGAAAAAATTCCTTCAAATTGATTGCTTCATGAACCGAAAATAACAATAAGAATGTCCCAACTTGTGTCTTTTTTTTGCGTTAAATAATTTTTTTCTTATATACTGCGTAATTTCGTTCAATTCAATTCAAAATCATCTCATTTCCCATACAAATTCAAATTTCCAAATGAAGTAATTTCAAACAAATTTGCACTCGATTCGGTAGGGAATTACGTAAGACTTTTATGAACACACCCAAATGGAATCCATTCAAAGTGGAACCTATTTAAAATGAATGAACAATAACCTGTTTTAAAGTTATAAAAAAAGAAGCAAACAAGAAAACTTCCTATACAATTTGTATAGAAAAAAGAAATGAGCGATGAGCGACATCTAAATTTATTACCAGGCTTATTATTTCACCAAACTCTAACTAAGAAGCTATTGGCATAAAAATAGGAGACATTTTAATTTTTTTGAATCAGTCTAGTGTTCATACTTACATAGTTTGATTTACATTTTTATTCCTTTTTACTTGTTTTGAGATATGATATGCATGAAAACATATATGGGGATGTAACACTGCGATCTATAGATCTATTTTGTCCCCGCTTAGAGCTCGATGGGGTTGCTCATCTTACAGATCTACCTCCAAACCTATTCCTCTGACGAATTTAAGTAGTTGGGGTATTTTAAGAGAGAAAAGGTCGCTCTCTTCTACCTGGTAGCATCCCAGGTGTTTTATTATTTGATGGATAAGTGCATTACATCTGCCCCAGGTTTTGATCTGGGATATCCTCATGCATGCTACAGAATCTGTATGTGGCTCTGCTCACTAGACCAAGAATACTAAGGGGTGTCTTCTTAGTTTACAGTGGCCAGTGAGGAGACCCGTAAGTATTCTGAAGTTGTTCCTACTTAGGCTGATACAGTTCTTTAGGCTGATACAGTTAGTAAAACGTTCTTGGTTATAGTTCCCAAGAAGAAGTTTGGCCTGCCTCAGATCCAAAAATTGGAAAGAAATTATTGGATCTATTGGCATCCTCTTCTCTTTTGAGGTTGTTTGTAATCACATTTTCTCCTATACCGAAATAGGGCTCAGGCCCTGTTAGTGGAGTCTTAGCTCCGATTTTAGCTTAGGGAGTCTGCTTCTTCATTTCCCTGGCCAGGTACCTGTCCTCGTGTAGATAGGTCAATGAGTTAGGCTAAACGTCACAGTGTAAACGCCGCCGTGTAAATAAAACATCTTAAAATCACAACGCTAGAGGCGCGCGACAAGCTAAGAAGACCTAAAAGTGGAAAGAATTCGGTTCAGTGGGAATCGGTATCGGTACAGAATTGTAAACCGGTTCGCCGATCGTAAACTTCAATTCTTCGCATTCTAAATTGTAACTCAGTCAGAGACGCAACAGTAAATTGTCATTCTCTAATTAAATTAACGAAGTGTTTTATTTTCCACACCACGAGTTGCAATATACCCAATAAAGTGTGACATTGTTGTTTTTACCGAGTTCATTTAGCCTGTCTACACATTCCCATACTGTTTTCGGATTTTTTTTTTGAGATAAGTATAAGTATAAGTATTTAAGTTTTTAACTTTAACTGCCTAGGTATAAATATAGGTCTACAATATTTTTTTTCTTCAAAACTTGTTGCGTGTTGATAGTCTATTGAAGAGAATGTCTTCTCGATTTTGGAGCCCCCTAAAGCTGCTGCCTGGGGTACGTGTAACCCCCCCCCCACCCCCCTATAGATCATATTCCATTGGAATCAAAAAGGAGTGAAACACTCTGAAAATCCAATCGAAAACGACATAATAATGTCTAATGTATTACTGGATAATACTGCTGAAATAAGAAACAATTGTAAACTTGGTCACATAATACCAAGGGCCTATAACACAACGTGACAAGTTGACAAGTCTAAATCCACTTGTCCAACTATACTTGTCCGAAGGATACGATCTTTCATAGATTTGACGCTTTGTGTTACAGGATTTAGGACGAGTTTTTCGCTTTTCACTTGTCCTACAAGTACTTGTCACGTTGTGTTACAGGCCCCAGGTGATAAAACAGGATACAGGTACTAGATTATGATTTTGTTTTATATGTATTATGTAACCTCTTTTAGGATAGCGACACATTATGCTTACGTTTTGTTTTTAATTAAAATATGCGCTTTTTCTCAGTAATATTTTTTTCTTATTTTTTCATAGGTAGTATTATTTTTGAATAAAATCTCAACAGATTCATTTTATTTTGTTTAGCACAAAAAAAAATATTATAACTTTATTTACAGTTAACTTTAGAAGTTTTCAAAAACTAGAAGAGCTTTAAGCATAAAAGACTACGTCTTATTTGTATTGAAATTGAAATAAATTCAATTGAATTGGATTTCAGTGTTTGGCTAAAATTGAAAGGAACATTTTAATATTAAAAGCAAATATACTTTTTGATAACGTAAAATTTTGAACAAAATTCGTTTGAACACAATTTCATTCATTATTATTAATTAATTACAAACTTAATAAGAGAATGGATTTCGGCTTTGAAAGCTATTTTAGGGCCAATTTTTCAATAGTCAGTTAGGCAGTCAGTTAGTACTTAATCTTCAGATAGAGCAAAAATTAGTTTTTCAATAGTCAGATATGTAGATTATTCCTGAGAATAAACTATCTGCTCATTTCAGAGTGAAATAAAATTATTCCTAGAAATAAATATTTTCAATGTCAAAAAACACCTTTCTTTAATATTGCTTTGAAGTAAACGTTAAATAAAAATTAAATTTTTTGAAATGTATCAAAAACAAAAACAAACACAAATAAATTTGACGTTCAAATTCTAATATTCTATAGTTTATTTTTTCCTTATTGAAAAATTCGACTTTGCTATCCGATTGTTTAAGAGTCAATTAAATTTGTTCCTCGGGTAAGTAAACTGATTGTTTAACTGACAATTGAAAAATCGGCTCTTTGTAATAGGTGCCGTTATTTTTTAATGATATTTTTTAAAAGTAGATTTTTTTAGAAAATTGCCCGTCCCGCCTAAACTATAATATACATAAGTTGAGATATGTAAATATATTTATAAAAACACAATACCACTGCTTGTCAAATAAATTTTAATGAAAAAATTCCTTCAAATTGATTGCTTCATGAACCGAAAATAACAATAAGAATGTCCCAACTTGTGTCTTTTTTTTGCGTTAAATAATTTTTTTCTTATATACTGCGTAATTTCGTTCAATTCAATTCAAAATCATCTCATTTCCCATACAAATTCAAATTTCCAAATGAAGTAATTTCAAACAAATTTGCACTCGATTCGGTAGGGAATTACGTAAGACTTTTATGAACACACCCAAATGGAATCCATTCAAAGTGGAACCTATTTAAAATGAATGAACAATAACCTGTTTTAAAGTTATAAAAAAAGAAGCAAACAAGAAAACTTCCTATACAATTTGTATAGAAAAAAGAAATGAGCGATGAGCGACATCTAAATTTATTACCAGGCTTATTATTTCACCAAACTCTAACTAAGAAGCTATTGGCATAAAAATAGGAGACATTTTAATTTTTTTGAATCAGTCTAGTGTTCATACTTACATAGTTTGATTTACATTTTTATTCCTTTTTACTTGTTTTGAGATATGATATGCATGAAAACATATATGGGGATGTAACACTGCGATCTATAGATCTATTTTGTCCCCGCTTAGAGCTCGATGGGGTTGCTCATCTTACAGATCTACCTCCAAACCTATTCCTCTGACGAATTTAAGTAGTTGGGGTATTTTAAGAGAGAAAAGGTCGCTCTCTTCTACCTGGTAGCATCCCAGGTGTTTTATTATTTGATGGATAAGTGCATTACATCTGCCCCAGGTTTTGATCTGGGATATCCTCATGCATGCTACAGAATCTGTATGTGGCTCTGCTCACTAGACCAAGAATACTAAGGGGTGTCTTCTTAGTTTACAGTGGCCAGTGAGGAGACCCGTAAGTATTCTGAAGTTGTTCCTACTTAGGCTGATACAGTTCTTTAGGCTGATACAGTTAGTAAAACGTTCTTGGTTATAGTTCCCAAGAAGAAGTTTGGCCTGCCTCAGATCCAAAAATTGGAAAAAAATTATTGGATCTATTGGCATCCTCTTCTTTTTTGAGGTTGTTTGTAATCACATTTTCTCCTATACCGAAATAGGGCTCAGGCCCTGTTAGTGGAGTCTTAGCTCCGATTTTAGCTTAGGGAGTCTGCTTCTTCATTTCCCTGGCCAGGTACCTGTCCTCGTGTAGATAGGTCAATGAGTTAGGCTAAACGTCACAGTGTAAACGCCGCCGTGTAAATAAAACATCTTAAAATCACAACGCTAGAGGCGCGCGACAAGCTAAGAAGACCTAAAAGTGGAAAGAATTCGGTTCAGTGGGAATCGGTATCGGTACAGAATTGTAAACCGGTTCGCCGATCGTAAACTTCAATTCTTCGCATTCTAAATTGTAACTCAGTCAGAGACGCAACAGTAAATTGTCATTCTCTAATTAAATTAACGAAGTGTTTTATTTTCCACACCACGAGTTGCAATATACCCAATAAAGTGTGACATTGTTGTTTTTACCGAGTTCATTTAGCCTGTCTACACATTCCCATACTGTTTTCGGATTTTTTTTTTGAGATAAGTATAAGTATAAGTATTTAAGTTTTTAACTTTAACTGCCTAGGTATAAATATAGGTCTACAATATTTTTTTTCTTCAAAACTTGTTGCGTGTTGATAGTCTATTGAAGAGAATGTCTTCTCGATTTTGGAGCCCCCTAAAGCTGCTGCCTGGGGTACGTGTCCCCCCCCCCCCACCCCCCTATAGATCATATTCCATTGGAATCAAAAAGGAGTGAAACACTCTGAAAATCCAATCGAAAACGACATAATAATGTCTAATGTATTACTGGATAATACTGCTGAAATAAGAAACAATTGTAAACTTGGTCACATAATACCAAGGGCCTATAACACAACGTGACAAGTTGACAAGTCTAAATCCACTTGTCCAACTATACTTGTCCGAAGGATACGATCTTTCATAGATTTGACGCTTTGTGTTACAGGATTTAGGACGAGTTTTTCGCTTTTCACTTGTCCTACAAGTACTTGTCACGTTGTGTTACAGGCCCCAGGTGATAAAACAGGATACAGGTACTAGATTATGATTTTGTTTTATATGTATTATGTAACCTCTTTTAGGATAGCGACACATTATGCTTACGTTTTGTTTTTAATTAAAATATGCGCTTTTTCTCTGTAATATTTTTTTCTTATTTTTTCATAGGTAGTATTATTTTTGAATAAAATCTCAACAGATTCATTTTATTTTGTTTAGCACAAAAAAAAATATTATAACTTTATTTACAGTTAACTTTAGAAGTTTTCAAAAACTAGAAGAGCTTTAAGCATAAAAGACTACGTCTTATTTGTATTGAAATTGAAATAAATTCAATTGAATTGGATTTCAGTGTTTGGCTAAAATTGAAAGGAACATTTTAATATTAAAAGCAAATATACTTTTTGATAACGTAAAATTTTGAACAAAATTCGTTTGAACACAATTTCATTCATTATTATTAATTAATTACAAACTTAATAAGAGAATGGATTTCGGCTTTGAAAGCTATTTTAGGGCCAATTTTTCAATAGTCAGTTAGGCAGTCAGTTAGTACTTAATCTTCAGATAGAGCAAAAATTAGTTTTTCAATAGTCAGATATGTAGATTATTCCTGAGAATAAACTATCTGCTCATTTCAGAGTGAAATAAAATTATTCCTAGAAATAAATATTTTCAATGTCAAAAAACACCTTTCTTTAATATTGCTTTGAAGTAAACGTTAAATAAAAATTAAATTTTTTGAAATGTATCAAAAACAAAAACAAACACAAATAAATTTGACGTTCAAATTCTAATATTCTATAGTTTATTTTTTCCTTATTGAAAAATTCGACTTTGCTATCCGATTGTTTAAGAGTCAATTAAATTTGTTCCTCGGGTAAGTAAACTGATTGTTTAACTGACAATTGAAAAATCGGCTCTTTGTAATAGGTGCCGTTATTTTTTAATGATATTTTTTAAAAGTAGATTTTTTTAGAAAATTGCCCGTCCCGCCTAAACTATAATATACATAAGTTGAGATATGTAAATATATTTATAAAAACACAATACCACTGCTTGTCAAATAAATTTTAATGAAAAAATTCCTTCAAATTGATTGCTTCATGAACCGAAAATAACAATAAGAATGTCCCAACTTGTGTCTTTTTTTTGCGTTAAATAATTTTTTTCTTATATACTGCGTAATTTCGTTCAATTCAATTCAAAATCATCTCATTTCCCATACAAATTCAAATTTCCAAATGAAGTAATTTCAAACAAATTTGCACTCGATTCGGTAGGGAATTACGTAAGACTTTTATGAACACACCCAAATGGAATCCATTCAAAGTGGAACCTATTTAAAATGAATGAACAATAACCTGTTTTAAAGTTATAAAAAAAGAAGCAAACAAGAAAACTTCCTATACAATTTGTATAGAAAAAAGAAATGAGCGATGAGCGACATCTAAATTTATTACCAGGCTTATTATTTCACCAAACTCTAACTAAGAAGCTATTGGCATAAAAATAGGAGACATTTTAATTTTTTTGAATCAGTCTAGTGTTCATACTTACATAGTTTGATTTACATTTTTATTCCTTTTTACTTGTTTTGAGATATGATATGCATGAAAACATATATGGGGATGTAACACTGCGATCTATAGATCTATTTTGTCCCCGCTTAGAGCTCGATGGGGTTGCTCATCTTACAGATCTACCTCCAAACCTATTCCTCTGACGAATTTAAGTAGTTGGGGTATTTTAAGAGAGAAAAGGTCGTTCTCTTCTACCTGGTAGCATCCCAGGTGTTTTATTATTTGATGGATAAGTGCATTACATCTGCCCCAGGTTTTGATCTGGGATATCCTCATGCATGCTACAGAATCTGTATGTGGCTCTGCTCACTAGACCAAGAATACTAAGGGGTGTCTTCTTAGTTTACAGTGGCCAGTGAGGAGACCCGTAAGTATTCTGAAGTTGTTCCTACTTAGGCTGATACAGTTCTTTAGGCTGATACAGTTAGTAAAACGTTCTTGGTTATAGTTCCCAAGAAGAAGTTTGGCCTGCCTCAGATCCAAAAATTGGAAAGAAATTATTGGATCTATTGGCATCCTCTTCTTTTTTGAGGTTGTTTGTAATCACATTTTCTCCTATACCGAAATAGGGCTCAGGCCCTGTTAGTGGAGTCTTAGCTCCGATTTTAGCTTAGGGAGTTTGCTTCTTCATTTCCCTGGTCAGGTACCTGTACCTGTCCTCGTGTAGATAGCTCAATGAGTTAGGCTAAACGTCACAGTGTAAACGCCGCCGTGTAAATAAAACATCTTAAAATCACAACGCTAGAGGCGCGCGACAAGCTAAGAAGACCTAAAAGTGGAAAGAATTCGGTTCAGTGGGAATCGGTATCGGTACAGAATTGTAAACCGGTTCGCCGATCGTAAACTTCAATTCTTCGCATTCTAAATTGTAACTCAGTCAGAGACGCAACAGTAAATTGTCATTCTCTAATTAAATTAACGAAGTGTTTTATTTTCCACACCACGAGTTGCAATATACCCAATAAAGTGTGACATTGTTATTTTTACCGAGTTCATTAAGCCTGTCTACACATTCCCATACTGTTTTCGGATTTTTTTTCTGAGATAAGTAGGTATGTATTTAATTTTTTAACTTTAACTGCCTAGGTATAAATATAGGTCTACAATAATTTTTTTCTTCAAAACTTGTTGCGTGTTGATAGTCTATTGAAGAGAATGTTTTCTCGATTTTGGAGCCCCCTAAAGCTGCTGCCTGGGGTACGTGTCCCCCCCCCCCCCACCCCCCTATAGATCGGCGCTGCCTGAAGGTATGGGAACAAATACTAATGACTTAATACTTAACAAAACATCGGGTAACCAGCATAGAAACAGAATTCGAAGAAACCAAGCAAAAGAAATAAAGAAACTATTTGGAGAAATTGAGCTTAAAGCTGTAGTCGTACATTGGGATGTCAAGCTTATCCCTGATGACATAACCTGCAAAAGAGTTGACAGGGTCCCAATAATATTTAGCAATGGTTCTATTAGCAAAATTCTTAATGTACCTGCTCTACTTGATGCCAAAGGGGTTACTCAAGCTCAAGAAATTTATAATGTTATCAATGATTGGGGCTTAAAAGATCCGATAAAAGCATTGTGTTGCGATACAACAAATCCAAACATTGGTTGTAGACAAGGAGCTGCTATTATTTTGGAGCAAATGTTAGAGTCAGAATTATTATACTTGCCATTTAGTGATATACATAGATGCAAATATTTGTACACTACTTAAAACAGTTTTACCACGTGGTGATTACAAAGAGTTGCTTAATTTGAGTAGAATTTTTTTTGTACCACGGATCATCAAGATGTAAAATTTTCTAAACCAGGTGCATTCCATGACGCTCATTAGATGGCCAAAGCAATTTACAGCTTAAAAATTTATATTTTTCGAGAAGTTTTACAACTATCGAAAGGTGAAACAGAAAGTTTATTAGATAGAAGTTTTGGTATACAGCACCGCTTACTATAGCCGCTACAAGACAAGATTTGGAATTTTTGAAAGCTGCCTGCAGATACAAAGGAATTAACAAACGTTATATCTGAAATTATTATCCATAAATTATAAAGTCACTTGTGGTACCTCAGTCCTGAAGCAGTATCACTATCATTTTTTGATGAAAATGTATCTTCTGAAGTTAAGCGTAAAATGGTTAATGCTTTAAAAATAAAGTGCCAAGCTATGAATAATATAAAATAAAAATCGTAAAAAGTAAAAATATAATATTTATTAAAAAATCGAAATAAATATTTTTTTTTTTTATATAGATTTTTGAATGTGTTTTTTTTTAAAGAACTATTAATATGCAAAAATCAATAAAAAAAATTGAAATAACTGCCGTAGTTTGAAAAAAAAAATATTAAACTTAAACAACGGGGAAGAAATTGAAATATTTAATAATTTAAAAAATTAAAATAAATTATAAGTTTTTGTTTTTCAGATTTTTTGATTTTTATTTTTTATTAAGATCATTTTTATTTTATAAAAATAAAAAAAAATAGAATCGCTTGCTTAGTTTCAGAGAAAAAAAATAAAAGGTGAAAAGTACAAATATGTGAACTTTTTAAAATTCGAAATAAATTATAAATTTTTGGATGTGGTTTTTAAAGGAATAGTTAAAAAATAATAATCAAAAAAACAAATATGAATAGCTACATTAATTCGAGAGAAAAAAAATAAAAGATAAAAAGTGCAAAATCTCCATACATATTTGTATGGGAAATGTATGGCTTTAGAGGCACGGGTTATTGACCTCGGACAAAATTTTCTTTGGTCAATAAATTTTTCGTTGCGCATAAACTTCCGATTTAGGTGGTGGCCGATCCAAGAAAAATATACACACTTTCTAACCACACTGAATTGTTTTTATTATTTCTTTTTCAAGCGTTAGATCTCACGAAGAGCTTACAGAATTAATGCTTTTTTTTAAGCTTTAATGATAATAAAAATTATTTACTATGCATTCTACGGCATCGCGATAAGAGCTTTTTTATGGGATTGACTAATGCACTATGCTGCAACCAAATTGTGATGCAAACGCCCTTTCTTCGCTGTACTGACAATCTTTGTTGGACAGAGTACAGTAATATTTTGGTCAATAATATGGTAGGAATTGCAATTAGCTCTATTGAGCACTGTGTTGATACGATATTATTTAGTAAAACAAATTATTCGTTAAAATTTGCGAAGCAACACGAGATCGGGTCTGTTAGTTTATTTAGAATTTCCAATATTCTTGTGGAATCAGTTTGCATAAGTTTCTAAGGAAATAAGGAGATAAAGCTTAATTTTCTGAATTTAAATAAGCAAACAAAGCCCTAAAACTACTTTTGTGATTAACTTGTTGTTTTTCAAAAACTATTAACACTTGAATTCATAAGTAAAAATGCGTTCAAGCTGGCATGTGTTTTTTTTATGTTGCTGAATTTGCAGTTGCAGGAAAATGGCAGAGAAGCAAATCAAAGTAATACTTTTTGAAATTTATTTGTAATCGTGAATTAGTTTTTTTATTTGATGTGAAATTCGGCCGTCCAGAGTTTGACTTTTTGCAAAATTACCACAAACTTTTAAAAATGTTGTCTTATTATTAATAATGGTTATGATAAAGTGGCTTACTTGAAATGTAGACGTTGGTCATCCTAAAACGGTTTTGGAAAATGTCAACCAATAATTCCTTGATAGTTTTGAGGGAATTCTTGTTTTTTGGATTTTGCCTAAACATCCCATTTTTTTAAAAACGGTTCCTTTCAAAAGACTGAAAACAATGAGCTTAAAAATATGCATTCACTACCCATATTTAAAATAACATTAGAAAACCAAATAAAATTTCCTGAAAAATGATTTACACATATATCTCACTTTTTCTATGTTTGTTGTTTTAGCAGTCATGAACTCATTAAACAAAGTATGATGACAGACAACATGCTGATTTTCCTGTATTCGCTTCGTTTCGTACGGCGGCGCCGTTTCGTACGGTTGGGCCTTAAATTGACTATATAAACTTGCCAACAGCTGATGTGTGAGCTTGCAATTTTTTAGAAGTCATTTTGGCTTTGAAATTGTGTTTAGAAAATATAAAAAATAATTGCTTATAAAAGTGGAAAGAGTAAAAAATGACACACAGCGAAAAGTTTAAGCAGCAGCTGTCCATGCAATTTATGAGCGATTACTTGTAAAAATGCCTTGGTCAAGTGCTGTTTACATAAAATTCGGCTTCATATTTGGTATTCATCCAATAAAATGAAAAAGATCAAGTTTTAGGCGAATTCAACCATAAGATTTGCATGAGATGCGACAAAAACTAAGGCATGTAACATGGGTTCAGAAAAGAAAAAATCGAATGGATGGGTCTCTGTTTAGATGGGAGGAGCAGTTCTAAAAAATCGACTTAAAATAGCAAAACAAAAAAAAAATCATTAAAAAACAACGGTACCACTTACTTTGTCATAATTTAACTTTTTGCATCCAGAAATTCATTCTTTTATTTTCTGTTTATTATAAATTCAAAATTTTATCCAAAAATAAAAAAAAACTAGAGTTCAAACAGTTGATAAAGCTTCAAACAGCATCCGATTATTTTAGTTCTACCTTGAAACAGAAAAAAAGGAATTAAAGCCCAAAACAGATGTGCAGCTTTTTCCCATGCAGCGAAATTAGAAATAGAGATATCGTGCAGCAAAGGCTGCATGCAGAGCCTGGAATATGACAGCTCTCATAAGAACCTGTGTAAATTTATTTTCGCTGCATTGGAAAAAGCTGCACATCTGTTTTCAGCATAAGATAATCGTGAAAGATTTTAGCATTGTATCCCCCGAAACGCATAGTCCCCTTTTTAGAGTTCCTCTAAACGCAAACTCCCAAACTTATCGGTTTAAACTGGTAATGGTAACCCTAATCACTGGCTTATTTGTGATAGTACTTTACCATTTTATACATATTCTCATCACATTAAATAACTACTATAATTTACAAATTCAATTTCATAAAAGAATGAATTCAATCAAATTTTTTGCCCAGTCTATAACCGCATCATAATCATAGCCACCACTTTATGCATTTCATCATCAAAATTATCGGCAAATAAGTTTCATTAATTTCAATCCCACTGTTGCAAGTCGGTACAAGAACCAGACCACAATGCACCACATCGTTACCATGTCCCCTATATCTATACTTTTTGTTTGTTCAAGTCCAAAACAGTACGAATCCACTCCATTAAAACGTATCTCCTTGCACCAATCGCATTTGCACACAGAAAATTGCTTTTTCACTGCCATGCCAGGGTACTCTTCTTCTGTACTGTGTAGTGTACATACTCTTCTACAAGCGGGGAAAGGCGGTTTTATAAATCGTATTTTGCTGAACAAATTTACATTCATGATTCCATAATAAACTAAAATACCCACGCATATAAAACTAACCGCAACAGCAACTACTACCGACAGATATGTGTTTGCCTACTACATTGTTTTTCCCACCAAAAAAGATACAACACTAGAGGGCGCTCCCGTGCTCGTCTATTACATCCAAATCAGCTGAAACAAACTTACGGACTAATTGGTGGAAAATTAAGTTTTGGCTTTCGAATTGTGTTCGAGTTAAATTCTGCAAATGCACAAATTAATTTCATCCATATTGAGTTCGAGCGAGGGATGATGGTGGTGCTAGTTACGACACATCACCCAAGTAGAGCTATGAGTACGTACTTATACATATTTGTAAGTGTGGAATAAGTGAAAAGGAGATTTAGGAGATTGAAGGATCTGAAACGATGTAATGAAAATTATTAAGGAAGACGATCCGAGGATGTAAGTTTGTAAGATTTATGTTTCGTCCGTGATTTTCAAAAGAAAAACCAACACCTTCCCACATTTTAGGTATCTGTTATTAAGAAGTATGGATAATGTTCATTTTTTAATCAAACGTAAGGACGTACTTAGGCCTTGACAAGCATCAAATCAAATAGTACCTTTTGAACATCAATGAATAAAAATGACATCAATGTATCAAAAAACAGGTCTTTTATTTTAATCCATTCGCATAAATTGTATTTTTAGTTTTTCTATCGCTGAATTGAAATTCAATATGTTTGGAAAATGAGTGAATATATAATTTAAAAGCTAAATGAAAGCCAAGCAAGTCAAGTTTAAATACATAACATCTTAAATCTACGTCATCATCTCTATCAAGCTCAAGTTCAAATGATCTCCGAAAAGCAAGTATGATCTCCGAAAAGCAAGTATTTGCATCAAAATCGATGATTTTGAAAATATTTCACCCAACATCATCTTTCGTTTGACACTCACTCGTTCGTGTACACTCTTAGCCTGAAATGGGAATTCCCTTTAAAACCTTTTAAAACAGAAAATAAGTTTGAAATAGGGGTTGGGTAAGAAATCCAAAATGACAAAATCCCGAGTGGACAAAATACCGAATGGACAAAATCCCGAATTACTATAATTCCGAATGCCAGTATCCCGAATGACAAAATCCCGAATGGCTCAGTACTGAGCTATCTTTAAAATATACTTTTTTTCATTGTTAATAATTGTTTTTTTTTTTGCTTAGGTACAAATTGTTACATACATATATTTAAAATGAGTTGCAGAAGTTCGTACTAAGGACATAATTTTTTTTATAAGGTAATTGGGTTGCGATGATGCCGATAATTCGATATGGAAAAAGTTGATTTTTCAAAATATAGCTCTTTCCTAAAAAAATTTAGTTTTTGTTTAATGTGCATTCGTGATTTTTCATTTACATAACCATTAAATAAAGTTAATTGACTCACAAACGGATAGCACAATTGAATTTTTCAATCATGAATAGCATTGAATTTTGAAACAAGTGTTAAATGACGTAAAACTTTATTAAAGAAAATAGTTTTTAAAAAATCAGTGATTTTCTATTGCCGCTTGAACGGAGGGATGTAGACTACCCTTGCCTACAATTTTTTTTCATCTTTTGACTCAACATAACCTATACGCAGAAGTATTTGTATGCATCTTGTGCCGAACACTACCTATTTTTTTTTGTATGCTATTTATTGTTATAAATTTATTATTGCACAGTTTTGAATAGCGGTATTTTAGAAACTGTTGTGTCTACAATGATGTTTCTGGGCTCAAAATGAAGAAAATTTAAATACTTTGAAATTGTAGAGAGAAGTTATAGCCGAGAAACTTGTCCTTTAGGGTTAAAATTGACCATAACCGATAAAAGCCTGAAAATTTCGCGGTTTTTTCGAAAACTTGGCTTTTCATCATAAACAACTCAGCAAAAAATCAGAACTACCGGATCGGATCTAACGCAAGTATGTCTTCCTATGAGAAGACAAAGTTATGGACTTTAAACAATTCTAACTATGTAGGTCATAATTCTAATTGGAATGATCGGTTATGAAATATCGGTTGGTGAATATATGGTTGGAAAAGTGCGTGAGTATGGGTAAGATTTTCAAAATAGAAAAATGTTATAAAAGGGCAGGAGTATTTAAATTTTTCACAGAATGACAGAATAATCAGACTCACTAAACCTAACTTGGTCGCAGCACTGCTTTAGACAGCGGACCACTTAAGGAGCTCTTTAAATAATACAAATAAACACTACACGAACAAGTTTGGTATCAAACGTAAGGTGACGTTTAGCTTGTTATATGAATTAAATAGTCTGCAAGTGCTTCTCCTTACTTAGGAGTTAGCTATAGCTGAATTATGTTTGTCATTGAAAACATCTCTGGTGCACTTCCCACATAAAAAATTAATTTTAAGGCTAGTACTACGTTTTCACCGACCACTAAACTGAGATTTAGGTAGATTTACCACAAATCTCCTCCTAAATCCCGTGATTTACCATACAAATTTAAATCTCCTCAAATCAAGATTTAAAATGAATCTCTTGCAAACATTGGTTTATCAAATCAAACATACCTCATTTTGTAGAACGGGCCCAATTAAACGTCATATTGACAAATGAAAATGACAATAATCTAAAAAAAAAAAAACTTTCAAAAACTTTTTCTTTTCCATTCCATACGACTGCGACTGCGTGAAGAATTAAAATGTAAGTAAGGAACAACAAAAACCTAAGACACATCGAAAAAACTGGGCGTCAGAAGACGAGGCGCTGTTGGTGGAGTTGTGGGCCGGCAGGCAGGCAGACTTGCGCGGTCCAATAAAAAATTCCCATGTCTACAAGGAAATGGCTCAAATTATAACAGGATATACTGCAGAGGAGATAAAAGTAAAAATACCCAACCTGGCCAATCAGCACAAGTAAGTTCTTTGTTTTATTTTATTAAAAGACTTGGCCTAAAAATCTGTTCTATTACAGACGCGAAAAGAAAAAAGTAGGCCTTTTAGGAGGTTCTCCTTCGGATTGGGGGCTTTACCTCCGAATACATGCAATTCTGGGAGATTTCCAGATACATAATCAGCCTTATTGTGAGTTTCGCCCGAACAACATTGCACCCGTAAATTTTGTTCGCCTATTGCGAGTTTCACCCGTAAAATATTTCATGTTCCGAAAATTTCCCTTATTGCGAACATTAATTTCAGGCAGAATGTAATGGCATCGACAGCTTAAATGTTCACCTATTTTTAGTAGGCGAACGAGGGAGCAATTAGGCGGAAAACGTACATTTTGTACGGGCGAAACTCACAATAGCTCTTAAAATTCCGGGCGAACAGAAAATTTTAAGGTAAAATTTTGTTCGGGTGAAACTCACAATAAGCCCGAATTTAAGGAATGTACAAGAGGATAGCTAATTGGTAACAAAAAATTTTATTATTATTTATTTAAACAAAAATAAGTTTAACTAATTAAATTTTAATTTGTAGCAATTTCAGATGCCTCAATACTGTCTCCCATTCCACCAGATCCAGAGACATTTTCTGAGATGGAAACAAGTTCCGTCAATGTCACAGAAGACGTGCTGGTGTTGTCCAGTGGAAGTACATCATCAAATTCTACCGCTCACCGCTGCAAAAAAAAAGGAAAAGAAACATGAAATATGAAGAAGAATCGAAGAGAATTGATGATATTATTACAGAGAATTTCAAGAATATAAATGAAAATGGTAAACTACTCCTTCAGATTGAAGAAAAAAGGAACAATATTCTTGAAAGAATTGCAAATTCATGTGAATCGCTGGAGAGGAAAATTTTAAGAGAGCTACGCCAGTAAAAATATGTTTTTCTTTTTGTGATAACTATGTTATGTTCCTATTTTTTTTGTCTCAATGACAAAATGCCATTATTTTTTTATAATGTTCTTTTTATGTTTTGTTGATTGAAGTTGTTTTTCTTTCTGTTATGTTAAATTGAATTATGTACCTATTTATGTTATGTTATGTTATGTTATGTTATGTTATGTTATGTTATGTTATGTTATGTTATGTTATGTTATGTTATGTTATGTTATGTTATGTTATGTTATGTTATGTTATGTTATGTTATGTTATGTTATGTTATGTTATGTTATGTTATGTTATGTTATGTTATGTTATGTTATGTTATGTTATGTTATGTTATGTTATGTTATGTTATGTTATGTTATGTTATGTTATGTTATGTTATGTTATGTTATGTTATGTTATGTTATGTTATGTTATGTTATGTTATGTTATGTTATGTTATGTTATGTTATGTTATGTTATGTTATGTTATGTTATGTTATGTTATGTTATGTTATGTTATGTTATGTTATGTTATGTTATGTTATGTTATGTTATGTTATGTTATGTTATGTTATGTTATGTTATGTTATGTTATGTTATGTTATGTTATGTTATGTTATGTTATGTTATGTTATGTTATGTTATGTTATGTTATGTTATGTTATGTTATGTTATGTTATGTTATGTTATGTTATGTTATGTTATGTTATGTTATGTTATGTTATGTTATGTTATGTTATGTTATGTTATGTTATGTTATGTTATGTTATGTTATGTTATGTTATGTTATGTTATGTTATGTTATGTTATGTTATGTTATGTTATGTTATGTTATGTTATGTTATGTTATGTTATGTTATGTTATGTTATGTTATGTTATGTTATGTTATGTTATGTTATGTTATGTTATGTTATGTTATGTTATGTTATGTTATGTTATGTTATGTTATGTTATGTTATGTTATGTTATGTTATGTTATGTTATGTTATGTTATGTTATGTTATGTTATGTTATGTTATGTTATGTTATGTTATGTTATGTTATGTTATGTTATGTTATGTTATGTTATGTTATGTTATGTTATGTTATGTTATGTTATGTTATGTTATGTTATGTTATGTTATGTTATGTTATGTTATGTTATGTTATGTTATGTTATGTTATTTTGTGTTGTGTTGTTTTATGTTATGTTATGTTGAAACGAAATGATTTATGTTTTGTTACGGTTAACAACTATACATACATATAATGATCATATGTATACTTAAAAGTAAATAAAATAAATATGAATTAATGAAATCTTTGGCCTACTTACATAGTTATAGTTAGTAGAAATGTGGAGGATTTTTAAATTCAAGAAATTTTGTGCATAGGTTTTTACTTACATACATAGGCACTTATTGCATTCCTTACATTTACTGCTGTTGGATTGTTTTTTTTTGGATTTGTCGGTTAAGATTAAATATGTATGTATATGTATGTGTGTAAATATAAAAAGGGGCGCTTTCTACAAATCTTGCACAGGGCGCAAGTTTGGCTTGGGCCGGCCCTGAGGGTAGGGTTTCATTAAGATGTCGGAAAATCTAAATGCCTAATCTCCAATTAGAACAACCGGAACATTCACACTACACGAATTTCTGGACATGTTCTTAAGTATTGGATCTTCATGCTGCATTCTCAAAGAAGAGTTCTCAAAAATTTGCGAGTCGTTGCACCGGCCTGGGCTTCCTACGTTTATATAAAGGAACCTGTATCTAAATTGAACTTACAAATTAAAGAATGCCCCTTACGATTATACAATATTTACCTAAAATCAACAACAGCTAGCAACACTGTTGAGTACCATCCCTTATAATTAAAATAGTCAACGGCATCTTCAGCAGGTGGGTGAATCTCGATATGACAACCATCTAAGAAATATTTAAATTCATTTATGTTTATAAGTCTATAGATATTGCTGTTAAAGCAGTTTTTTGTTACCTATTGCTCCAAAACACTGCGGAAAACCTAATTTTTGAAACCCGTTTACATTTTCCTTTACTATATCTTCAGACATTGGGTATGCAGACAAATATATAGGTGACAACACATTCCAGACCTCTTCACAAAATTCTTGTAAAATATTACCAACAACATTTTCCTACTCCAAAGAGATTTGCAACGCTTCGGTACTCTGCTGAAGAACCAAGTGCATATAACGCTATTGCAACTCTCTTCTCAGAGGTATGGACTTCCTATAGTTGGTGTCTTTTTTTTTTTTAAGTCTTGAAGATGTGAACATAGATTTTCAAAATTTTGACGGGATATTCGAAAATTTTCCTTGAAAAAGTCATCATCGTTTTTAACTACATCCTCTTCCCAAAAAGTACTTGTATGTCTCTGTGAAATTTTAAATGCTATAATTATTATAATAAATTTGATGGTTATAAAATTGTACTTACCTTAACCCAGATTTTTCGTTTATATTGTTTTCTTAAATATTTCTTTTGTATCGACATTTTTTTCCTTCTTGCTACCAAAATGTTAATTAAATTCTGCTGGCGTTTTTTTCTGCAAAAGTGAATTCTCTTGTCCAATGCAGCTAAAACAACTTTCAAATTGTTGTGGAGAATCAAATGTTCTGATAATAATAGTTTTAAGTGATTATAACACTCATTTTTAATAAATATTTTGTATCCAAAAATAATTTTGTTGCTTAGAATTGATTTTTCCTCTTTAGTTTGAAATCCAATAAATATTTACTTTTTTTTTCTTGTAAAATGTCATTTGGAATGGAAACGTCAAAATAAATCTCCTTTTCTTTGGTGAAAACACTTCAAGATTATTTTTAAATCACTTGCCTTAAATCCCGGATTATCTTTTGGTGAAAACGTAGTAGAGAGTCGATCATTGAACGAAATGACAGATGAGAACAGAAAGAAAATCGAACAGATATCATTGCGACGATTGTGTTCCACATTTCTGAAACGAAAATCAGCAGTTCATTGGAAACCATTTTGATAATTGAAATAATAAAATTGATTTTAAAAAGAAATTTTCAAAACATATTAAAAATTTTTTGAAAAAATTCAGTTAATAATTCCCTTGATTTGATACCAAAATGCCATCAACTTTCTTTTTATAAGTGCCTCAAAATGGAGAGACAAAATTTTTAATGATGGTTTTCAATGAAAGCTATAACTGGCGCTTATATTATATTATCTTATATTATCTAGAAAATTATTGATAAATCCTCCTTGCCTGATGTATAGAGTACTGCTAAAACGTTAATCTTCAAGCCTTTTGCATAGCTCAGGATGTCAAGGATCCCTAAAAACAATCAGCAACGCTGTTTCAGAAACCCAGCCAAATTTTCGTGAAGAAAAAGTTTTCTTATTTTGCTTACACTTGCATCCAAATACATCATTTCGCCATAACCTCAAACCCCCAAGTGGGATAGAAAAAAAATTGTGATGGTTTGAGAGCCAATCCTAAAAATTTTCATGTATTTACACATGTCAAATTGTGTGAAATGGGCTGTCATGTCATGTGGAATGAAATTTCATATTTTGTCTTCACACTATTATACATGGTTTACTTCCCATTTTTTTTTGACATACTCAGTGAGATAGTATGGAAGGGCTTTAACTCCTTTTCTTTATACTTCATCCACGTATGCGAGAATTAATTTCAATATTAAATCTTATTTTCGATTAGCTCTTTTACTAACCATCATCATTCGCTTAACTTCCAAATGACATCAAATGCCTTAAATCTATAAATTCATTAAGAAAGTTCTGTCGTTATAATTTTCACATCCAAATGTTATACATAAACACATATAGATGTTTGTACGTTACCTATAGCCAGGCCATGCTACAACATTGCGCTACATGAGATGCAGGATGCATTAAATGATTTCCTTCCAACACCCACTAATGAACAACAAAAAGTTGTAGGTTTAGGAAAGGGAAGGGCGAAACAGTTTCGGTCAGGACATTCCACTTTGCGAAGAAGATAAGAAAACAAAACTTTTAATAGCCAAGGAACGATTATAGCAAGAAGTTCTTTGCCAATTTAAAAGGAGGAAAAAAAGTCTTTGGAAACAAGGATGCCATCTACGATACCTCGAAATCGTTTTTAGATTTAATTAGCATCGTTTGAAAAAATTCAGGACGTTTATCGGCTATAAATCTTATGTAAGCGGATTCCAAACTGCAAGAGTTTTACTTTTCAAATTGATAGCGAAACAGACTTCTACTAAATTACTTTCTCGTATAATAGTCCTATAATTTAATTTCATATCAATCTATTGCAACTGCCTGTAGTTACAAAGACAGCTGAATTTCGCTTAACATCAGCGGTCATAATCATGAAAGGAACACATTCGCATAATTGTTTGCAAGTCATTATCGCAATTATAGTTGTGGTTGGGGTGAAATGTTCAAAGGGTACAGATAATCAAAGGATAGACACGGTGTATGGTGCATCCAGATGCTTTTTTCAAAGCGAACCTCTGTCTATCAACTCCTACACTCACCTCCTAGTGGTGAACATCCGGTCGTGCCTAGTACCTTTAACTGAAGATTGGGTCCCAATTCCTGTGGACGGGGGAGGAGCGTTCACACTAAGGCACTTCTCCTTTATTCTAGATGGAATCAACGGTTAGTTAGTTAGTTAGATTGAACTACTTCGTGAACACCTTACATACGACATATTCGTAGCGATCAGGCCTATAAGGAGAGGTTAATACGGCTCCCCACCCATGGATTTATGCTAAGGGTTCTGGGCCTCCAGGTCGGGGGTTGTGCCTCGGGGTAACTTCCCTACAACGGAAAATAACAACAATTCCTTGGATATGGACGATTTTAATGTTTACAACCCCAGCAAACGAAACAAGAACAATAAACTTGACCTTAAACAGGCCAAGTGGAGCCGAACAACTAGTGGAGATCCTGCGATTTTAAGACGTCGCGATTGAAAAATGGCGATCGTAACAAACAAATTATTGCTGTGAACGCATTTGTGATTTTTAGTCGCGCGAGTTTAAATCGCGAACAAATACAGCATATGTACATCTTTTGATGGGTGTGGTTAGATTTTAATAGATCTTTTTCTATTTCAAGTCAATTTTATATATGTATATAGTTATAGTGTAGGTACCTTTAGTCGAGGAACCAGTCCTTTAGAGTTAGAGTCGCCAATTACTGAAAAAAGTAAGAAAATTTCGAGTTTTTTTTTTTTTTTTTGGATTTTTGACAATCTTGGCGTTCGGCGCTCGAGTTCGAAAGCTTGGTTTTTTTCAGTAGGCCAATATCAGAAACAACTCACCAAAAAATCAGAACTACCGGATCCAACGCAAATATAAACATATATATAGTTACCGGACTAATATGTATATTTTTAGTGTTTTTTTATTGCAATCGAACTCCAAAACGATGTAACCCTGGTAGTGGTTGCTATCAAAATAGATCGAATAATTGACTGTCATCAACTCACTTTAAAAAATATGATTTTTCAAAAAAAAAAATTAACTTTTTCTAACAATCAAAACAATATTTTTTTTAAAATATTTGTACGCAGTATTATTTAGTTTTGAAAAGACCTTCAGAGTAAAAATTTTGATCAAAATCTGTTCAGCTGTTAACGAGAAAGTAACGGTTCCATGGCAGGTAGGTACCGTTGAAAACAGTTTTCGGTGGATTTTTTCACACAGAAATGTAGACCACACGAAATTTAATCCAAATGGTTTCAGTCGTTTTAGAAATTAATAACCTTTTTTAATACGGTACCCGCCATATCGTTATTTTTTGAGCTAACAAAAACTCTTGATTTCCCTCTAGGGAATAACCTAAAAATCTCATACCCTAAGTTTGAAGAAAATCGCTTCAGTGGTTTAGGCTGTAGATCGAGGTAGAAACAGATATGCGGGACCCATTTTTTTCGAATTCTCTATTATCTTAATGTCATGTTTGATTGAGATCTTTTTTCGATTTTTTTTACCAATCTAAAACTTTTTCCTTCAAACCTATACCCACCTACATACATAGATACATTACTTCATAAAAAAAGGCAAGGAAAAGTCTATGTATTAAAAAGATCGACGAAAAAAAAAATACATGCATGTGTTTATACACCACCGCACCGATCATCCAAATAAAAGATAAATAAAAAACTACAAGAAAATCCACAGCCACCAACCTACCTCTGTACCATTACTATTACCATAAATACAAAATAAATAAAAAATAAATTTGATGGCACAACAGCTCATGAAGAACTAGGGCCTAGTGACTTACAACTCTCAACCATTCCTGTGTGCGTGTCTGCAGGAATGGAGGGGACCTACAGTTTATTGCCGAATCCGAACGGCTAACGAGCTGCACTTTTCTGTGACAGGAGATACTCTTGGAGGATTTGTCAATTTCTCGCAAGAGGCAGTAGCCGTTTTTTCTTTTAAATAAATAGGTGGCGAGGCTGGGGGATCGAACCTTAGACCTCCGGCATGACAGTCCATCGCACTAACCATCACGCCACGGCTATTACTATTACCATCCTTATTGAAAATGTGAAAAAAAAACATTTAAATTCAATTCTGTGTTGAATCAAGAGAGCTTTCTCGACTACCTCTTTTTACCATTCCCATCGGAGTGTGTGAAGTTAGCCCCCCTTTTTTTGATTTTGTTATTTTTGAAAGTTGTTCCCGGTTGTTCCGGATTTGTTCCGCATTGTTCCAAATTTTTTTTCGAAAAATATTCAAAAATGGGGGTTTTAGACCCCAAAAACCATTTTTGACCTAGCCCCCCTTTTTTCGAAAATCAAAATTTTGAAAGTTGTTCCAGGTTGTTCTAGTTGTTCTGAACATTGTTCCAACTTTTTGGACCTCTATGTTCAAAATATCGTGAGTTATGGGCAAAATTCGAAAAAATTCTAGCCCCCCTTTTTTTGAAATTCGAATTTTTTAATTTTTTTTCTGGTTCCAAAGAGTGTTCTAAACATTGTTCCAAAGAATTAAAAATTTAGAAATTTTATTTTTAAAAATAGGGCCTTTCAAAGTTTTTTTTGAAAAATGCAAAATACGGCTCTCGAATATTTTGTTTTTTTTGAAAACCTTTGATTAGGATTACTTGGCTATATATACATGTGTAGAGAAAAAATTGTATCCCTAGATACATACTGTAATCCCGAAAACCAACTTCAAAAAAAAATCTTAATGTTTTTGAAATTTGTAAAAATTCCATGAGCCCCCCTTTTTCAAAAATCCAAAATCGCAAAGTTGTTCCAAGTCAAACCTTGTTTTGTGTGTAATATCCCAAAATTGTATCCAAAAATATAAGTAACTAAGGGCTTAACCCCAACAAAAACTAGTAAAGCACTTTTTTCACTCCCCTGACCCCCCCTTTCAAAATTTCAAAAATCCAAAACTTGATTATGATTTCATTACCAATTATCTAAACGGCTTCAAAATCTTGTTTATTTAAAACACACACCAAACAGACAAAATACCCAAAAACCCCCCCTGACCCCCCCTTTTGAAAAAGCCTTTATTAAAAATAATCTTTAAATAGCAATCTAATTAAAACCCATTGTTCCAAAATTTCATCAAAAAATATCCACATTCAAAGATCTTACAGCTAAAAAACGATTTTTACGATATTAAAAAAACATTTTTATTTTGCGGCCCGCTTTTGAAAATCGAACAGTATACATACTGCCTTATTTTTTATACGTGAAACTTAACATTTAACTGAAGAAAAAATATTTACAAAAACATACACATTAAATAATCTAAATAAATGTCCACCCCCCTACCCCCCCCCCCCCCACCAAATAAAAAAATAATCCAAATTTTAAACAGTATTCCGAATTCGAACTGACGAACATAGACAAAAACTCATTGTGCTATGATTTCACACCAAAAAATAAAATATAAAATCTTAAAAGCATGTAACACCATTTACGATATTAAATAAAAACTCTACTATCGCCCCCATTTTTAAGAAATCCAAAATTCAAAAACTTCTTCCAGGTTGTTCTAGGGCTCTGCTAAATTGTTCCCGGCTTTCGCTTCTTAAAATTGATTTTTGCTATGAAAAAATTCAACAACATGCTCCCCCGCCCCCCCTTTTCCAAAATCGAAAATATAAAACTTGTTCCAAGTTCGAAATCGCTCAAATCCAATTGTTCCAAAGACTCATGCAAAAATATTGAAAATTGAAGATTTTAAGCCCAAAAAACACTTTATATGAAAAATTCTTATTATCCTTGCGCTGGCCCCCCTTTTTAGAAATCCAAAATTCAAAAACTTGTTCCAGGGCTCTTCTAAATTGTTTCCTGCTAAAAACTTGAAAATAAAAAATTTTAAACCTCATTTTCGAAAATATAATCGAAATTTCCATTTGCGAAATAATCTAGTTTTTATTCTTCTAATGTTCAATTTTTTTTTGTTTGGATTATTTTGATGGTTTCCCTTAAGTAATTACATATAAATTTGTGCAAAAAAAAAATATTAAATCTCTTCGATGTGCTCAATATATTTGGCTACTTGGCTACACCGAAAAATTTATACGTAATTTACTTAGGGGAAAAAAATAGGGTTATTTTTTTCTGGGAGCCATGGATTTGAGCGATTTTGAATTTGGAACAAGTTTTAGATTTTCGATTTTGGAAAAGGGGGGGCGGGGAAGCATTTTGTTGAAATTTTTCATAGCAAAAATCAAATTTAAGAAGCGAAAGCCTGGAACAATTTAGAAGAGCCCTAGAACAACCTGGAACAAGTTTTTGAATTTTGGATTTCTAAAAAGGGGGGCCAGCGCAAGGATAATAAGAATTTTTCATATAAAGTGTTTTTTGGGCTTAAAATCTTCAATTTTCAATATTTTTGCATGAGTCTTTGGAACAATTGGATTTGAGCGATTTTGAACTTGGAACAAGTTTTAGATTTTCGATTTTGGAAAAGGGGGGGCGGGGGAGCATTTTGTTGAAATTTTTCATAGCAAAAATCAATTTTAAGAAGCGAAAGCCTGGAACAATTTAGAAGAGCCCTAGAACAACCTGGAACAAGTTTTTGAATTTTGGATTTCTAAAAAGGGGGGCCAGCGCAAGGATAATAAGAATTTTTCATATAAAGTGTTTTTTGGGTTTAAAATCTTCAATTTTCAATATTTTTGCATGAATCTTTGGAGCAATTGGTTTTGAGCGATTTCGAACTTGGAACAAGTTTTAGATTTTCGATTTTGGAAAAGGGGGGGCGGGGGAGCATGTTGTTGAATTTTTTCATAGCAAAAATCAATTTTAAGAAGCGAAAGCCGGGAACAATTTAGCAGAGCCCTAGAACAACCTGGAACAAGTTTTTGAATTTCTTAAAAATGGGGGCGATAGTAGAGTTTTTATTTAATATCGTAAATGGTGTTACATGCTTTTAAGATTTTATATTTTATTTTTTGGTGTGAAATCATAGCACAATGAGTTTTTGTCTATGTTCGTCAGTTCGAATTCGGAATACTGTTTAAAATTTGGATTATTTTTTTATTTGGTGGGGGGGGGGGGGGGGGGGGGTAGGGGGGTGGACATTTATTTAGATTATTTAATGTGTATGTTTTTGTAAATATTTTTTCTTCAGTTAAATGTTAAGTTTAACGTATAAAAAATAAGGCAGTATGTATACTGTTCGATTTTCAAAAGCGGGCCGCAAAATAAAAATGTTTTTTTAATATCGTAAAAATCGTTTTTTAGCTGTAAGATCTTTGAATATGGATATTTTTTGATGAAATTTTGGAACAATGGGTTTTAATTAGATTGCTATTTAAAGATTATTTTTAATAAAGGCTTTTTCAAAAGGGGGGGGTCAGGGGGGGTTTTTGGGTATTTTGTCTGTTTGGTGTGTGTTTTAAATAAACAAGATTTTGAAGCCGTTTAGATAATTGGTAATGAAATCATAATCAAGTTTTGGATTTTTGAAATTTTGAAAGGGGGGGTCAGGAGTGTGAAAAAAGTGCTTTACTAGTTTTTGTTGGGGTTAAGCCCTTAGTTACTTATATTTTTGGATACAATTTTGGGATATTACACACAAAACAAGGTTTGACTTGGAACAACTTTGCGATTTTGGATTTTTGAAAAAGGGGGGCTCATGGAATTTTTACAAATTTCAAAAACATTAAGATTTTTTTTTGAAGTTGGTTTTCGGGATTACAGTATGCATCTAGGGATACAATTTTTTCTCTACGCATGTATATATAGCCACGTAATCCTAATCAAAGGTTTTCAAAAAAAAAAAAATATTCGAGAGCCGTATTTTGCATTTTTCAAAAAAACTTTGAAAGGCCCTATCTTTAAAAATAAAATTTCTAAATTTTTAATTCTTTGGAACAATGTTTAGAACACTTTTTGGAACCAGAAAAAAAATTAAAAAATTCGAATTTCAAAAAAAGGGGGGCTAGAATTTTTTCGAATTTTGCCCATAACTTACGATATTTTCAACATAGAGGTCCAAAAATTTGGAACAATGTTCAGAACAACTAGAAAAACCTGGAACAACTTTCAAAATTTCGATTTTCGAAAAAAGGGGGGCTAGGTCAAAAATGGTTTATGGGGTCTAAAACCCCCATTTTTGAATATTTTTCGAAAAAAGTTGGGAACAATACGGAACAAATCCGGAACAACCGGGAACAACTTTCAAAAATAACAAAATCAAAAAAAGGGGGCTAACTTCACACACTCTTCCCATCGCCTAAAACATTCACACGTCATTTCATTAACTAAAAAAAAAATATAACACAATTTATTCTGTCGACAAATAAAAACAAAAAGAGAAGGCAAGAAGGGAATAAATGACAGAAGCAAATATTTTTACAGAGAATTCATTTCTTAAAGAATTTATTCGCTCTCGCAACATTTTTTCCTTAAGAAACATGTTATGGGAGCTAGTACTGGCTCCCAGTCTCAGGCTTTTATTTTTGGGTTCCAAAAAATTATATGGGATGCGACATCTTTGTATTCTATTATCTTTGTACAAAGGCAACAACAACTATCGTCAAATTCCGGAAAAATCGCCGGAAATCCAAAATAAATCAATCGGTAGAGTTCCGGTTTTCAGTTTTCCATACAAATGGAAATATACAAAAATACTTAGGGTGATTCGGGAGGGGCAATTTTTAAAAAAAAATCGACTAGAAAACTATGAAAGAGAAAAGACACTATTACAAAACAACGGCAGCAATTGCAATGACATGCTGTGCTTTATATATATTTTATTTTTAATTCAAATAGTTTCAGAGAATACATAGTTTGTGAAAAATTTATTTTCAAACTCAAAATTTTTCAAAAATCATGAAAAAAAAATATTTTCAAACTAATTTTGTTCAAATTTTTGCGTTATTAAGTATGTCGTTTAGTTTTTAAGAAAATAAAAAATATAAAAAAAAAGACAGTGGCCTTTTGAATAATTTTACAAGGGGACTGACTCAGCATAGCGTAGAGGAGGGGCATAGATCTTTGAGCAGATAATAAGAATATTTTTCAGATACGCGATAGAATTTAGAGTCATTTAACACGTTAGGCACGTTGCCAACAGGATTATTGAATTATAAAAGGCTAAATAGACGGTAAAATAGACATTTCCTGGAGATTTTAGAGCTATTTCGATATTTCGGAAAGGAGTTCCACTCATTGCCCTTATATAGAAGAGCGGCCAGGACTCACGGACATCAATTACTTGTTCAAAATTTATCCATATTAAAACTACAGTTTTAGATAAGCTCTCTAAGCCGACACATGTGAATAAACAAACGAAATCTAAAAATATTAAGCTTAAACTAAAATTTTTTAGCTTAAGCTAAAAAGTGTATTCTTTTTATTATTCACATTAAAGAAAGCTTCAGCCAGAACTGTCTAGCTTAAGCTACTAGTAAAAGCTTTCACTAGGTAGCATTATCTTCTTTCAAAAACAGCTTTTACTTTTTTTGTTATTCACAAGACCCAATTTTTGTTTTTGGGTTTCATTTTCGCCTGTTGTTATTGATATTTGGCATTGGCATAAGACGTTCGGCGTGAAAAAGTTATCGCCTCTCGATCTTACAGAACACCACCTTTTATTGCACTTTTTAGTATTTTCCACGCGAAAAATTTATCGACTGTCAAAGTTACAGAACTTCAATGATGCGATAAAATCGGTCGTTCTGCTTTTCGTTCATCGGTACGCTATTCGATGAGCGAAATTGATGATTCTAGCACATTATTTCTGTCTCCACGTTTTTTCCGCCTCCATCTAAAAAAAAAAAAAACAAAACAAAAATATTTTTTTCAGGGCTACTTGTCATAGCAAAGTGCCGCTCACCTTAGCCTGTCGGTTTCGGCAGTAAACTTCTAGCCCTCTCCATTCCTGCAGACACGCACACAGGAATGATTGACAGGTGCAAGTCACTATAACCTATTCTTCATGAGCTGTTGTTCCACCAATTAATATAAAAAAAAATTTTAGCAAGAACAATTGAAATGATGTTTTCTCTTTCCCTTTTTCATAAGCATTCAGAAAGGTATAGTGACGATATTTAGATATAAACCCACCTTTGTTTAATTTAATTTGATATCTAATATTTTTGTCTCTTTTGTACTAATACAGTGTTTCCCAAACTTTAGAGATTGATGTACCCTTTCTAAGATTTTCATAGACCTGAGTACCCCAAGTTATAGAAATTTGTTTATTCTTTACTTTACTTTACTTTACTTTACTTTACTTTACTGTAGAACTAATAAAACAATTTTTCTCACAATGTGTACGTCAAAAACTGAAATATTTATCCAAATTTCTAAAAATAAACTGCGTGCCTTTTAATCTAAATCTGATCAAACTGTTTATTGTGTCGTTTATATAAAAAAAAATCCCCTACTAATCACAGATATTACCTACACAAGACCGTTCGAGTAAACAATTAAACCTTTATTAATACTACGAGTAGATATTAATGATATATCCAAATACAGTTGCCAAAGAACGTACATATATTTTGCTCTCTTCCAACTAACGGTACGGTGTGCTACAGGCACCTATGGTAACATATCGGAAATCTCGTAATAAAACATCAACTGCATCCAACGGTGCATAAATGCAAATATTCCTATTTTTCCCATTTAGGACATATCAAGCAAGAGACAAGGACAACAGCAAACAAAAAGAAACAAATTTGAAGAACAGCTTGGGATGCGAGGACTTCTTTTATGAGTTTACTCTTTGCCATTTAGATCATCCTAGCAACCCAAAGCAGCAGTAGCAACATCAGAACTAAATCACTCGGTAGAGAAAATTTCTTCTGCTAATGCCATCGGAGCAATAACAATTTCCAATAAGATTTATGCCGCACAATGGCTGCTCCTTGCCAAAAGTATATAGTCTATAACATGAACAAGAAGAAAAGGCGGTAGCAACAGCATGAACAGCACCAAGAAGCTCGTCTTTTGGCATTTGCAAGACGAAACCCTTCTCCGCATGGTGGCGGTGGCATGCAATTTGCCAGCTAACTTCTTGAAATTCATATTCGATTTTCTGTTGTGCCTCATTGCAAGGACATACTTAAAACAACACAATCTCACAATGTTTAAGCATGTGCAATGAATCATGCGATGCTGTAGTATTGGAATTTTGAACCCCATTAAATTGCAAGTTAATAATACATAGGGCTATGAAAAATAAAATAGAACGAAGTTCAAATAAATTTAAAATGTCGGTGGAATTTAATGTGAAGCCAAAAAAACATACTTACTCATACCTAAATAAATATTTACAGGAACACAAAGAATAGGCCCATTTGTGTGAGCTTGAGAAACAAAACGTTATGGAGTCATTCAACAGAAAGGACAAAATTCATAATTCTGAACAAATGTTAAAACTTCAAAAAAATTTAAATTTTTAAAAACAACAGAGCGTCTGCAGCACGATGGCACTCAGTGAGGGTCCCCTCCACGTTACATGGTGACTATGGTGATTCATTTTCGCAAATTTTTTTTTCTCTCGGTGCTCAAGCAAAATTTTAATCTACATATAGAAAAAAAGTTCTCACCAAGATTGAGCTGTTAATTCCGATTCTTACAATTTTAATATGAAGTTTTCCCATATAAAATGCACGTACAATTTTTTTTTCAAATATCTAATGCTCAAACATCTTTTATCATATTGGGAATCGGTTTGATGGACCTTACGGGGAAGTTCACGCTCTTCAAAATTGCCTCTGTGTTTTTTGTGTAACTCGCACTGGCTCGCCAGTAGGAGTCATCAAAGTCCTGACTCGTAAAAAATGCCTGGTGGGGGGGAACGATCTACCCAGTGGGGGTATAGGAGAGGATCACGTTCTCAAAGGACAGCGGTGATGATACCTCTCCTCAACCCGGTGTCTAGGTGCTGACGACACTTACAAGAACAATTTTCTGTAACCCCCCCGATAACTTCAAGCAACTGCTTGCCGAAATCTATCCCTCAAATGGGATATGTAATGTCTTGTTTTTAGCATATAGGTTTCTTCTAATAGGGTATATCACAATGGATCTACATTGTTCTAACAACTTGATGGTAACAAGAAATTTTGACTTTTGTGTATTGTCGATTTGCAGGTACTTACACATATTTTTTCTCTCTATCTTCATCCTTTCATTAATGCCCACTTTGGTTCCAGTGATTTACTTGCACTCAATTTACATAATGTATGTATAAATTATTACAAAAATGCAAATTTTTTTTTGTTACTTGGGGTAGTTAACAGACTGAACTTAGCCACGAATCCAATAATTTTGATGAATTTATAACTTGAACCTACATAAATTTATTTCTCAGCTTATAAGATTTAGGGCTTAAAATTTGCGTAAAACTATTGACGTTATACAAAAAAAAACTCATATTCCTAAAACATCAAGAAGTTTTAAAGGCATAATTGAATATATCAATTATATAATTATAAGGTTCGGAGAAAAATGGAGGCGGAACAAGACAGCATACTTAAAGGGGCTTATAAAAATGCTGATGCTCCAAATGCAATTGATAAACAAACAGCACATCTAGACCTGTGACGTCAGTGGTCAACGGTGGCAGAGTATGTAGTGTACACAGCTCCGAAGACTGAGCAAATCTGATGCGCGAGTTCAAATACCGCATGATGTGTAGAAAGTTTTTCAAATAAAATTGAATTAAAGCTCAGCACCACTATAAAGGAGACTGATGATAGGGCTTGGCACCCCTTGAAATAGCTATATCTCTAGCCAAACAAAAATAAAACGAATTAAAACACCCAAAAATTAATTCGTAAGCAATTGGTGGTAGCACCTTTAAGTTGTTGTTGTTGTTCAAAAATTCAATGAAATTGACGGAATAAAGAATGGTCAAGTCTAATAAACTGACATTTTAGTATAAATAATACAATACAAATAATAATAACTTAATAGTCTGGTTTGTTACCGATCTTCCAACCTCTCCCCCTTTGATACGTACTACGAATTGTAGTCTATCAAATAAGGTTCGGAGAAAAATGGAGGCGGAACAAGACAGCATACTTAAAGGGGCTTATAAAAATGCTGATGCTCCAAATGCAATTGATAAACAAACAGCACATCTAGACCTGTGACGTCAGTGGTCAACGGTGGCAGAGTATGTAGTGTACACAGCTCCGAAGACTGAGCAAATCTGATGCGCGAGTTCAAATACCGCATGATGTGTAGAAAGTTTTTCAAATAAAATTGAATTAAAGCTCAGCACCACTATAAAGGAGACTGATGATAGGGCTTGGCACCCCTTGAAATAGCTATATCTCTAGCCAAACAAAAATAAAACGAATTAAAACACCCAAAAATTAATTCGTAAGCAATTGGTGGTAGCACCTTTAAGTTGTTGTTGTTGTTCAAAAATTCAATATATAAATATCCTATATGAATATACCTAACAAAAAATATCCTATCACTATCCTATCACATTCTTACAAGAATAAGGAAAATTATAAAATTTTTTTCATGTAAATAGGTTGAATATTTACTGGGATTACTGCGGACAAACTAAATATTTGTTTCGTCCTTAAATAGTATTGAGAAAAAAATATTTGAAGGGTCCAGGAAAAAACGGCACGGGATTTGACGGAAGTTCAGGACACAGCTCCTACAAACAAGCTTTCCATGGCCTTGAAGCTACTGAAGATAACAGTGGTGAAGAGAGCGATGATGATTTTGTTTTGAATTAATGGATACTCAATTATGTAAATTTAATTTGTTATTTTTAAATTAAAAATTTCTTTATTGTTCGTTTATTACTGGAAAAAATTTTGTGTACTTATTTTTAACAGAGGACATAAGAAGAAAGGATGTGCTAAGTAATTTTTTTTTTGAAGTACAAAAAAGTGGGCGTTTTGGTGGGCGTGGTCATTGTTGGGCTCAAAAATATCAATAGATTGGTTATATAAACATTTCCAGAAATTTTTAGGTTCCTAGCTCTGTTGGCTGATTTAATGCCACCGATAGAGCCATTCTGCCCCAATGTGCGACGCTGACGGGCGGTATGGCAAAACCCAGTTTTTCGAACTTCTCTATCATCGCAGTGCCCATTTTCATTACAACTCTGAATTATTTTTTTACACGAAACTTGCCCAATATATTAGAAGATCCCGCCATAGAGCCCGATCATCCTACATAAATTTTCATTAAAATAATTACCAAAGAACAATGAAGTATGTCATTTTTTTGACGTAGCTAAGCTCAAATGATGGAATAGATAGAAAATGACATCACAATCACAATCTTGGACCAAAATTTTGATATGGCGCTGGCGTGTGCCCGAAATTTTGACTTTTGTGTTTTGCAGGCGTATTTTGCATTTCTCGATAAAAATGCGTATAGCTAAAATTTATAAAAAATTAAATTCTCTACGTTTTTTATGTGGACAATTTTAGTTGTAAAATAATTATTTATTGCGGACAATAAAGCAAAAAGTGTGAAAAATTGAAAAATGGCCCAGTTTTTTTCAGTTGTTGGACCATTTTTATTGAAAATAAGTGACACATTCAAATGGTAAGCTTGAGAAGACTAGACTTTCGTATACTAAACAAGGTTTTCGTACGACGAATAGAGCATGGTCGGGAACAATATTCTGAATTGATTTGCTTTGCATTTAAAGAACATTTTTATGTGTTCACACAAAACAAAAACAAGGTTTAGAATATTTAAAATATACAATAGATAAGAAAAGTTAAATGGGACATCAAATGAAAGCTAAGGGTGTCTACTTTATAAATCTAGTGGTTGGCTGATTCACTTTTCCGAGCACTTCTGTGCTACCGTGATTTAATAAGAACATCACGAACCTACTCGATACTTCATACATATTTATATATATTAGAGTGGTCGTTACATGGGTGATTTCCCAATTGCACCCCGAGTGCACCCCCTGAAATTCTCTAATTAATTAAAAATAAATCGTCGCGAAACCTTCCCCTATCTTAATTTTAATACACGCCGCCGCCGCCGGGCCTGTACTTTTGGTTGGTTGTTAACAGCAAGAGCAAGTTCTTGTGATCCAGTCAGGCGTATATTTTTAAAAATATTACATATAGAAAAACGAGTATCACCTTCCAAAATTAAAAACATGGAAAGCTTGCAAGCAGTCGGGAACCCGTAGAGTTTGTCATTTTCTGATGAAACAGTACATAAATAAACAAAATGCGATGGTGTGTGATTGCAGAGCATAGTGTAGCGATTATTTTCTTTCGAAAAAAAAAAAACGACTGCTTCGCTTCTGTAATAGTTTAGGGGGTACACTTTGTTTAGGTTAGAGTATGTTTGAAGAGGTGATAATACGGAAAGCCGCATTATATCACTCTGCTCTCAGTTGATCCATTTTTCTCCCCGAAATATAGTAAAAGTAGCTAAAAGGATGGATAAGGAAAGGAGCTAATGGAGCTTAGGGGGTTAGGTATGTGGAGCCTCTCTGAACTATTCTGAATTCTTGATGAATTTTAGAATGTTTCTCAGTGGCAAATACGATGTCGCACAGTTCGTCGAAATAGTATTTTCCGTCTATCTGGTTCTTGCTAGGCTAGGGCACTCGCAAATGACAATCGGCAATAGTTTTATCGGGCAGGATCAGGAATTGTAGTAGACAAAATGTCAACAAATTCATATGAAAGTGGGGAATTAAAAAAATTTAAGTATTTTCAATGTTTCACTTTAAAAAGAAAGGTAAGAACTTTATGCTCGGGATACTTATGTATGTATGTTGATCCTGCATAATATCGTTATCCCAAAATATCATAGTAATACTAAATAAGTATAATTTCGTCCTCCTTCATACATATTATATCTACCTACTTATTGTCAACAAATTTGAATTTGATGAAAAACGAAAACATAGGTATGCAAGGAAAACAAAGGGTTCAAAGATTAATAAAAAATGGATTTTTAAAAATTGAAAGTACAGGGTGGGCCAAAAGGTACCGGCTCGGCCTTTGGTTTTGGTGGGAAAAGGGGAGGGGTCTCGTTGTGGCAGTGAGAGGGTCTAGTTTTCAGTAGCAATCATGGTTTGGACGGGAGAGCATGGCGGGTTTGCTGTTAGGACCGTTTTTGAAAATGGCCGTTCTGTTATCGCCACGCAGAGAGCCTTCCGATAGCACTTCAATATCCCTGTTGGGGGAAACGGCCCTGGCGGTAATGCAATTAGACGTTGGGCTAGGACATTGGAAAACACTGGTACAACAGCAACTCCTTCGGCAATTGGAAGACCCAGAACTGTCAGAACTCCTAAAAATGTCACTGTCACTGCTGAGCGCTATGTGACAATGTTGAAAGAGTTTTTTGAACCTGAGCTGGAAGAATTAAGTGAAGCAACTAATCTGGGAGACATTTGGTTCCAACAGGACGGGGCTATATCCCACACTGCTAGGATTTCAATGGCAAGATTGATGCAAGTGTTCCCCCAGCGCCTCGCCTCTTTGAGGGGTGACGTGGAATGCCCTGCGCGCTCACCAGATTTGAGCATTTGTGATTTTTTCTTTGGGAGTAACATACCCTGGAGGAACTTAAGGACAGAATCAGAGAGGAAGTTACGGCAATATCCATCGAAATGTGCAGAAGAGCGGTTGAAAACTTCAGAATTCGCCTTCAAGAATGCATTGCGGCTGACGGCCGCCACCTACGTGATATCACCTTTAAAACTTAATATGTATAAAAAACTAGATTCTGTACTTGAACTGTTGTCAGTTGAACTGTTTTTATTTTACATCCCTTTAAAGCCGGTTCATACCTTTTGCCCCACCCTGTATTTCTTTGCTCATCTGCACTCACACCTGTTTCACCGACTGACCAGAAAAATATGAAACATAGTTTTGGTCTGCTAGGATTACGACAACGCATCCATAATATTGTTGAACAAACCAACGCAACATTACCATTGTTCAAAACCAGCTACAGACAACATCAACAGACGAAGTACCACCATTCCTCCACTATATAAGCACACTAGTCAGCCAAAGATACACACCACTAAAAGCCATAATGTCCATACCACCATCATCATCATCAACAACAGGGTTTATAACAAAAGAGGGTATTGTCATGCTCATAGTCGTCAAATTGCTTTTAGCCATTTCTGTTTTCTGGCTTCTTCACTACACGTATAGGACTAGTACACAAAGTGTTCCATGTTCTTGTTCACAATTGCTATATCAAAAAAAAAAAAAACGACTATGTATGTATGTACGTACATATGTAGGTATATTGGGAAGAATTCAATTCCTGTTGTAGGTACATACATCTTATGGGGATGAGTATTTTTGAAGAATTTTTCTTATTTTATTCTTTGGACAGCAAGAAGACAGATAATAATTATTGATTCAAACATATTCTAAGTGTGGTTTGCTTGTTATTTTTTTGACTAGCTGACCCAACCAGGCTTGCAGGGGTAGACTCTACCCAGCAGAGTAGAAACCTTAATTTCATAAAAAAAACGAAATGTAAATAAATATTTCTGAGTGCAATGAATTTAATACCTACTATTAATGGTATAAAAAGAACAATAATTCTTACAGCTATATTTTTGACTTTCTGCAGAGCTAGTTTGAGTATAGCGGGTGTATAGCTATTATGTCCAAGTGATGGCGATATTTGAAAAAAGTATATATTTATAAACACGCTCGTATGCAAATCAGTGTTGCCCCCCTAACAGGTTGAGAATGTAGTGTGGCAAATTTTAAATGTAGTAAAATTTAAAACGCGCAAAAACACAACATACTAAATTGTAAATTTTTTCGGAACGACAATATTATTTGTAAAGAAAGGTCTAAATTTGAATTTTATTTCATGCATATTTAAATAGCAAAAATATCTGCCTTACAAAAACATTTTTTGCAAATTTGCTACTAAAATTTCAAAATCAAGGTGGACACCCAACATTATTAGAGCATTATAATTTTTT
The DNA here is from genome assembly GCA_947049315.1 of Epistrophella euchroma. NCBI lineage: Eukaryota > Metazoa > Arthropoda > Insecta > Diptera > Syrphidae > Epistrophella > Epistrophella euchroma. The sequence continues at coordinate 101,181,404 of OX346245.1, read as the reverse complement.
TTGTATGTCAATTACATTGGTTAATTTATATTTTATTTTTAAAATTAATTTTTTGGTGTCGAATATGATTTCATTGATTGATTTTTTTGTAATTATAATATTTTCCGAGTGATTACTTAAAAAAAAAAGTGAATTACATTATCCACTTTCAGAAACGAAAAATTGATGACTTTTAAAAAAAAATTGGTCAAAAAAAAAACCGCATCGGGGATTACCGACGCCCACAATCACAGAAAAACATGGAATTTCCATACACACTATCCAAAACGTGTATGTATGTAAATATTACCGGTAAAACAGTTTTTCGACGTGCTTAAGTTAAGAACCGAGAATTCTCCCTACTGTGCCTAGCTAAACCCGAAGCGAATTAGTTGTTGTTGGATTTAACACGTAAGCTATTTAGCCCGAACATCGTTTTCTTCGTCCAATTCCTTTCGGGATTGCAAAAAAAAAAAATTCAGCTATTGATAAATAAAAAAAAATATTTTGCCAAATGGAAAGTAAGATCAAAATTGTCCTTCTAAATTAGAATTTTATGTTTTGAAATTGTAGTGTTTTTGGAATATTGTACGATTGTACGGAGTGAATTTTTCTTAGAAAAAAAATGTAGCAAAAACGCTACATTTGCAGTAGGGGGGCAACGCTGATGCAAATGCAATGTTGTGTCAAAATTTCAAAGCAATCGGTGAAGAACTTTCGGAGGTTACTCATAAGGAACAAACGTACATTTACATTTTTATTTATATTATTATTATTATTAGTATAGTTAATTATAATATTATATATTTATATAGATATTTAACCGCAAATAATTTAATTAATAGAAACAATTTTATTTTAATCGCAAGCGAGAAAGAGAAATTATTTTAAAAGAAAATGAGCTGGTTGTTCAATGTTCATGACCCCCGTATGGAAAAAACGACATCGGGGACTACCGATGACGCCATCACAGACAAAACATTGAGTTTCCATACAAACTACCGATAACATGTATATGGAATTCATGATGATAACACAGTTTTTCTCCGTGCTTAAGTTAAGCACCGAAAATTCTCGTGCTTAGCTAAGCTCGAATGGGATTAGTTGTTGTTGCATTTAACACGTAAACTATTAAGCTTCGACATCGATTCAATTTTAGAATTTTTAAATAGATGCTTGACAGCACTGCCCTTACATATGAATAGCATATAGCATATGGGTATTGTTTCTGATAGCTTGAATAGACATTTGAAGAAATATTCCCTCAGCTTTTCGAACTCCTTCATGAACATACAACCGAATATCACTTCCGTAGCATAAACATGAATTAATGGTTGCATCATTTTATTTATTTATGTTTAGCTTTTATGTGCGTATCCAGCTTCAGATTTGCTGAGAAAGTTACACCTAGATACTTGTTCTCTTCTACTACCTCCAAAATTTCATTATTTAAGTTCCCATTTTTGCGTTTCAATTTTTCTGCTATAAGATTCGTCAGAAAAATCAGTATCTTCGACTTAATTGTTTTTTTGCAGATCAAATAGAAAATTAGAAAACAGTATATTTTGTAAGCTTATTGACCATAAACTGAAAAGTTGCTGGATTGTCTGCTAAGATTACTAAGTCATCAGCATACAGTAAGACTTTTTTGAGTATCCCTGCAAATATCACTCCACCTGGTATCTGGTAAATTTGGATTAATGTAAGTATAAATTCAATTAATAACGAAAACATGATTCGAAGGCAAATCCCTACGGTACTCTTCTTGACGTGTTTAAAAAAAAAAATGCTAATTTGTTGCGCAAACCAAAAATTTGTAGCTCGCATAATTTCCGAGTTATTAAATTTTCCGCTAAAATAAATCTGAAGTTAGCGGACGGATTCTAAAACAATGCGAATTTTAAATAATGATTGACACCCAAAATTTTAGCTTTTTAAATGCTCTTAAGTCGCGAAAACCAAGATTTTGTAGCTCACATAGTTTAGAAAATATTTAAGTTTCCGCTAAAATAAGTCTGAAGTTAGCGGACGAAAGAACGAAAACAATAATTTTCTTGGTGTCAAAAATTGTAGCTTTTTAAATGCCAATTTGTTGCGCAAGAACTAATTTTTTAGCTTTTTTAGTTCATTTTTTATTCGAATTTAAAGTTTAAAAAGTGCATTTCCGGTCCGTTGAAATAAACCGGAAGTTGGTAAAAAAGTGGAGTTTTTAACTTTTTCTTTTTGCCAGAAATTGTGGCTTTTTAAATGCTAATTTTTTATGCAAAAACTGTAGCTCTAACGGTTTTTTTATATTCAAGTTAACAACTTTAAAAGTTAGCTCAAAAGTGGGCTTCTAAAATCTAAAATAATGAGAAAATCGAATTTTTTTTTTTGCACGAATTGGTAGTCTCCTAAACTTAATGAAACCCGCAAACCCCGATTTCGTAGCTCGCATAGTTTTTTTGTTATAAAAAATTCCGCTAAAATAAGTCACTATACCAACTGTAACGGTCAAAATTTAAAAAAATTTTGAATTTTCGAATTTTTTTTCTGACAGAAATTTTAGCTTTTTTCGATTTTGAATTTGAAAAAAATCATTTCCTGTCACCGGAAAAGCTTTTTTTAAATTTAATCGAAATAAAAAATTATCATTAAAATTTCTTTATACAATGAACCAAAAAGCTAAAAAAATTAATTCTTGCGCAACAAATTAGCATTTAAAAAGCTACAATTTTTGACACAAGAGAATTATTGTTTCTTCCGCTAACTTCAGACTTATTTTAGCGGAAACTTAAATATTTTCTAAACTATGTGAGCTACAAAATCTTGGTTTTCGCGACTCAAGAGCATTTAAAAAGCTAAAATTTTGGGTGTCAATCATTATTTAAAATTCGCGTTATTTTAGAATCCGTCCGCTAACTTCAGACTTATTTTAGCGGAAAATTTAATAACTCGGAAATTATGCGAGCTACAAATTTTTGGTTTGCGCAACAAATTAGCATTTAATTAGTTACAAATTCAGATATAAAAATTTTTAGATTCCGCCAAAGTAAGGGCCGTTACAAAGAGGCAATATAGTTTTTTTTTTTTTTTCAACATAATAACGCGCAATATTCTGAAGAACAAAGATTTGGTCTGCAGTTGACGAATTTTACTAAGACAACTCCACAAACCCTCCCTAGCCTATAAAAGACGAACACACAAACTTTCATTTTTATATTTAAGATAAGTCAAAATTTCCTAATTACTCTTAATAAAAGATTCTTCGACTTCATTACTAGAATTCAGGATGCTAAGTTAAATCGCACCAAAAACATAAATGTCGAAAAAGAACCAAGTTCTTAAATAAAAAATAAATTTGGCACAAACGGCTCATGAAGAACCAGGGCCTAGTGACTTTCAACTCTTAACCATTCTTTTGTACGTATCTGCAGGAATGGAGGGGAGCTGCAGTTTATTGCCGAATCCGAACGACTAAAGCGAGTAGCACTTTTCTATGACAAGAGATACTCTTGGAGGATTTGTCACTTCCCCGCAAGAGGTAGTAGCTCCGAAAAAAACTTTAGGTGGAAGCGGCTGGTATTGAACCCCAGACCTCTGGCATGACAGTCCAACGCGCTAACCATTACGCCACGGGCTACTCTACCAAGTTCTTAAGGCATACAAAAAACCTCTATGTGCTCAGTCAGCCAGGAGAAGTAATGAGATCTAAAAGAACGCCAAGTTCTAAGTGTAATATCAAATATTTTAAGTACCTAGAGTTATATCGGAACAACTCCAAATTTCGAGAGAAATTTCTTATTTAATGATATTGGTATGTTTACTATGGTCAAGTTTTCAAAACCTTTTGAATTGCGAGTAATCAGATGGAAAAAAGAAAACTTGCCAGTTTCAAACTGCCGCCATCTGCCGGGTCGTTGCGTTATTTCTCAGCAATAATTGAAATAAGGCCACACGACTAATGAGGCATTTTTTCCATTTAGAAATGGAATGTCAAAGCCCTAAAATTGCATGCTTGTTATTTTTTTTAAATTTTGCATTTATGAATAATTTTGACCTTCTTAATTATATTAACTTACTGAGTCCTTAGATCCAATTAAATTGCCTTTCTATCAGTGAAAATTGTGAGGCAATTTAATTTCATTCTTTTGCCACCAAAATTTCTTGAGGGAACATGGACAAAAATGCAAAAGAGGTAAAAACACGTTTTTTACTTATGATCAAAAATCTATCAACTTTTCAAAATGAAAGTAGCCTACTCGTACAATTTCCTACAAATTTCATAACAAACAACAACCGAGATTATGCACAGATTGAAAGGGGTCCCTTCCCTTCCAAGCACAAAATGAATATTTAAAAATAAAGTAAAATGAAAATAACTTTAATTTGACGTCTGCCACTTTTTCGTTTCATAATCCGGATCAGAGAATTCCGACGATTTCTTCCGCTTTACCAAACAAAATAGAATATTTTTACTAACATTTAAATACATACTTTGTGCTAAATGTCACCTTTTTCCTAAAATGAAAAATAAAAGAAGTTATGTGACAGGCTTTTAAATTTATGAATAAAAAAAATATATGAGCTTGGGACTTTGTAAGTATGTAGGTATCTCTAAAATTTTCTTGTGAATCGATTGGGATTGGCGTCCTGCATTCTCTGAAAAGTCTAAACAATATCCAATATTGTTAGTGTTTTGCTAAAAAAAAATCTAAAGTATATTCATTTAATACAACAATATGTAGACTTAACTAACTATTTAAAGCCTGGTTATTTAAAATTTTTTTTTATTGAGAGTATTTATAGCTTAATAAATAGATGCACCTTCCTCTTCCATCTATTACCTAATAATTACTAAATATTTTCTCCAATAGAGCAATAATTTATGTTCTATAGAATCGATAAATAATGCCTGCAGCAAATTATAGCTTCTATGGGATTTATTTTTATTCAACCTCATAGAAAAAACATGTTTTTGATTAACCTCCATAGATTCATCCTGGTACTATAGCATTGTCACATAATAACAAAAAACCTATCTATACCTTCCTAGTTCCATTGATTTGACCCATGATAAAATAACCGAACAATGTTTTGAAAAGCATTCGACATCCTAGTTTTTCCCATCGTTGCAGCAACCTGCCACTAAATGGGTTTTCCACTGATGGGGGTAATGGATTGGGTAAAGGTGGCCTTTGGTATTTTGTTTGGAGGCCACTCACTCAATATTTCCAATTAATTGAACTAACCTAGCAGGTAAACAAACACACAGAGCAAATTTGATGAAAAAAAAACGAAGGCCTTTGAAAACATAAAAAACCTTCCTGATGAATATACGGTAGCCAAGGTAATTTATCAAAAAGGATCACTTCACATTAAAGTAAGTGCACTAATGGGTCGAACGTATTCGCTCTCGAATCCAAATAAATCTGAATTGTTCTGATTAATATTTATATTTAACTTTATTATTATAATTTCAGCTCAAAGTATGTAGATACCTAATTCATTAATTTTTCATCAATATGAGTTAATTTCTGATAACAAAATTTAAAAACATCGTTAGATCGCTTTCTAATTCTACTTGTAGAATTTGAACGGTAAAAACATCTTTTCGGGTTTTAGATTTTTCCGCATTGTTTTCGTTCGATTTATTGAATCGAAAATTTTGACATTTATCCATTTGAGATCCATCCATTGCTTTTAAAAAGATGTCTCTTACGCCTGTGGCCCAATAGGGAACTTTACGAATCTGTCAATGTCAAAAGTGACAGCCATAACTTTGTGGGCTTGACACATGCGAACAAAGAACGAAAGCGAAAATAAAAAAGACGGTTATTTATACTAGAAGTTTGGTATGTTGGTTCGAAGTGAATACATGTCAAGTCCACAATGTGATGATTTTGACGTTTATGAGTGAACGAGAGAAAGATATATTGCTATTTGGCAAAGAGTTCTATAGGCAAATTTAAGTTGCTCGCCCCAGCTGCTTTTTTTTGCTTTCGATCCAATTACATGAGGTTATATGGGAGAGTGTTCACTAGGGAATTTTGTAACATTTCAATTGAAAATACTCAAACCAAGACTTGCTCGGAAGTAACCTAGTGGGTGGGGGCAAGCAAATTTAGCTGGTCGGAGTAGCCGGCGACAAATCCGATCGTAACTTTTATTGCGTTCGAGATATCCATTTCGGAAAAAAATCTTTATCGTTTTAAATAATTTCCGGCTCGGTTCTGTTTTTTTTTTTAATTAAAGACAGCAAATATTTATTATTTTCGGTAGATCAACAGCTACTAATCTTTCTATTTCAAACTTTGTCTTAAAAAGCCTTGAAGATGGTCGATGTGATCTACACAGACTTCGTCTTTGATAGAGTCAATCACTCAATCTTACTGAACAAACTAGAAGGAATAGGTTTTCATTTAAGTGTTTTTAATTGGCTAGAGTCTTATCTAATAGGGCGTATTCAGTTTGTGTCTATTGATAATTTTATTTCTAGCCCTATATATGTGATATTTGGGGTCACTCAAGGAAGTCAACTTGGACCTCTCCTTTTTCTACTTTTCATAAATGATTTGCCAGATGTTCTCTTAAATTCTACGCGTCATTTGTTTGCAAATGATCTCTAGTTTCTTAGATGTGTTAAACTACAAGCCTTCTTTTGCAGGAAGACCTTCAGAGACTTACAGATTGGTTTTATTATCTTTTATCTTTAAACATCAATAATTGTCAAGGTTTTCTTTTTGTAGCTCACATTCGCCTATTTTCTTTATAAAAAAAAGATCTCGGTGGCATTACATTCTTGCAAACGTAGACATCGCACATAACTGGTCAAATTTCCCTAAAACGTCGAAAATAGCTTTTTTAGGTACATACACTATTTTTAGTAAAATTTTGTTAAAATACAAAAGTAAGTAAATTCAAATAAAAAAATATTAAATATTTTTGGAATTAGTTTTGGTTACTTTCCATTTTCTCAAAAACTAGAAGACATATGGTCCTAGTTTTTAACCTTCGATTAAAAAACAATAAAGCATTTAATACTTAAAACCAAAATTTTTGATAAAATGTTAAAAAATTTTATGGAAAAAAAAAAATATTATTTCCTAATTGTTCAATTTCCAAAAAGTCGCGATGGTTTTTGATTGACTTTTAATCTAAATTCTTTAGGGTAAATTTAAAGTCTAATTTCATTGCTCAGCAATGCCCAGAAGAAAAACTTTTCCTTTATGAAACAAAAAAGTACGATTTATAACTAAGTCCCAAAAGTCATATTTTGGACAAATAAAAAATCTGCCCTTTACTTGAAATATCTGAAAAAAAAAATTATCACAATTATTCTACTTACCATTACCACTAGCAACACATTTCATAATATTTTTTTTTAATAAATGGGTAGTGCACGTGCTCTCTAAAAGCTCCCACTTTGGACGTATTAACTGACGAAATGGTTGCAATATAAATAGCGAGATCAATGAGAAACTAATCTCATGTTAATTTTAAGTAATTTTGCATTAAAAAACAATAAATCGGTTTATATTTTTCATAGAACTGGCCATGTTTTTAGGAAATTTGACGAGTGTGCATCGGGTAGGAAAGTGAATATTCAAAAAAAAAAAAAAAACAAAAACACGATCATCAGTAGCATTTGAAGTGTTTCTGTTTGTGTATAAGTAGCCCAGCAGTAAATTTCGTCCTCAATGAAAAATTAAGCTGAATTCATCATTGAATTCAAGTACCACTTAATAATGCAACAGTGTGCATTGATAAAAAAATCAGTAAAAAAGTAATGCGTTGTTTAAGAAGTTCATCGTTCATGATTTTCATCACATTATCTGCTTTGCACTTAGGAACAATTCCCAAATAACCACTTCTTTTACTTTTTCCAAAAAAATCAACTCAATTCAATACGGAATTAAAAGTTGCTATATTAAGAGGACAATTTAAGCGATGAAAAGTCATGCAGAAGTTCATCAGTTCATTCTCTTAATCCACTCGTCTGCTTTTAAGATACTCTGCGAGAGAAAAAAAAATTCTGAAAACTCTCCTTGGTTTACTTCACCCACAAATATGCAATTAATGCTGAATTGAAGTCTACGTTTTCAAATGAAAAGTCAGTTCTCATAATTGAACATTTTGTATATCTTCTTTTGTGCTAATATTTTCATTTCAAGTTTTCAAGTTAGTTGTGCATTTTCTTTAGAAGCGGGTGTTATGTTGCTTTGCTGTTTTTAATGAAAAATATGAGCGTAAAATTGAAAAAAATAAAAAACCGCCTAAAATTGATGAAAAAAAGTATATATTTCGAAAATTCACTTAGAAAAAAATTGAGGTTACATCGAAAATTTGACAGATACGGGTCAGTTTATTTCTTATCTTATTCATAAAAATACAAAATTTAATTCCAGAAATAATAACCCTGATTTAAAGTAATTTTTTTCCCCAACGTCTATTTTTAACATTTTTCCTTTAAAACGCGTTTATATCTCAAGTTTTTTGTTTATGTCCGTAAGACATACCATCTGAGCTGTGTCAGATAATTGTTAAAACCCGAAAAATGACCTTTAAAGCGTGAAAACCTTATGCCTGGACCACTTTACGCTAGGCAACCCTTGTGCAAAATGTTTGTTTAGGCACTCACTACCTACAAAACTGCATTGTTCTTATCCGGTACCATAGAGTACCTATATTATCTAGAGAACCGACTTAAGGTAGTTGTTCTCTTCCACCCTATAAGCTCTACTGAAAGGATTTGCCCATTAGATTTTGTATGGGCTAGTTGTCCCGTGCATTTTAAATGGAACTTCAACCAGAATATGTATACAGTTTGCCCTATATTTTGAGCATGTATTAGTGGTCCTGTGCATTTGAAATGTAAAATAAGAGAGTTTTCTCTTACTCAAAAAAAAAACGGCTATATAGCTCGAACTAATTCACTTGGCCAATCTATTGCGCAGTTTTTTGTTTTAAATTTCTCTCATAAATGTCTCTTAAATGTGATAAATACACACACAAAAATTACGAAAAATGCTAAAAAAAAGAAGAGAAAAAGTCGTACAGCGGGACTTTTATTTCCAGGATCGCAGAGCATTTCAATGGACTACGTACCAATTTTGTCATTTTAAATCCTCTCTGCGCAATCGACCTTTGGACAAGTGAATTGATTAAATTGATTATACTGCCGCTTCCAAGGAATTGGAAAAACCTCCAATAGTATCTCTTGTCATAGAAAAGTGCCGCTCACATTAGCCGTTCGGATGCGGCAATAAACTGTAGGTGCCCTCCATTCCTGCAGACACGCACACAGGAATGCTTGAGTTGTTGTAAGTCACTATAGGCCCTAGTCCTTCATGAGCTGTTGTGCCATCAAATTTATTTATTTATTTATTTTTACGTAAATATTCATGCTGTAGTTATTTTCTATATTATTTGAGGCGACAAAAAGAATTTTTGCCTAGGGCGGACAAATTTTAAGGTTCGCCACCGTTGTCCTTTTTTTGGATTAAATGATTGCCCATAATTACCTACATGTAAAGATCTACCAGGAAATTGAACTGTATAGCTGCAGCGACTTTATCACTATTTTTCGAAAACTTCAATTCCGTATTTTTTGTTTGGAGTTATTTGTGTCAGGGTTCCGCATGTTGACTTTGTTTTTCCGATGAATAGAGGAAGCTGCATTCACGGTTTGCATTGTTTATTTACCTAACTATCTTTGATTTAAAATTGTTTAAATAGAGTAACGGCTGAAGGGATGTGCCATGGAGTGGAGCAGCAGCCAGTGGAGAATCAGATTGTGTCGTCCAGTTTCAAAGTTTTGGCTTAAAATTAGAAATTCAAACGAGTCCTTTCCTTGAATACTTACTAAATAAAGACAAAAAAATAGTAATAAAGGCATCTGCATTTAGTAAAAATTGTATTTACATTTCAGATTAGACTTTTCGACAATGAAGGTAAGCCCTACTTTCAATAATAGAGAGTATGTTAAAAAAATTTTAATCAAGAAAGGATATTAAATACCGGCTGCCACGTTCCTTATAACAATTTTGTCTTTTTTTATTCTTTACTTATGTTTGAATAGAACAATTTTAAGGAATGTTTGGTATTTTGTTGGAGCTGAGAAGAACCATAATAAGTATCGAATGGAATTAGGTGGTTTTGTTTTTAGATGTTGGTGCGATTGATAATTTCATTTGAATCTCGATGGATGTGTTCATAGAGTAGTTGTGCGTTGTTCATGGTTTGTTTTTCCATTGGGAAATAAAATTAATCTATTTCTGTTCTTTTTTGAACACGAGCAATTTTCCGCAACAAAATTATCAAATATCACTGAATCGTTCACATATAAACTAGATTTTGTATGAAAAATTTCAAACCAAATTCATTGTTGATAGAAACTACAAAAAGAATTCAATTGCAATTAGGTAAGAGTCCCAAGAAACACGCGTTTATTGCTCTAGGCTGTTTCACAATGCGACGAGAAAACGAGACGTCAGCGTGACGAGATCTCTTCACAGTTGTTCTCTCTTTAAAACGAGTTTCAAACAACGAAATAATACATAATAAAGTATTTCTCGTCGTCAAGTTGCGTCTTTTTTTCAATTTTTCGAACTTTATGACGTGACGAGACGACGAGAAATGCTTGATTATGTATTATTTCACTGTTTAAAATTCTTTTTTAAGAGATAGAAACTGCGAAGAGATCCTTTCACGCTGACGTCTCGTTTTCTCGTCGCATTGTGAAACAGCCTTCTCTTTTTCTATTGCCAAAAAAAAAAATTCACTCCCTAAGTAGAGTAGTTACAATAAACTCTCTTTTCAGTTTCATTTTTATGGCTGAAATTTTGTTCTGAAGAGAAAAAAGAGCAATTAAGTGTGTTTGTTTTACATTCTCACTGTTCCAAGATGATTTTTCAGTGATCTTCTAGATTACAAAATATGGAAATCTTGTTGATTTAGATGAGATTTGGTGGTTTTTGCTCGATATCTAGACTTGGATCAACTTTTATATCCAAATGGAAAACCACATACTGAGTTGAAAAATCATGTTTTTTATCCAACAAAATTTTCGCTGAAGACGTCATCTACTACAAGATACAAAAACAACGTCCCATTTCATACGAGTAAACTGAGTTTTAAGTTACTTTCGGTCTGAGTGAGAAGGTCATAAAGTATGAGGGGTAGGTAAACAAAATCGTCATCGGTTTCAGAATTTTTTTTTGACATTCTTCTTCACACTACGTACCTATGTATGTGTGCGTGCAAACACACATAAAACTTTAAAAGGAAAATACGATTTTGTTTATTCGTGTGAAACTTTCAAGAGATTTTTAAAGTCGAATTCCTTTTACCAAACAAATTCGATTTTTTTTCTAAACAGAATCGATTATTTTCTTTCAATAAAAGGAATTTGTCCAGAAAAATCGATTTTTTCTTCTGAACAAATCGATTATTTTATTAAAAGGAATTCGACATAAGGAAATTAATAGAACGCCAAAAAAATCTTCAGAAACTTGTTTCTACCTATGAACTTAACTTGACCAGAATCTACGAACAAACCTCTTTCTGAAGCATTTATCGCTGAAACCCTTTCAATTTATCACATGAATTATTTAATAAAGAATAACTTTGTCTATGTTTTCTTATCATGATCTTCTGTAAAATTTTCCATTTTATGTACCTATACATATCTTTAATTAATTTTTGTTTAAAGTTATTTTTCGTTTGCTTTTTATTTGTAGCAAACTATTTTTTATTTGTGTTTTTTTTTGACAGCTGTGCCAAATGTGGAATATAAAAAAGGCGGATGTGTTTTTTTTTGGAGATTTCTCAGTGTAGGTACTGTATACACACTGTCACAAAAGTAAGTATCCACTATAAGACAAAATTTTAAACTCCTTATAAAAATTGAATAGATCATTTTACTAAAACAAGTGTCATATATTTTATAAAGTTTTTTATTATCTTTTCAGCCACCAAAAAATTACTATCCTTTTTCCCAAAAAAAAAAATTAAATACAAATTTTTAAATGAAATTCTGCTTAATTTTTGATCACAAAAGTTAGTATACAATGGAAGAAATAACAAAATTACCGACTTAAAATACAAAACTAGTATCAACTTGGGTAACCTTTTAGTTAAACGACTGCACTTGTTCTTGATGGCATCGAAAAAAACAGATTTTGGGTAACATCTGCAACTTTTTTAGCCCATTCTTCTGGGATGATCCTTTGAAGCTCTTCTTTTGTTTTAAGGTCATGTTTTCTTATTTTCCGCCCCAGATGATCCCATAAAAGCTCAATAATATATAAATCCGGGGATTGTGGAGGAGTTTTCAGCTGCCTATACGAACGTTATACAAAAGCCATTCTTTGACAATAAGCAAGATATTCTTGGGGTCATTATCTTTCTGGAAATTGAACGAACCGTTACAGCAAAGTTTTCGGACATTTTGATGAATATTAGTTTTGAGGATGTCGAGGTAATCATAACGATCCATTGCAGACTCAATAAAAACTAAATTACCCACTCCAGCTGCTGCCATGCACCCCCAAACCATAACCGATCCACCAACGTGTTTTACGGGGGCATGCTGCCCCCATGCAACCCCCCTGCTTGGCCCACTATAGGACTTAGGGTAGGTGCGAGTTTGGATAAAAAAAAAGTTAAACATTTTTTTTTGAAAAATCATTTTTTTTTAAATGGGTTGATGAATTTTTTTGACATTTTGGTTTTAGTTGTATATTATTATATTCTTAAAAAGGGGATACCAAATTTTTTTCTAAAACATTTCAAAAAATTTTATACATGTACATAGGTATACAAAATTATTTTTTAAGAAAACCGCTCCAACGATTTTTAAAAGTTTTTCTGCATAAATTCTCATTTTTTCAAGAATTGAGATGGCGTTCTTCATTCTGAGATTAAAACATTTTAAGTACTTTTAAAAAATCGTGCGACCCAGTCGTGCATTTTACAAAACATCCTACAAAATATGAAAACCTGCAACCTACATAATTCGACTAGTCTTATTTAGTAATTTAAATATCTGATTATTAATAGCACGTTCAAGAATATTCCATACCTATGCCCACTATAAAAATAACTCGGATTCTGTAAAAAGAAATAATGTACGTATATGTTTGTAATGCAATTCTTAACGTTTGAATTTCCAAATAATGCTTTTTCACAATTGTTCACGCACTTCGTATGCTAGAGTAAAACAAACTAATTTTTCTATCCAGGGATGGGAGGCAAAATCAATTTTAACTAAAATTTCCATAATAATTCCCTTTTCTGCATTGGTGAAACTGAAATATTTTAAAAGTCTGATATTATAGGTATATAAAAGGAGGTTTGATATTATAGGTATATAAAAGGAGGTTAGATAAAAGTAATTTTGGTGTTTGTTTATGAAATTGGTCATAATCTCTGGAAATACCCAATTGATTGTAATGAGAATTGGGTAGAGCAAGAGCTTGGAACATTAGGACGGACATAGGCTAAATCTCCATATCTTAGAGACCAGTTTAAAAAAAATTAATAATATTAAAAAAAAAAAGGGAATAAAACCAAAAATGAAAGAGCAATACACTATTCTATTTCATACTCTATATCAGAGGATTATGTATCATTAAAATTTATAATTTAATTTACATAAATAAAATTACACTGTTTATATCGCAGGCGCAATGAATCTAGCGCGTTCGTCTAGAAATATCCAAGCTGGAAAAATTCGCAGGAAGTTTGTCCATTTATACAAAGCAAAAAAATTATTCAATAAAAAGAACTTCTTCATTATAAATTTATTCAAAATACTTGCAGACCCGTGCTCGCCTTGCTTCGCATTCATTAAAAAACTTTTTGATTATCCTATTTCCTTCCTATTATCGAATGTGAAAATTAGTTTGTAGGTCTGTTTGTTCATCTTAAACTCAGTAAATACGGAAGCGAATGTTATGTAAACATATGGAGCGAGAGAGCTTGAAACATGCCAATGGACATGATGAATGGACATAATCATAAAGTTATTTAAACATTCGAAATAAAGAAAACAAAAATTCTACAGATGCACTCACAAAAGAGTTATTAAGTTATTTATCAGGAAACAGTTATGTGTTGTTATCTCCACTCAACGGTTTTTTGTTTTTAAATTTAAAAACTACACAACATGTATAAAACAACAGTATCTATTAGCTGCATGATTTTAAGATTTGTGAAGCCATCGTCTTAAAGATAAAAATTAATTACTACAAAAAAATTGACAGAAAGAAAGTGTATATTTTAAAAATCAATAACGAAACGAAAAAAAAAATCTAATACAAAAATTGCTGAAATATGGATAACTTTTATTTTTTTCAGAAATATAAAATTTATCTAAATACATTGTAACCCTGGATTATTGGTGAATTATTTTTTAATATTCTACATTCCGATTTTTGATTTTTAAAAGGTTACACACTTGCGAGCAAAAAAATGGAATCACTCACTTTAGCATTTAAAAAGCAAGAATATCTGAGGTTACAATATTAATGCTTAAATGTTAATGTTCACGTTTTAAAGTTTGAACTTCAAACTTTAAATTGGAGGTAAAATCATAAAAATTCATTGTATAGTTTTCGCGTTATCCGCCATAATAATGAAAATAACAAATTTTACTAAAATTGGAAGCATGAGTAGGCAACATTGTTACTCAATATTCGGGCCCATTATTAGTTTTTGTTACGGTGTGCTAGTAAAAGGGAATTGTCACATATTCTCGATTTAATAGGCCTTCTAATCTTCGAAATAAATAGATACCACTCTTGCAGATGTTGCTCAAGTTGTTACACTACTAAGATAAGGAATAAGCCAAGGTGCTGTGGCCCGTCAGAACCATCTAAGCCAGTGCATCAAAGATCTACAGCACGTTCAAGGAAACTGGAGAGTTTGTGCGATCGCAAAAATCTGGATGTAACCAGTGAACCTACCACTAGGGATATATAAAAGATTCATTGCAATGAATTTTCTCCAATATCGTCATTTGACTGGCGTTGTCGTTCAACAACAGCTTGAAATGGTATGTAAAAGACTTGCTAGTCAATGGATAGGTATGGGACGAGTTCAAGAAGCAGACCTTATCTATCCCGTGGCGAGCGATTTGAACAATGCAGTTTTTTCGAAACCGTGACTTTATGGGGGAGGGTCTTGTAAGATACATTCAGGCATTTCAATTTTAGGAAAAGAAAAGCTGGTTTTTGTTACTTGTGGTGGTAGAGGGGAGGTTTAACTGCGGATTGACACATCTCCGATATTCTGCTGCATCACGTGCGTCGTTCCTTATGTTGGGTGTATTGCCAGAGATTTCGTACTAATTACTAATAGATGATAACGCTCGATGCCACATCGCGCATGGAACAGTCGGATTCCTTAGGGAAGTTGGTATGACACGATAGACTAGCTGGTACTAAGCCGAGACTCAAAACTTAACAAACATTCGTTAGACGAGCTTAAGTGAAGGTTAGAGCCAGAAATCCAGCTCCCGAAACAATTAATTACCTGAAAGCGGCCACTAATGGGAAAGAATACCGCAAGAGACAGACAAGAAACGCATCCAGGTTAATGATAAATCGTTTAGAAGCTGTAACTAGAGATAAGTTGGGCAATTCAAGATACTTAAACAATAAATTACCCTTAATTTTGTTTAAAATGTAAAATTTTCAAGCTACTACCTGTTTTAATTTCACTATATTTTTTCTTACATATGCTTCAACTATGACGAATACCTCTTTAAAACCCGGAGTGATTGTAATATTTTTAACCTTAATTTAAAGCTAATAGTTGCAACTTTTTAACGATGTCAACATTCATGCTTGTCAATTACATTGAGAGCAATTACTGTCTTTACATGAAGAAAGAGAGTGATTCCGTTTTTTTGCTCGCAAGTGTATATCTCGATTTGTATATTTTCTTGAATTTTATAGTAAGTCTATAGCTTTCTTAGATTTTTAACCCCTATTTTTAGAAAAAAAATCAACTTGCCAACTCTCTCCATTTAGATGTTAGTTTTTCAACCTTTAATCAATTAATTCCTATTTTACCCAACTTATACTAGGAATTTAAAAAAATCCTTTCCTATTTAGTATCTACACAAAGTTTCTAATCTATACGAATTTATTTGTACTATATTTGTATAACTTATGGTGTATGCCGTACAAAGATAAGTCAGATTATAACCGAAACTAGCAATACGTTTTCTCCCTATAGGTACGCTTGCTGAAATTCATTGTTCGTTTGTTTATTTTAATACTTTTGGTAATTTTTTGGTAACACCAACCAAAAATTTAATAGCTTTCCCCATATACGCTGCAGATAATTTTTCTAAATTTATGTGTTCATTTCAATAATTTCGGATAATTTCGGTCAATTCTTTGGTAATACTAACCAATTTCGTAGTTAACCTACCACTATACGCTGTAGCTCATTTTGGTAACACCATAAACGATCCTGTATAAACATTTTCAATGTTAAAATGGAGCGAACATAAAATAAAAAAAAATATAAAGAAAAATTAGAAAATAGAAAATAGACCGATATCCTGTTTAAAAAAAATAAAATGAAATATGAGTTTGCACCCTCCCCCCCTGATCGAAATCCTGTGTACGCCCTTTGCGGTATCTTTTTTAAATAGTAATTACTAAAAAACAAGTTACAATAATCACAATTATTGTTGGTCTGTAGCTTGTGTGGCGGCAAACGGACTACTAACCTGGTTCCTATACTACAACACATCCTAACATTAAATATATCGAATTTAATTTGGAAAATTTAAACTTCGAATGTACCTAATACTTTGAAAAATTATTTAAGACCATATACAAATATAAGATAAGCTTTATCTCATTATGTAATCTTATACATGCATAACAGTATATTACCTACATTGTTATACTAATTCTATACTATTCCTTCCATCTGAAGAACTGTACAGTGGATTTTATAGCTTAACCACAACTGTAATTTACAATGAGCAGAATCCAGAATTCCCTTAAATTTGCTATTTATTTTCATTTATGAGTCCCTTGATGAATAATGTTGATTAAGGGTATTAATCACTATAAACGAATTTGGCTTCTGGCATCTCACGGTCACGCAACTGTTACGTAGGTTACATAATGTTATTTATACGCGTCAATTTTTACAAAACGCTTTAACAATTTATTTCCATTAAATGCAACCACCTTGTTCGATAATTTTATTTTACCACAACGAGTTTAACTACAAAAATCGAATTGTTCTAGCAATAAAATATATCGGAGTAGGCCTAGGTACTGGTTTACGAAATACCAATGGCTCGTTTATTTTTTTTTTTACCATTTTATAGGGGTATATCGAAATCGTGGTACAGTTGCAAAACGACCACCAAAGCAAACATTCAAATAAACAAAGCTCGTAAGCCGCATACCAAATTAAACAAAAAAAAAAGGATTTATTTGTTTTAATATTAATTGATTGGTGGTTGAACTAATTTAGAAATAAATTGTCTGCCATTTGATAAGCATTTAATTATTCGCCCGCCATTTGGTAAATATAATTATCGAATCCTTTTAAAGCTTCGACCACTCATACAATTTTTATTTTTCAATTAAATAAGCATTAGTACCTACCTACCTATATTGGATTAAAAAAAACAATTTCGTCTCGTTTACCGTTATTGTCTAGAAAAATGTAATCCAAAAGTAACTAACAACAATTATTTTCTTAAAAGATATGTGATGGTACATACCTACAACATGTATGAATTTTTGTACTACACAATAGTTTAGTTAAACTAGTTTTAAGTT
This sequence comes from Epistrophella euchroma, assembly GCA_947049315.1. Lineage (NCBI taxonomy): Eukaryota > Metazoa > Arthropoda > Insecta > Diptera > Syrphidae > Epistrophella > Epistrophella euchroma. The sequence goes on along the minus strand of OX346245.1, from coordinate 101,163,624 downwards.
TTAAGCCGAAAACAGATGTGCAGATTTTTCCAATGCAGCGAAAATAAATTTAACACAAGTTCTTATGAGGGCTGAAATATTCCATACTCTGTATGCAGCCTTCTCTGCACGATATCTTTATGCCGAAAACAGATGTGCAGCTTTTTCCAATGCAAATTTACACAGGTTCTTATGAGAGCTGACATATTCCAGACTCTGCATGCAGCCTTTGCTGCACGATATCTCTATTTTTAATTTCGCTGCATGGGAAAAAGCTGCACATCTATTTTCGGCTTAAATGATTTTGATTAAACTTCGTACCTGTAACGCCCTGCCTATAATAGCTGAAAGAAAATTGCCTCCCAGGGTATTGACAAAATATTCGCTTTCCAAAAATAGGGTTTTCGTATTTTTGAGATAATTGCCTAGGGCAGCTTCTGTCTAAGCAAAATTATTAGAGTGCAATTTTTTTTCTTGCTCAGAAAATGTTACGGATGTCTTGTCTGTCTTATGACAAGTTTTTTATTTTTTTAATCCAATCATCATAAATCATTAATCATTATTCATATAAATCCACTGTCTGGAGGTAATACTTTAGGCTTTTGTTTTTCTTTATTGTGTTTTGATCAAGTCTATGAAAAAAAAATTATATTAGTTTGTCAATATAAAATTAAATTTTATATCAATATTCGTTCGAAAGCCAAAGGAAAAGCATACCTATGTATATAAATAATAACATATTACAAATTTTTTTTCTTTGCAAAATTCAAGTACGTTAATTTTTTTGATTTATTCCAGAAAGATTAGAGTTTTGATTTTTGGTTTTTTTTATTTACTTCAGTATAAAGACAAATCTATTGGATTATTGTTCTTTAACTTATTCTCGAGACATTTATTCAAGAAAAGAAAGAATTACGTCAAATTCAAGAGCTCCAAGTATCTTTCAAGATAGGCCACTGTAGCCCAGTTCTGGGTGAAATTCCAAAAACCAGACAAGATTTTCAAGCAAAAATAATAACAAAACAAGGGTTATCTAATATATAGTGCAAACAAACAGAAACCGCACATATATCCTAATTTTTGTTGACCTTTTAAAAAAAAAAAATAAATAAATAAAAAGGAATCTTCTAGAAGAAAAAAAATAAATAAATAAATTTCAAGGCTACCTGCTGTGCATAGAACTTAAAATTAATCAGAATAAACTGATAAAAAAGGTGCAGACCGAGTGCATACAGTCTTTAAAAAAAAAATAATATTCTTGAAAATAGTTAGAAAAATAGTGCATAATTAGTGTTAATTTTTTTTTTATGTTAATGGGGTAATGCCGTGTATGTTGGGTTTATTTTGTTCAACGTTACTTTTATTTTATGGACAAGTACAGAAAATAACAGTGATTATTTTTTTTTATAAAAATTGAAAAACAAGCAACTGGATCATCGAGTTTTTGCGCACAATCATCGGAACCAGATATTTAAAGCCTGTAAGTTTCTTTTTGCTGTTAATTTATTTATTTCACACATTACACTGATATCGTTTTACACTTGAATACTATTTAATCTTTTAAATTTTAATAATTTTTATATAAAACATACGTTGCATTAACCTATCTAGTGATCTTAATTTTACATACATTTTTGTTTTCTTAATTAAACCTAACTACTTACCATTTTAAAATACTCTCTAACTTACCTTTCTTAACTTAAAACTCATTGTTTTACTTAACTTTTAAATTACATATCTACTTATTTTGCTTTTAACTTAAAAGACTAAACTTTTTTAACATACCCTAAAAACAAAAGAAAACATTTAATAATTTAATTTTATTCTAATGATTTGAAAAATGAATATTACTCTAGATATAATATGAAATAAAAATTGTTATGATTTGAGAATGAAATCGTAAGTAGTTTAATTTGAGGGGTTATAATTCATTCCAGCTTCTCTAATTCTAAAATGCACTAATTACCTATTCACGGAGTAAATTAAGGGATAACTTTAAATTATAGATGCAAAAGTTATCAAAGGAGAATTGCCATTTAAGCAATAAGGGAGGGCAAAGTGCATCTCATGTGACGTAACATCTGTCACCTTGAAAATAAATCCATACGTCTTAAACTTTCTGTTCGTCCGATAGAATTTTTTTTTTTTTCTAAATCTTGGTATGATTTTTTTTATTTGTTTGGTCGAAAACTTCCTGGCTTTGGAAAAAAATTCCCCCCATTTCGACGAGCTTAGCTTCATACCAGCATACCAAGTAGTTCCCAAGTCAATGAAAATAAACATATGTACATATTTATAAAAAAATAAACAAGAGACCGGTAACAAAAATTCTTTAAAGTGTCTGATTCTCAGTCCCCTCACGTATTTGCTGAAACTAAACTTAAATATTTATGTTTATATAAAGTATTTTATAATCCTTTAAAATAGTTTTGAGAGCTAAAAAATTCAAAATCGTAGGAGCGGTTATTTTTAAATTAATTTTTGTATACAGGGTGTTCGGTATAAGGTGAACCAAAGAGCTAGAGCGAGTACGTTGGGTTAAGACAAGTAAAAAATCATATGGGAGGGGGGATAGGGGGGGGAAATAGAAAAAAATTATTAAAAAACAACAGCAACGCTTAGAATGTCATGCTATACTTTTTTTTAAAGCCTTGTTCATTGTGAAGTTATTATCTTGCCCTACGAAGCACAACACGGTGAACATTTTTGCTCAAATTTAATTTAAATGTAACATATTTAATAAAACTACCCCTGAAGAAGTCGGGAAAATCCGAAAAAACGTAGGGAAAAATTACGATATAAAAGAATTTTTATTTGCATAAAGGAAAAAGTGACTAAAAAAAGCCCGATTAAAAATAAAATTAACATTTCAATCAAGCAATTGGTCAATGCATTACTCATCCAGAAGCTTGTTCTTTTATTTTATTTTTAATTCAAATTATTTGAGGGAACAGTTTTTGATAAATTAGTTTTCAAACTTAAAATTTTGAAAATATAATGAAAAAATTGTGTTCAAACTAATTTTTTTCAACATTTTACGTTATTAAGGCCCATTTGTTGAAACGAAACTTAAATATTTATCTTCAACTTAAACGCTTATGTTTTACTTTTTTTCTCAGCGTAAACTGTCACATAAGTTTCGTTTAAGTTTCGTTTAAGTTTCGTTTCAGCAAATGCCCCTCAGAGCATTTTAAAATGAGATCACAGCATAAGCTTAATAAAAACAAATGTATTTATATTAATAAAAACGATATTTAAAAAAAAGTGACCAAATGGATTAAAAAATGACAATGCGACCAATTGAAAAAATAATTATCAATTTTGGTCACAAATGACCAAAGTGGCAACCGTGGCGAGAGGTCGTCGATTGACCGTTCAGTTTATCAGTTCTTTGGTGAGTTTTTACAAAACAAATTTGTATAGTAGTAGGTATTATTGTGAGATATATAGTATAGGCTGAATGAAACTATATAACATACATTTTTTTTTATTAAATTTATAAAAGTGTAAAAATATTTAAAAAAATTGTTGAGTTGCACACCAAGAGCAGACGGCTAGTGCCATGTTTGATTTGTTATTTTTTATGTAACGAAATTTTATATCTTGTAATACATCATAAATTCATATGCAATAAACTAATTATTATTATTATTATAAAAAAAAAAAAAACAGCCTACGAAAATTCTCAGTCCCCTGGCTTTTCTTCGTATATGTATATTCATTGCGAATGCTTCCAAAAAGAATACAATTTATTTAAAATTGATTTTAATTAGAAAAAAATTATTTAATTTATGTTTCATTTCGTGATTTTTCTCGATCAGAAAAGAAAATGGAAAGAAAGAATAATTATGCTGAATTTGTTTATGTAATTTGAATGAATTTGAATGAGAGCATTACCTTTTGGGGATAATAGAATATCCTGCAAATTATTAAGTTAACTGGATATAATGATGATCTTGATGTAAATTCTGGGTCACATTCTTAAAAAGCTATTAAGTGGAACCGACTTTGATACCATATTCTTTTTTTTTTTTACTAAAATCCTATATTGCACCATGTGAATTTAATTGAATAAATTTAATTTCTATATTTCAATACATAATATTCATATTTTAGAGAAAATTAGGGGAATACTAAGGGGTTTAATAATTAGTTTGTAAGTCCCCTGGAAACAAAATCAGTGCCCAGAACCTCCTTTTTCAAAAAATGCGTCCCTAAAATTGACATTTTTTATTTTTTTGACTGGCCGCTTTCAGCAGCGTTAAAAGGCATTCGAACGATTGACTAGGACTACTTTTTTCAACTTTTACCACTATTTTATTCCATTGTTTGTAGAATCACCAATATCTATGCATAGCACCTGCAACATAAAAGTTTTTTTAACCTACATAAGAGCAAGTTCGTGCGATCCAGTTGTGCATATTTTTATTTTTTCATTAAAGATTGTGTCACCTCAAAAAACCATCTTGTTGTCAATAAAGCTCTTGAAAGTTTTACATAGATGCTATAAGCTATATCTAGGGGCTACCAAGGGTTAATATCGAAATTAGCAGCACCGGGCGGCACTTTTTGGGGGGCGGCGAAATTTCACAGTAAATAATACTTTATAAAAATAAATAAATTTGGTGGCACAACGGCTCATGGAGAACCAGGGCCTAATGACTTATTGCCGACCTATAGCTTATTGCTGAATCCGAACGGCTAAGGTGAGCGGCACTCTTCTATGACTGAAATACTCTTGTCACTTCTTCAAAAGGGGCAGAGGCAGCAACCCTGCAAAAAAAAAATTTTTTTTGTTTGCGACGAAATCGGGAAATCTCATTTCTTCAATAAATGAATGAAAATAATCAGCCCTATTCTGCTAAACGCCGGGGGAATGATTATTCGAAAATCGTCAATTTGTATTATTCTACTAGACTTCCGAAGGGAAAAATTCCCCGTTGGTAACTTAGTTTGCAATTTTCATAAACGAGCGAATCAGCTCTATACAATAGTATCACTTTATATCAGCAATTAATTTGCGTTTGTCATATTAAAAGAAACACAGTTTTGGACCAAAAAAATATTCATTTTAATTTTTTTTAATAAACTTTGCCATTTAAACACAACTATTTTTGCAAGCTATCCAGAACCTATTTTAGACGCCTAAATCTTTACCAACACCGTGATGATAATAGCCTTCTGCAAACAAAAAATTCAGTCAGTTTTTGTTTTATCGTGGTTGACGCCTTGAACATAATCTGCAGTTTACTGGCTGAACAGAATGGTGACGCAGACGGAACCGAAGACGGAGCCAGAATAGCTGTCAAAATATTGAATACACGCAAATTCAATGTTGCGAACACAACGGAACGTAGACGCAAACGGAACTGCAGACGCAGACGGAAGAGTTCACCAACTTTTAACTTTTCACGTACGGCACTTTTGACGTTTCAATTTGTATGAAGAAAAAAAACAACTTTTTGGGTCGGAAAAAAATATTGTGGTTATTTGTATCGCGAAAAAAATTATTTATTAAAAGGAAAATTATTGGAAACAAAAAATGTGAATTCTGAGCTTGTACACAATAATATTCTTTTGTTTTTCTTCAAAATACTTTCAAAGCTGTACAGCTCCATTGTGGACATGTAAAAAAAATGACGTACGACACTTTTTGACAGCTCTTCCAGTTCCGTCTGCGGCTTCAGTTCCGTCATTCTATTCTGTTCAGCCAGGATGTCATTAGGTACTTGAATCAAATCACTCATGTATCAAAAAATTTCTACAATGACGGTTCCCAAAGACCAGATTGCGTCAAAAAGAGAAAATTGTTCAACAATCCCATATGCATACATATGTATGCATGTATCTTCTTCAGCTTGTAGCGGGAAAAAAAAAATGAAAAGTTGAGTCGACAAATTTCTTCAATACTAATCTATCGTCAGGTATATCCAATGTCCATAACGTCCATAGATTTGGTTTCTTTATTAAAACTAGTATCGTCCCGTGGCCGAAACTCGGCCATCAAAAAACTGCACATCTAGAGGAAGAAGAAAACTTTCAATTTCACAAACAATTTGTTTGAAAATATTGAAGGAAAAAAACATTTTTTTTTTTTGTAATGTGCACAGTGTGCGGCAGTACAAAAACAAAAATGACCCACAGTGTGTAAATGCGCTTCTTAAGTAGATTCTGCACATCTCCGCAATTGTGGCTTTCCAACCATACAAAATTTATCGAAATCGGTCAAAAACTTTTTGAGAAAATGGTACCACAAAATTTATTTTAGCCTATTTATACATACATATATAGATAATTTTCTTTTTTCAAATAAATGTTTATAAATTTGACATTTCATTCAAAACTGAGTTTTCGAGAGATTCGAAATAAGGGTGGGTAAAGTAGTTTCCCCGACGTTTAACAGAATGGAGAAGACGAGCGAACGGGAATCGTTGAAGTGAATCGAACGTTCGATCACCCGTTTAGCAGAATAGGGCTGAACATCTTGAATAATAAATTTGTAATAAATAATGTTGGAACGTAACTATATGAATTATAATATTATTAGTGGTATTAAAAGAACATGCATGTGAGTTGCCTATTGACTGCTGATTTAATAGCATCACTAATAATGATATCTTGCTCATTATAGCGACTGGCAACACTGCCTGAACTGACTTGCAGGGATCTCCCGTATTTATTTTCTGCTTGGATTGTTTATGACTAATATTTAACGACAATGACTTCTATTGTATTAAGAATAGTGTTCAAAATTGTATAACAACACCTACATTACGGGTAAGTCCCTTCAGGGAAGTCCGTGAGTGATACTTTGGCTTCCGCTGATGTTCAAAGGGTAGACAACGCGGTGCATTCAAGAGGACACAAGCGTCCACATTCAACCTCTGTCTATCAACTCCTACTCTCACCTCCCCGTGGTGAACATCGGGTGCCTAGTACCTTTGACTGAAGATGGGGATCCAATCCCTGTGGACGGTTTAAGGTGGCAGCAGACGAGAGAGGGGGGGAGGAGTGTTTCCACTAAGGCACTTCTCCTTTTTTCAGGCGGCAGCGGAGGAATTCCCCAGATGGAATCAACGGTGGCGTCTACAGTTCTAGTCAGTTTGAACTACTTAGTGAACACCTTATATGGGCTACTACGACGTATTAGTAGCTCAGGCCTATAAGGAGCGGTTTATCCGGCTCCCCGTCCTTGGAGTTATAATAAGGATCTGGTCCTCCAGGCTAGGGGGTTGTGCGTCGGGGTGACTTCCCTACCACGTAAAAAATTATCGGTTCCGAAACAACAACAAGCCTCGGATATGGATGATTTTAATGTTGACGACCCCAGCAAACGAAACAAGGACAATGAATTTCGGATCTGCACGTGGAATGTACGGACCCTAAACAGGCCACGTGCAGCCGAACAACTAGTGGAGAACCTGGATAGGCTAAGGGCTGATGTAACAGCCATCCAGGAAGTGCGATGGGATGGAGAGGGCATCCGAAGGATGAAAACGTGTGACATCTACTTCGGCGAGTGCTGCAAGGAGCAAGGTCAGCGGCTCTTTGGTTGTGGTTTTGTGGTAAGGGGAAGACTTAGGCAAGAAGTCTTGGGCTTCAGAAATGTAAGCGAGCGCCTGGTCACAATCCGCATCAAAGCAAAGTTCAAAAACATCACGTTGATCTGTGCCCATGCCCCAACAGAAGAAAAGGATGACTCAACCAAAGAAGAATTCTACGATCTCCTCGAGGATACGTATGATAGGTGCCCCAAGTACGACGTCAAGATTATTCTTGGCGACTTCAACGCCAAGATTGGAAAGGAGGGCATCTTTGGTTCGATAGTCGGAGGACACAGCCTGCACGACAACACTTCCGGTAACGGACTCAGGCTCATCGATTTCGTGGCGGGGCGAAATGCCATCATAGCAAGCACTCTATTCCCACACCTCAATATACACAAAGGGACCTGGCGGTCTCCGGATCAACGAACCGTCAACCAGATTGATCATGTTGCGATAGACGCCAGACATGCTTCCAGTATCCTGGATGTCCGAACGTTCCGAGGTGCCAACATAGACTCGGATCACTACCTGGTGGTAGCGCAAGTACGTATGCGGATATCTATGGCGCCACAACGACGAGCGGATGCTGTAAAACGATTTAACGTCGCGAAGCTAAAATCGCAAGAGATAGCCAGGACTTTTGCAGACCACGTCTCTCTTAAACTCTCAACAAGCCCGCCACAAGCATCATCTGTAGAGGACCAATGGAAACACTGCCAAAATGCCATCAAAAGTGCCGCTACTGATGTGCTGGGTTTCACTAGGCCACCACAACGAAACCCCTGGTTCGATGAAGAATGCAGACTGGCACATGAAGCAAAGAACGAGGCCTACCAAGCAATGCTGCAGACTAGAACCAGAGCTGCTGAGAGAGCAGCCCGGGAGCTCTACGGGCAAAAGCGAAGGGAGGAACGCCGACTTCTCAGGAGGAAAAAGAGAGAGCATGCGAAGCGGGCGGTCGAGTCTATTGAGGACTGTAGCGGCAGGGGGGATGTTCGAAAGTTCTACTGAAGGGTGAGGCAAACTACCCAGGGTTACAAGGCCAGAACGGAAGCCTGCCGAGACGAGAGTGGGAATATGGTGGTAGACACACAGTCGGTGCTGAGGATCTGGAAACAATACTTTTCTAGACTGCTAAACGGCGAAGATGGCCAAAATTCCGCTGTAAGACAGAACACTCCATTCAACCTGGACGATGATGGTCAAAATTTTCGTCCACCCGACCCAAATGAAGTGCGGTTAGCGATAGCCAAGCTTAAAACGTACAAGGCTGCTGGTGCGGATGGCCTGCCAGCCGAGCTATTCAAAGCAGGGGGAGATGACTTGGTAGGGAGTATACACCAGCTTATCTCCAAAATTTGGTCGGAGGAAAGTATGCCCGATGAATGGAACCTCGGTATAGTGTGCCCCATCCACAAGAAAGGAGATGCTCTGACCTGTTCCAACTACAGAGGTATAAGTCTCCTCAACGTCGCATACAAAATCTTGTCATCTATACTGTGTGATCGCTTAAAACCGTTTGTCAACGATCTGATCGGCCCCTATCAGTGTGGTTTTAGGCCCGGCAAATCAACCGTCGATCAAATGTTCACACTCCGACAGATTTTGGAAAAAACCCAGGAGTTTCAAATCGATACACACCACCTCTTTATCGATTTTAAAGTCGCATATGATAGCGTAGACAGAGACGAGCTATTCAGAGCCATGGCGCATCTCGGCATCCCTGTCAAACTCGTCCGCTTGTGCAGGATGACGATGGAGAAATCTCGCTGCTCCGTCAAAGTCGGCAAGAACACCACCGAACCCTTTGATGTCGAGAAAGGTTTGAGGCAAGGCGACGCGTTATCATGCAACCTGTTTAACATCGTTCTTGAAGCAATTGTACGCAACTCGCAAGTCAACAAAAGAGGTACAATTTTTCAAAAGTCTGTTCAACTACTTGCTTATGCAGATGATATTGACATCATTGGGAGAACGAAGCGAGCTGTTACCGGCGCGTTTGCAAGTATTGAATCGGAGGCGGCGAAAATGGGTTTGGCTGTTAATGAGGACAAGACGAAGTATATGCTATCATCGAGAAAGGAATCTCAACATCGTCGGCTCGGGCAAAACGTCACGATGGATAGATACAACTTCGAAGTCGTCAAGGACTTTGTCTACCTGGGCTCCACTGTAACATCGCAAAATGACATCAGCGCAGAGATCAAACGAAGAATTACTCTTGCCAATCGCTGTTTCTTCGGGCTAAGAAGGCATCTAAGTAATAAAGCCCTCTCTCAGAGAACCAAGGAGACCTTATATAAGACCCTAATCATCCCGGTCCTGCTATATGGGGCAGAGGCATGGACCCTGTCAAAAACGGATGAGAATCTGCTTGGGTGCTTTGAAAGGAAGATTCTTCGGGTGATCTTCGGTCCAGTCTGTATCGATGGAGTATGGAGGAGAAGATTTAATAACGAGCTTTACGGGCTTTACAGCGACGTCGACCTGGTCAAGAAGCTGAAAATTCAGCGGCTGAGATGGCTGGGACACGTGGAGCGTATGGACACCAACGCACCAGCCCGACGAGTCTTCGAATCTACCCCTGACGGTCTGCGCAGCAGAGGAAGACCCCACCTTAGGTGGCGCACACAAGTGGAGAACGACCTCAACCAACTTGGAGTGCGTAACTGGAGGCAGCTAGCTAGGGACCGAGCTGGCTGGAGGGGCTTGTTGGTTGAGGCCGTAGTCCATCCTGGGCTGTGAGCGCCATCTAAAGTAAAGTAAAGTAAGTATTTATACATACATATATAGATAATTTTCTTTTTTCAAATAAATGTTTATAAATTTGACATTTCATTCAAAACTGAGTTTTCGAGAGATTCGAAATAAGGGTGGGTAAAGTAGTTTCCCCGACGTTTAACAGAATGGAGAAGACGAGCGAACGGGAATCGTTGAAGTGAATCGAACGTTCGATCACCCGTTTAGCAGAATAGGGCTGAACATCTTGAATAATAAATTTGTAATAAATAATGTTGGAACGTAACTATATGAATTATAATATTATTAGTGGTATTAAAAGAACATGCATGTGAGTTGCCTATTGACTGCTGATTTAATAGCATCACTAATAATGATATCTTGCTCATTATAGCGACTGGCAACACTGCCTGAACTGACTTGCAGGGATCTCCCGTATTTATTTTCTGCTTGGATTGTTTATGACTAATATTTAACGACAATGACTTCTATTGTATTAAGAATAGTGTTCAAAATTGTATAACAACACCTACATTACGGGTAAGTCCCTTCAGGGAAGTCCGTGAGTGATACTTTGGCTTCCGCTGATGTTCAAAGGGTAGACAACGCGGTGCATTCAAGAGGACACAAGCGTCCACATTCAACCTCTGTCTATCAACTCCTACTCTCACCTCCCCGTGGTGAACATCGGGTGCCTAGTACCTTTGACTGAAGATGGGGATCCAATCCCTGTGGACGGTTTAAGGTGGCAGCAGACGAGAGAGGGGGGGAGGAGTGTTTCCACTAAGGCACTTCTCCTTTTTTCAGGCGGCAGCGGAGGAATTCCCCAGATGGAATCAACGGTGGCGTCTACAGTTCTAGTCAGTTTGAACTACTTAGTGAACACCTTATATGGGCTACTACGACGTATTAGTAGCTCAGGCCTATAAGGAGCGGTTTATCCGGCTCCCCGTCCTTGGAGTTATAATAAGGATCTGGTCCTCCAGGCTAGGGGGTTGTGCGTCGGGGTGACTTCCCTACCACGTAAAAAATTATCGGTTCCGAAACAACAACAAGCCTCGGATATGGATGATTTTAATGTTGACGACCCCAGCAAACGAAACAAGGACAATGAATTTCGGATCTGCACGTGGAATGTACGGACCCTAAACAGGCCACGTGCAGCCGAACAACTAGTGGAGAACCTGGATAGGCTAAGGGCTGATGTAACAGCCATCCAGGAAGTGCGATGGGATGGAGAGGGCATCCGAAGGATGAAAACGTGTGACATCTACTTCGGCGAGTGCTGCAAGGAGCAAGGTCAGCGGCTCTTTGGTTGTGGTTTTGTGGTAAGGGGAAGACTTAGGCAAGAAGTCTTGGGCTTCAGAAATGTAAGCGAGCGCCTGGTCACAATCCGCATCAAAGCAAAGTTCAAAAACATCACGTTGATCTGTGCCCATGCCCCAACAGAAGAAAAGGATGACTCAACCAAAGAAGAATTCTACGATCTCCTCGAGGATACGTATGATAGGTGCCCCAAGTACGACGTCAAGATTATTCTTGGCGACTTCAACGCCAAGATTGGAAAGGAGGGCATCTTTGGTTCGATAGTCGGAGGACACAGCCTGCACGACAACACTTCCGGTAACGGACTCAGGCTCATCGATTTCGTGGCGGGGCGAAATGCCATCATAGCAAGCACTCTATTCCCACACCTCAATATACACAAAGGGACCTGGCGGTCTCCGGATCAACGAACCGTCAACCAGATTGATCATGTTGCGATAGACGCCAGACATGCTTCCAGTATCCTGGATGTCCGAACGTTCCGAGGTGCCAACATAGACTCGGATCACTACCTGGTGGTAGCGCAAGTACGTATGCGGATATCTATGGCGCCACAACGACGAGCGGATGCTGTAAAACGATTTAACGTCGCGAAGCTAAAATCGCAAGAGATAGCCAGGACTTTTGCAGACCACGTCTCTCTTAAACTCTCAACAAGCCCGCCACAAGCATCATCTGTAGAGGACCAATGGAAACACTGCCAAAATGCCATCAAAAGTGCCGCTACTGATGTGCTGGGTTTCACTAGGCCACCACAACGAAACCCCTGGTTCGATGAAGAATGCAGACTGGCACATGAAGCAAAGAACGAGGCCTACCAAGCAATGCTGCAGACTAGAACCAGAGCTGCTGAGAGAGCAGCCCGGGAGCTCTACGGGCAAAAGCGAAGGGAGGAACGCCGACTTCTCAGGAGGAAAAAGAGAGAGCATGCGAAGCGGGCGGTCGAGTCTATTGAGGACTGTAGCGGCAGGGGGGATGTTCGAAAGTTCTACTGAAGGGTGAGGCAAACTACCCAGGGTTACAAGGCCAGAACGGAAGCCTGCCGAGACGAGAGTGGGAATATGGTGGTAGACACACAGTCGGTGCTGAGGATCTGGAAACAATACTTTTCTAGACTGCTAAACGGCGAAGATGGCCAAAATTCCGCTGTAAGACAGAACACTCCATTCAACCTGGACGATGATGGTCAAAATTTTCGTCCACCCGACCCAAATGAAGTGCGGTTAGCGATAGCCAAGCTTAAAACGTACAAGGCTGCTGGTGCGGATGGCCTGCCAGCCGAGCTATTCAAAGCAGGGGGAGATGACTTGGTAGGGAGTATACACCAGCTTATCTCCAAAATTTGGTCGGAGGAAAGTATGCCCGATGAATGGAACCTCGGTATAGTGTGCCCCATCCACAAGAAAGGAGATGCTCTGACCTGTTCCAACTACAGAGGTATAAGTCTCCTCAACGTCGCATACAAAATCTTGTCATCTATACTGTGTGATCGCTTAAAACCGTTTGTCAACGATCTGATCGGCCCCTATCAGTGTGGTTTTAGGCCCGGCAAATCAACCGTCGATCAAATGTTCACACTCCGACAGATTTTGGAAAAAACCCAGGAGTTTCAAATCGATACACACCACCTCTTTATCGATTTTAAAGTCGCATATGATAGCGTAGACAGAGACGAGCTATTCAGAGCCATGGCGCATCTCGGCATCCCTGTCAAACTCGTCCGCTTGTGCAGGATGACGATGGAGAAATCTCGCTGCTCCGTCAAAGTCGGCAAGAACACCACCGAACCCTTTGATGTCGAGAAAGGTTTGAGGCAAGGCGACGCGTTATCATGCAACCTGTTTAACATCGTTCTTGAAGCAATTGTACGCAACTCGCAAGTCAACAAAAGAGGTACAATTTTTCAAAAGTCTGTTCAACTACTTGCTTATGCAGATGATATTGACATCATTGGGAGAACGAAGCGAGCTGTTACCGGCGCGTTTGCAAGTATTGAATCGGAGGCGGCGAAAATGGGTTTGGCTGTTAATGAGGACAAGACGAAGTATATGCTATCATCGAGAAAGGAATCTCAACATCGTCGGCTCGGGCAAAACGTCACGATGGATAGATACAACTTCGAAGTCGTCAAGGACTTTGTCTACCTGGGCTCCACTGTAACATCGCAAAATGACATCAGCGCAGAGATCAAACGAAGAATTACTCTTGCCAATCGCTGTTTCTTCGGGCTAAGAAGGCATCTAAGTAATAAAGCCCTCTCTCAGAGAACCAAGGAGACCTTATATAAGACCCTAATCATCCCGGTCCTGCTATATGGGGCAGAGGCATGGACCCTGTCAAAAACGGATGAGAATCTGCTTGGGTGCTTTGAAAGGAAGATTCTTCGGGTGATCTTCGGTCCAGTCTGTATCGATGGAGTATGGAGGAGAAGATTTAATAACGAGCTTTACGGGCTTTACAGCGACGTCGACCTGGTCAAGAAGCTGAAAATTCAGCGGCTGAGATGGCTGGGACACGTGGAGCGTATGGACACCAACGCACCAGCCCGACGAGTCTTCGAATCTACCCCTGACGGTCTGCGCAGCAGAGGAAGACCCCACCTTAGGTGGCGCACACAAGTGGAGAACGACCTCAACCAACTTGGAGTGCGTAACTGGAGGCAGCTAGCTAGGGACCGAGCTGGCTGGAGGGGCTTGTTGGTTGAGGCCGTAGTCCATCCTGGGCTGTGAGCGCCATCTAAAGTAAAGTAAAGTAAGTATTTATACATACATATATAGATAATTTTCTTTTTTCAAATAAATGTTTATAAATTTGACATTTCATTCAAAACTGAGTTTTCGAGAGATTCGAAATAAGGGTGGGTAAAGTAGTTTCCCCGACGTTTAACAGAATGGAGAAGACGAGCGAACGGGAATCGTTGAAGTGAATCGAACGTTCGATCACCCGTTTAGCAGAATAGGGCTGAACATCTTGAATAATAAATTTGTAATAAATAATGTTGGAACGTAACTATATGAATTATAATATTATTAGTGGTATTAAAAGAACATGCATGTGAGTTGCCTATTGACTGCTGATTTAATAGCATCACTAATAATGATATCTTGCTCATTATAGCGACTGGCAACACTGCCTGAACTGACTTGCAGGGATCTCCCGTATTTATTTTCTGCTTGGATTGTTTATGACTAATATTTAACGACAATGACTTCTATTGTATTAAGAATAGTGTTCAAAATTGTATAACAACACCTACATTACGGGTAAGTCCCTTCAGGGAAGTCCGTGAGTGATACTTTGGCTTCCGCTTTTTTGGCATCTTAGAAAAACGCATATTTTAAAGTTCTTCTTTTAACTATTTAATCGATAATCAAATTCAAAAATTCGAAAGTTTACATAACAATATAAGAAAATTAACTTTAAACAAGATAGAACACCTTTAAAAAGCATTTTTTTTTTTAATGTGAAAAACAAAACAATTACGTTAGTTCGTGAAATAGGAGATAATTTTTTTTAATATTAATACTTATTTTGAAATGTTCTACGATAGTTTGGTACGACTCCAATCTGTACTTTTTTCATAGAAAAGTTCGGATTCGGCTATAAACTGAAGGTTTCCTCCATTTCTGCAGACACGCACACAGGAATGGTTCAGAGTTGCAGTGTTATTCCTCTACGTGTCGACTTTAATTGTGTACGTCTCAACGTAGACAATTGCGTAAACAATGTCAACAAAATTGACAACGTCAACTATGTCATCAATGCGTCGACAATGTCAACAATAGCTTTTAGATCTATCAATTTGTCCCAAAACATACGACCGACGCACACTGGGGCAGAATGGCCCTATCGGTGGCATTAAATCAGCCAATAGACCTAGGAACCTAAAAATTTCTGGAAATGTTTATATAACCAATCTATTGATATTTTCGAGCCCAACAATGACCACGCCCACCAAAACGCCCACATTTTTGTACTTCAAAAAAAAAAAAATACCTAGCACATCCTTTCTTCTTATGTCCTCTGTTAAAAATAAGTACACAAAATTTTTTCCAGTAATAACCGAACAATAAAGATATTTTTAATTTAAAAATAACAAATTAAATTTACATAATTGAGTATCCATTAATTCAAAACAAAATCATCATCGCTTTCTTCACCACTGTCATCTTGCTCGGCCTTGACGTTTTCCACAAGTGGAGCTTTAAGCAAACTCAATACTTCAATTGGCAGGTGTTGTTGTTTTTTTTCGGGAAGTTTCCTCATGCCTGTGATTATGGGATCAGAACTTAACAAAAAAGAGTTAAAAATATCTCGGTTTGTATTTTCTCTGCTTGTTTTCCGAGAATGATGCTCCCTATAAAATTTTTGAAGTCCTTGTTTCTCGATTCTTGTGCTTCCTCAGTTAGTTGACCAATTGGTAACAAAGCGTGGGTTATTATTTCCGGTCAATGAATGAAATACTTATGAAGGGTTGGTGACATATAGTACCAGGGATACTTTCCTACATAATATCTAGCAGTATCAATTGCAAAACTCTTGAACTTCTCGACATCAATTTCATAGCCACTAGCCACAACAATCATAATAGTATGCATCTTTTTTATGAGTTGAACATCAATATTTGTAATTTCTGCGGAAATTTCAGCATTTTAAAAGAAACGTCTTGCAGTATTACCATCATTAGAGTTCCCGAATCCGGGCTTTGGTTTATCTATAATCAAACCACAACGATCTTTAAACTCTTTTTGTATTCTTTTTTATTCTCGGCAACAATTATCTTGTCATCCCCTTGAGCTTGCCATTTCTTAAGAGGCAATTTGTAGGATAAGTGCAGTAAGTTTTCGAAAAACATTATCCATCCATGAAGAACGGCCAGGCCAAACTGCAAGTTTTCTGTTTTAATTTTCCTTGTCAGCATACTGTCTATATCATTAAAACTTTTAGAAGAAGCACCACATATGAAACACTTTTGTGTTGATGACGTCTCCCTAATAGCGTTACAAACTTCTCCGTCAATCATTCTAAAAAGGAGAGTATGACGAACTTGTAACTGTCTTTCCTCAATTAAGATGGTTGTCTTTTGCAAATTTTTCACTTCGTTTTCAACTCTGTTTTTTTCTGCAATAGACATTTCTGTAGATTCCTTTACAAACTCCATTTTTAATGGCCTGCAGTATCTTGTGGAACCTGGTCGTGGATTTTGCCATACAACTGTGCAATTTGAACAAATTTTAAGAGGAACAACACATGTAATAAAAACCGAAGAATCAGTAGCTTCAAGGCCATGGAAAGCTTGTTTGTAGGAGCTGTGTCCTGAAATTCCGTCAAATCCCCACTTGCTCGGTCAGGAGTTGTTGTTGTTATATCTTTCAATACTTCAGAAGCATTTACCTTTCCTACTGCTCTCAAGCTCATTTGAGTGGCATAACTCAACATAGAAATTGATGTTGACTCTCTCAATTTATTGCCACCGATAGGGCCATTCTGCCCCAGTGTGCGACGATACGTTTTATAAGTTACGTCCCGGTCTTGAAATTTCAATCTTGTCTCGGGATCGGCATCCGCGTCGGCGTCGGCCTCGTTTTACTGAATAGAGATGGTCTCGATCTCGAATAAGAGAATCGATGAGACTTTAGTAAGCCTCGTCTAGCTTTACTAGATTTCGGTGTATGTCGCCTTGGTATTGTCGTCCCGGTCTCATCTCGTAACATCGCTGTGTTTTCTGTAATTTGAGGATGAAGAAGTGCTTAATTATGTAACGGTCCTAGGTGTTGCCGCCCAAGGAATCTCGAAAGGGTGTTCCATGCTCTCACATCGTAGAGGTGCTAAAACCCATATTGAGCATGAAATCACTTCAGCACATTTTGAGGACACACCTATCTTGGAGTCCTTACTCCTTATATTTCTTCTTTCCCTAACCTACCCTGACCATCAATCCCCTGTTTAAAGGTACAGAAGGCTGGACCTGATAGCAGGAAGGAAAGGCTGCTCAGGTTGCAATTGCGTGGCATGCTAGTGTAAGCAAATCCTAGCTCGTCGGAATGGGAGAGTGCTTGCCATAAAAAAATATTTTTTACCATTTCGAGGTAAAAAACGTATTAAAAACTCATAATAAAGGTAAAGAAAGTAAATAAGTTAAATACTCAGAAAAAAAGAGTTAAAATGGAAAGCATCGTCATTTATCTGTCAAAATCTAAATATGTAAGCAAAGAAAATTTTACAATAGTTCAAGTACCAAAGTGCCAAAAATTGTATTATTAGAGCTACTTCCTCCAAGAAAAGGTAATTTTTTTAATTTTTGCATGGTTGAACGAGTTCTTTGAAATTAGGCAAAATCATTTTATTAGGTGCTTGGTGCGTCAAGATGTCGCTTCGTGTTATAATGAAAAACTTGGACAGAAATAGATTAGTTTAGTTAGTTTAAACATATCGAAAATAAAATGAACACCCAATAGTTTTTTTCGATACAGTTAAACAGTCAAATGATTGCCATTAATGAAATTTTACCTTCTATCACACATTTCCATATTGATTTGTCACGTATAATTTTCCGCTCAATTCGTTCTTTATTATTTTCTGCTTCCATCCAAATCAAAGTGCAACCGAATCAATTTTCTTTTGTTTTATATTAAATTATTTCTTTAAAAACTATAATTTGTTCTTATCCGCCTTGTTTGTTATTTGTTTTGATTTCTTAATTTGACAGATTTCAAAAGAAATAATTCGAGGCTCGAAAAAGTAATCCGTAGGTGGGAATAGTAGTAAGTACTATTTTTTTGCATTTCGAAAGTGTTACAGCGGAACGAAAAACATTTTCGAACAGGTATGACTTTCGGAACGAAATACAGAGTAGGGCCACTGAAAAGCGAAATCGAAATTAGATTAATGAAAAGTCTTACGTTTTGTTTTTTTTTTAGTGCTGCTCAGTGCTCAGCTTGGTTTTTTAATAATTACTTTTGAATGATTTTTTACATTTTCTGTTTAACTATTTATACTTAAAAATATTTTGCAATTTTATTTACTTATATTTTCTTAACCTAGTTCTAATATCGAAATCACATATTTCGACATCAGAAATGTTTCAACTACAATCCTCTTCTAAGTGATTTCGTCACATATAGGACGTACCTACGTCCTATTTGTTTGTTATTATTAGCCGTTTTTTTTTTTTGGGAAAGCTATACCTACATAGTACAGGATTTTACACGAATTACAAATACAACATAATATGTATATTATACATTGTACGAAGAAGAGAATAAACAAAAATAAAAGAAAATTATTTTTGTTATTGTTTTAGTGGACTGTATTTTACCACATTTGGGTACAGAATTAAATTTTCTACAATTTATGTTAACACACCTTTTATCGTAAAATTGAAAACAAAAAAGTTATAACCAAAAAAAGATGACCGTTCTAAGAAATTTATCTTAACCCTAGAACACTAAAGGGTCGTCTGTGAGACGACGTGAATAGGGACAAAATCAATGTGCACCCTCTTCCCCTCACTTTACGATTTCCAGACTCTATGTACCTTAGTGTGTTGTTAGCCAGTAAATTAGACAGCTTGTCGCCTTCGTGGAAGCTTTCATTATACGCCATTTTGACGTTAATTTTTGTCACGTCGTCTGGTGGACTACGCCTTAGTGTTAACGTTCTTGTAGAGTTCTTTGTGTAGTTGTGTGAACTACACCTTAACTTAAGTCTATCATAAAAGGAGATGTCCCAAATCGGAACCAAGGAAAAAAAATATGGCCCTTCTGCCGTTCAAGGCTAAGGTGCAAGATGAGGTTCTTTAGGGGTCTCTGTTCACAAGCCATTTGTGGAGGCCACCAGCGGAAAGTCTACTGGCAGTCTTAGGTCATTACAAATAATTATAAAACTCATTAAAATGTAATTTGTAATTCTTATCTTACATGTTTAATCGATTTAATACAGTTTTTTGTTGTTAATAAGATTTTTCTAAATTTTAAACATAAGTAGTCTGCTAGACTACGCTTTAGTAATAACGTTTGGTATAGGTCGCTTTAGTGTTCTAGGGTTAAAGAGGATATAAAATAAATAAAGGAAGAAGATAATAATACTTTTCTTGACAATGGTCATCTTTTTTTGATTATAACTTTTTTTTTCAATTTTACGATAAAAAGTGTGTTGACATAAATTGTAGAGAATTTAATTCTCTACCCAAATGTGGAAAAATTTTGTTTGTGTGATGTATGGTTCTCAAGATAGCGCGAAGAACTTTTTACGCCCCCTTTTCCAAAATGGCGGCCATATAGGGGGGAGTTCAACCCCGAAAACTCGTTTTTTACACTCACACTGATCCCTCCTACAGATCCATTAAACAAAATTTTGTCCTGTACAAAATGCAAGGTTCGCCAAAATTTTGTAACATTTCAATGGACTACTACATGTAACTAGCAGGAGACACTCTCTTGACCACAGCTTCATTCGAAACCTTGAAATACGTCTAGACAAATAAAGGTTAATAAAGTCTCTACAATATCGCACGCAAAACTAGCTAAAGAAGACTTTCCAAAGAAATTCACATTTTAGATTCCGAAAATTTGAAAAGTTCAAATTATAGAGATGACATTGTAAAGCTTTTGCGGTTCACATTTTAGAGAAATTCAAATCAATATAATTGTGAATTACCACATTATCGAGGTACTATAGGTACTATTTACTTCTTTTCAGGTGGCGCGATTTGATGATTCTTAAAATCCACCTGCAAATACACAACATAAACAACCCTGAAAAGCATGTGTGACCAGCGGTTTTGTTAAAGTTTTGACTTATGCTATTGTATTAGTTGGTTTCCTCTCTTTTTTAATATAGCCGCGATGAGATAGGTATAATCTAACGATCACCTGCCAGACTATTAAAACCTCAGCAAATGAGAATTTTTTTTTTTATAAGTGAGTGATTTCATAAAAGGGAATTTCAATTTTTTCCATCAATGTCCTTATTTTCCGAGACTATAGGAGTATCTTGCTCCCTTCATTTTACTATACAATTTATTGAAATGATGCCGAAGAATGATTATGGTTGGTCCCAATTTCCGCAATATTCTCCTTGCGCTATCAATGCAGAGCTATTTTTTGTTTCCTTTTTTCTGTATTTTGTGTCGGACGACGACGACACTTGAGCGCTGATTTCGTGTTAATTTATTTATTGCGCAAATGATAAACCAGGTAGAACACCAGGCCCATTCCTGTTGATGCTTCAGTTTTAAATAATAATGATGTTACTAACGAGGATGTTGTCGTAGAGTAGAGACGAACGTTTTAATAGCAAGTGCAACGACTACAATCCAGATGATAATGCCAATAAATGAGACTATGAGAGTTCAGCATATACACCAGTATCTACCTACTCGAACGCAGGATCTAATATCTATACTTCTATAATATTATACATATAAAGGAGTAACTTTTTTTTTTATTTTCATTTTGGCTGTATATTACAGCAAAACTGACAACAAGCAAAAGTACCCTTTTATAAAATAGAAGATATAATTAAAGCTCCACTTAACAGGTATGTATGTTTATGATCAAGCTGAAAAGATAATATTTATTAAGTACTGAATAATAAACAAATTTAGGAACTTACCACAAAAAAATTGTTTTACATTTTTTCAGTTCACATTTACATACTTTAAATGAAATTATTTATAAGGAAGAGTTATTTTGGCATGGAAAATTGCCTTTTGTGGCAGATTTATAAAATTGATTGCAGTTTTTTCAACAAAATAGAAGAATTTGTGTTTTTTTATATGGCACGAAAATTGGCACGTTAATTTTATTTCGGGCGGCAATTAATGTGAACACACAGCATAGATGTTGGTCAAGCCTAGTTCACTTTTTCATTCGGAAAAAATTCTTGTAGAGTAAACATCTAAGAAAAAGCGGAAAAAGGGTTTTATGATATACAGGGTGATCGGTATAAGATGCACCAAACTGCTGGAGCGAGTAGATTGGGTTAAGACAAAATAAAATCGTGTGGGAGGGGGGTCTATTTCCCCCCGTTAAGGTAGGAGGGGCAATTTTCTAAAAAATTGACCTAAAAGAGAAAAAAAAATATTTAAAAACAACGGTACAATTTAAAATGCCATGCTATACCTTTTTAGAAAACCAGAAATCTCTTCTTTGATCATTTTAAATTAAGTTGTGTTAGTGAACGGTTTTTAAAAAATTAATTTCTAAACTCGAAATTTTGAAAAAATGAAAAAATGTTTCAAACTAATTTTTTTCAAAAATTAAAATGTAATTAAGTATAATTTTTGTTTTCAGTCAAAAACAGAAAACCGGATGCTAAAATGTCTTTTAGTTTTTGAGAAAATTTAAAATAATGAAATCTACTTTACTACATAATTTTGTAGAAATAGGATCTTTTGAACAACAAAATAACGGATGGAAGTCGAGTAGGAAAACTTACTTTTGTTATTTTCAATTTTCTCAAAAACAGTATTGAGTATTGAATATTAAACATAAAACAACACTATGCCATGTTGTCACACATGCTAATCCATGTGAACCCCCCTATTGGTAGATATTAAATTACTAATTTTTTTTGTCAACACAATCATGTCGTTCGTTAGGGGGTAGTGGGAGGGAGGTACCAGATTTTCAGAGTTGTCTTAAAATTATGAAATTATAGCTAAGTAGGCAGGTAGGTAGTTAGGTACCTACATCACAATTTCATTTAAATGCTTGCGCAAGGAGCGGTAAGAGGGTATTTGCACTCCTAATAAAAATTATTTTTGTAAATTGTTAGCAACATAGAAAAACACTTGTCACCTAAATACTTTATATATTTACTTTTATAATAATCAAGTAGCTTTTGATTAAATGTTTATATTAAATATGAAATAGAAATGAGATTAGATTGTGAACTGATGAAATAAAGACGTGTCCTTTTTAATATATAACAATTTGGCGACGAGGAATTTTAAAGAAAAAAAAAGAATAATTTTTTTTCTCTTCGAACTCAACAGATTTTTAAACAGAACTTCAAGAAAAAAAATCATAAAATCACACAAAAATGGCAACTGATCCGAAAATTCTAGAACTTCTCGAATTGCAAAGCAAACTTTTGCAAACAATAATTCAAGAAAAAGAGGTGCACCGTGGACAGGAGTTCACAATGGACTCATTGACAAACAACATTCAAGAATTTGTTTATGATCCGGCAAATGGATTGACTTTTGAAACGTGGTACAATCGTTTTGAAGACGTATTCATTGTGGATGGGGCCTCGCTTGATGATGCGGCAAAGGTTCGTCTTCTCATGAGAAAACTCAACCCAATTGCTCATGAGAAATATTCCAACTTGATTTTACCGAATAAAATAAAGGATATAAATTTTTCGGACACAGTCTTAAAACTCAAAGGTATGTTTGGTCGAAAAGGCACTCTTTTTAATGTTCGTTTCAACTGTCTTCAAGCAATCAAACGAAAGACAGATGATTTGGTTACCTACGCATCATTGGTGAACAAAAATTGTGAAGAATTTAAATTGGGAGACCTTTCAATTGATCAATTTAAATGTTTGGTATTTGTTACTGGATTGCAAGATTCAGAAGATTCTGAAATTCGTACAAGACTATTGGCATCGCTGGAAGATGTTGAAAAAGCAAAAACTATAACACTCGACAAACTAATCTCTGAAGCTCATCGATATATCAATCTCAAAAAGGATGCAGCAATGATTGAACAAACACAACAATCATCGTCAGTTGTCAACGCAATACAAAAACACAATCAAAAGGAACGCAACGGACCGTTTCAACAACGTTCTGATTCAACATCAATCAAGACACCAAGAACGCCTTGTTGGCAATGTGGAGCTATGCATTTCTCTCGTGACTGTTCTTATTCCCAACACAAATGTTCTCAATGCAGAAAGGTAGGTCACAAAGAGGGTTATTGCTCCTGTTTCGCCAAAACTCATCCATCTTTAAATCAAGAAGGTGTTCACCAAAAGAAGTCAAATTTTGTCAAAAGTAATAAAAAACAATCTTACAAAAAACGATCTTTTCAGAGCAATGCAATTCAAACTGCTGTGAATTGTATTGATCATTCAAGCAAGCGAAAGTACATCACAGTTCAAATTAATGATGTACCCAATGCTGAGCACATTAAGGATACACCCATAAGGCTTCAGATAGACACAGCATCCGACATCAGCATCATAAGTCAATCAGTGTGGAATAAATTAGGAAGTCCAGGGTCAAGCCTAAGTCAAAAAGCAAAAAGTGCAACACGTCACAACATCAAATTGATTGCTAATTTCAGCTGTAGTATTCGTCTCCGTTCTGGTCAGGTAAGTCCTGGAAACTTTTATGTAACTGACATTGACCTGAACGTATTCGGAATCGACTTATGTAACAATTTCAACCTGTGGGATAAACCTCTTAGCAATGTGTGTTGTCAGATCAGTTACACACCACAAAACCGGGATGCAGCCATTGCAAGTATTCGTAATCAGTACAAGGAACTATTCAGTGATGAACCAGCATGTGTTAAAGTCAACGTTCAACTCCATCTCAAACCAGGAGCAATACCAGTTTTCAGAGCAAAAAGACCTGTGGCATATTCAGTTGTACCATTAATTGACAAAGAACTCAAACGTCTTGAGAATCTAGGCATTATAACACCAGTTGATTTTTCTGAATGGGCAGCACCAATTGTAGCAGTTAGAAAGCAAAATGGCAACATAAGAATTTGTGGAGATTACTCTTCTGGCCTTAATAATTCTCTAGAACCGCATCAGTATCCTCTTCCAGTACCTGACGATATATTTGCAACATTAAGCAACAAGAATATTTTCAGTCATATCGATCTCACAGACGCTTATTTCCAGATACCAGTTTCAGAAGAGTCTAGAAAATTACTAACTATAAACACACACAAAGGTTTGTACAAAGTCAATCGCTTAGCACCCGGAGTTAAGTCAGCACCAGGAGCTTTCCAGCAGCTGATCGATACATTACTGGCAGGATTGAAAGGAGTTGCAGCATACTTGGATGATATAATCGTAAGTGGTGTGAACTGGGAAGAACATTTGCAAAGTCTTCACGAGGTCCTGAAGCGCCTTTTTGAGTATGGATTTCGAGTCAAAATTCAAAAATTTTCATTTTTCGTTTCACAAATCAAGTTTCTTGGACACATCATTGACAAAAACGGATTACGACCAGATTCAGCAAAAATTAATAAAATTCAGAACATGCCAGCACCACAGAACATAACACAACTACGTTCATTCCTAGGAGCTGTCAACTACTACGGCAAATTTGTTAAAGAAATGCGACAAATTCGTTCACCACTGGATAAACTCTTGCAAGCCGAAGTAGATTTTAAATGGTCAAGTTCATGTCAACAATCATTCGACAGGTTCAAAGAAATACTTTCATCAGACTTACTTCTTACTCATTATAACCCGGAATTACCAATCAAGGTCGCAGCAGATGCTTCAGGTGAAGGAATAGGAGCATTCATTGCCCATATTTTCCCAGACGGAACTGAAAAAGTTGTCATGCATGCAGCAAGAGCCTTGACTTCCGCTGAAAAGAAGTATAGCCAAATCGAAAAGGAGGCTCTGGGACTTATCTTCGCAGTGACGAAATTCCATAGAATGATTTATGGACGCAGATTTCTTTTGCAAACTGACCATAAACCTCTGCTAGCAATTTTTGGAAGGCAAAAAGGTATACCAGTTTATACTGCAAATAGATTGCAAAAGTGGGCACTAACACTGATGATGTACGACTTTGACATTCAATACATTTCGACAAAAGAATTCGGTTGTGTAGATGTCCTATCTCGTCTTATTGAATCGCAAGCAAAGCCTTCAGAAGAATATGTGGTCGCATGTACAGTTTTAGAAGAAGAAATGTCACAAAATTTGAATAAACAACTACATAATTTACCATTGACGTACAAAATGATTCAACAAGCTACTTTTCAAAGTAAAATTCTCCAAACAGTTATTAACTTTATGAGATCCAAATGGCCAGACAAAACATCAATTCCTGCTGAGTGTAAACCATTTTTTGATCGAAGAGATGCACTTTCAGTTGTCGACGAATGCTTACTTTTTTATGACAGAATCACCATTCCATCATGTTTCCATAAACGAGTTTTGAAGCAGCTTCATCGTGGGCATCCAGGAATCGAAAGGATGAAAGCAGTCGCAAGAAGTTACGTTTATTGGCCGAACATAGATGATGACATTGCAAGATATGTCCAACAATGTCAAAGCTGTGCTACTGCTGCAAAATCACCAATTAAGACAACATTATCATCATGGCCAAAACCCCTATCACCAATGGAACGTTTACACATAGACATAGCAGGCCCATGCAATGGCAAGTACTATTTTATCATAATAGACGCGTTTTCCAAGTGGCCTGAAATTTTCCAAAGTCAAAGAATTACGTCATCAACAGTGATAAGAAATCTGAGTCAAATGTTTTCCCAATTTGGAGATTGTCAACAAATTGTGTCGGACAATGGGACACAATTTACAAGTTCAGATTTCCAACAGTTTTTACAATTCAGAGGTATTCAACATACGCGCACTGCCCCATACCATCCACAATCAAATGGACAAGCGGAACGTTTTGTTGATACTTTCAAAAAAGTCTTAAAGAAACTTCATCGGGAAGGGACGAGCGAAGAGAACCTTGAAACTTTTCTTCAAACATATAGATCAACACCGAACAAAGCTATAAACAACAAATCACCGGCGGAACTCTTTCTGGGTAGAAAGATCAAAACTACGTTAGATGAAACATAAACAGCAAGTTTATTCAATGACTGGACTAAACCAACAAAACCAACAGTTCAATGCTAAACACGGGTGTAAGAAACGAAAATATTGTCCTGGCGATCTTGTATACGCAAAGTTTTACAAAACAAATAAGACTTATTGGATTCCTGGAACTATCATTGAACGCATAGGTAATGTTAACTACAATGTATTAACACAATTCTCAAATCGTTCCAGACTAATTTCACATGCAAACCAGTTAAGAACTCGCTATGCTCCGGACAACGCCATTTCAACTAAAAAGCGTTTAAATAATTTAAATGATATTCTTTATGAATTCGAGCTGTTACCAACTGAAACAATTGATGAAATATCTTCTTCCAATGAAGAACAAGAAACTACACCATTAGCTGTTGAACCAATTGAACCAATAGATGCTTCTATCGCAGTGGAACATCAACCAACTTCAAATTCCAGCTCAATTATTGAATCAAGGAAAGAGACGATTGTTAGAGCTCCTGAAACTGAGGTTAGACGAAGTGGAAGAGATATTCGTCCTCCAACTTGGTTTAAGGACTTTAGTATATTTTAAACAAAAAGAAGGGGAGGTGTTAGCAACATAGAAAAACACTTGTCACCTAAATACTTTATATATTTACTTTTATAATAATCAAGTAGCTTTTGATTAAATGTTTATATTAAATATGAAATAGAAATGAGATTAGATTGTGAACTGATGAAATAAAGACGTGTCCTTTTTAATATATAACATAAATGATTGTGTTGAGTAGGTACACAATCAAGGCCGTTAGCAAGAGGTGTTTATGCAAATCGATTTAATTTATAACTTAAGTTTTAATGAAATGCAACAAAAGGTCGTGTGCAAAAAGGGGTAAGGGGGCAATTCCACCTCTAGTAAAATTTATTATTTCTAATTATTTTTTTTTTGTTAAATAATAAAACAATCAAGGGAGACAAGGGATGCTTATTACATGCTAATCGGATAAATTTATAACTTGAGTTCTAATTGTTGGATTTTCAAGGTAAGACTTCTTAAATTAAGATTAAATGTAATGCAACACAAGAACGTGCTCACGGAGGGGTAAGAGAGAAGTTTCACTCCTAATCGAAATTATTTTTCTAATTTTTTCGTTGAGTCAAAATTGTGTATACGTGGATTTGGGCTGATTTCCAGAATCGGCTAAAAAAAAATTCTTTTGCTAATATTTTTATTTGAATACAACGCGGGTTCTCCCTTAAAGCATAGCTTTTTGTACTGACGACGGTTAGGGGGGCAACAGATATGACAATGCGTTCTATGTTCTAAAAACCTATCTAACACCAAAATTTTTAATTATAAACCCACCGAAACCATTTCATGTAAAATAGGCTGCCCAGACTGCAAACTTCACTGTGAAAAAAGTTATCACCAATCCCCTAACTCTACAAGTGCTTTCTCTACTACAATCACTAATTATACATACCCTATTCTTCGGGGTCCAAAAGTATTGGCTTGGGCATTTCATAGAACTATTGAATTACAGATTTAATTTAATTTCTTTTGATAAGACCATAGGAGTGCCTGTGTGACAGCCGCGAAGCAGCCAAGCCAAATAGTCAAGGAAAAATAGACTTTTACAAGGAAAAAATTAGTAAGAGGCTGAAATTTGGCATGGACGTTGGTAATGGACTCTTCAAAAACTGAGAGAGTTCCTCATTGATCAGATGACCGGTAGGTCATGGTCAGTTATAATGGGTCCAAGGGTACAAAAGAGAGTTTCTTGCAAATATCTCAAAAACGGTTTATACTAGAGAAAAATATAGCTGACCTAGCGGTCATCGGATCGATGAGGAATTCTTTCAGTTTTAAAAGTGTCCCATTACCAACGTCCATGTCAAATTTCAGCTCCTAACTAATTTTTGCCTTTCTTTAACACTTTTTCGTATATCCTTACTAGACTAATACTTTTTGACTACGATATAGGATTTGTATACGGAGCTGCAGCCACAGCCGAAAGAGCTCACCAACTTTAAGCTTTTCACGAACACCACTTTACGTTTCAAACTGTATGACGAAAAAAAACAACTGTGCGCCGGAAATAAATATTGTGGTTTTTGTGTCGCGAAAAGAATTATTAATTAAAAGAAAAATATTGGAAATAAAAATGTGAATTCTGAGCTTGTACACAAGAATATTGTTTTATTTTTCTTCAAAATACTTTCAAGGCTACACAACTACAGTGTAGGCATGTAAAAAAAAATAATATTCGACACTTTTTGACAGCTCTTCTAGTTGAAGCTGCGGCTCCAGTTGCAGCATTCTATTCTGTTTAGGTAGTTAACAGGGTATTCTAGCCCGTTTCGAAAGCGATCACGTACCTACCTAGTGGGTTCACCGGGCTTTTTCCTGTGCTGGTGGACCCGCGAGAATACACGTTACTGCCAAGACTTTAGCCGACGCGACGGTCAACTTTCCCTCTTTTATTTGAAAAGTTTAAAAAGTGAGCATCAATGCAATCAATTCAACCGCAAATCAAAAGCCACAAAGAGATTATACGGTTTTGTTATGATTGACATTTGAAACGAAGAAAATTCTTACATTGCAATGTTGTTTAGTTTGTTAAATAAAAGTGGAAGACAGCAAATACCATATAGCATAGGCTTAGATATGAGGTATCCAATCAATTTTCTTATCAAAACAACTTTTCTGAATTTCATTCATGCATTTAAAATAATGTCAGTTGCACAAAGCCTAACAAACTACTCAGGGGGTGCATCAGACTCAGAATAAAATGGATTCCGGACAAAACCGCAGAACAATAAATCGAAATAATGCCAGTGTATTGTATTGCCCGAGGTTTATCCCTGGTAGAAATTTATGCAAAAAAAATTAAACTACTCTCTACTGAAAAAAAAATGGATTGCAAGAACTTTTAGTTCAAGTGCCAATAGAAAAAAAAATGTATGAAGGTCGAATGGTTGGAAATTTTGACCATCAACAAAGTCTATCAGCGGAATGCCATTTAGCAGTCTAAAAAAGTGTTCTTTCTTGAACCTCATCACTGACTGTTTATTTACAACTATAATCTCAATTTGGTAGGTTACTGTTATGTCCTTTAGTCTTGATTATAAAGATCATTTAACCTGTTCATAGCGTAGCCAGGGACGAATTATACAGAGCAAAGTCGCATCTCCGCATCCCTGCCAAACTCATTCCGATCATCCGCTGTTCAAGATGAAGATGGAGAAAACTTGTTGTGTCGTCAAAGTCAGCCAAACCACCATTTCAATGAGTACCTCCTGACTTGTGCCGTAGGTGAGGAATCGGTACGGTAAAAAAGTGTCATACCGAGCCTCGGTACAAAGAAGCAGTAGTGTTTCGGTATTTACTGCATGTAAACCTTCTTCTGATGAGGAAATTCTGATTTATTGGGACGTCAAAAACAATTTTGCTTCAATCTATACCAAGAACGTAATGATACAGGAAACGACTACGACATCGGTATTCGTTCGGTAAAGTGATAACTACCGATTACAGATACCACAGTCCGCAATGGCAAGTCAGGGAGAGGCCTTAGATGCAATCTCTTTGACATCATTCTTGAAGCAAGTCAACAAAAGAGGTTTCAACTAATTGATTATATGTAGATAGTATTGACGTCATCACTACAATCATAAATTAATTTAAGAAAACTATTTTTTTAGCTTAATGATTGGACTTTGTATGAGAACACGACTTAGTATACTTACATATGTATGTGACACAATTGAGAAGGGAATCTCAACATCGTCTACTCTGACTATATGTAGGTAACTGCCTAGCCTATACATGAACATGATTTCTAATTCTGTGCCTTGTTTGGTGCGCCTAATTCCACTAACCAATCATTATCTACAATCGACTCGAACACTTAAATCTAAGGCGTAATGTGGGAAATCGGTATAAGGACATTTAATTTAATAGGCAGGATTTCAAGGCGAATTTTTTAATTTGTAATTAATACAAAAATCTATGTTGGTTCACAATTTCAAAAATCTCACAAAATGTCTTTACAATTAAAACTGTCTGCACTGCAACAGCTGCTGAGTTCCTCCTAAATGAAGTTAATTTCTCTCAAACTCTTGTGTCTTAAGTACTGTATGATAATTTATGCTTTTCTTGTTGGTAACCTTGCTTTTTTTTTGCATCTTTTATCAAAACTTCAAGTTACTGCATGTGCATTGCGTCACCTAAGCCAGAACCCACCCCATCCTAATAGAAATGCGTGGCATATGAAAAAGTTAGTTAAACTTAAGCAAGAGGGCGCGAAACTTTAACATTACAATAACTCCAGGTGAATTTGATTGTTCCCTGGTGAATCTGTAGGGCTCTTCAGCTATAGAGCCCAAAAGACGGTAGGTACAGCAAAAAACAAAGTCTGAAAATTTGACGCACCATAAAGTTAAGAAGCATCTGGTACTCCCCTGTTTGCATAATCCTTTTTGCTGTGTCCTTTGTGTCAACGCGCATAATTTCCGCTTACCAAGGATTATAGTGCTACAAACACACCCACATAGGTACAGATCCAGCTCCAGCTTGAGCGCTACTCTGCTAACTCATTTTGTATTATGAGGGGCAATTGAATGCTTTTTCTAGAGTGGCAAACTTTGGGGCGTTCTTGCATGAAATCTCCTTCCAGTTTCCTAGAGAGAGCTGTATTTCAAACTTTGTTATGCTGCCGAGTCCTTTTACTTGACTTGTGTTACTTTTTAGTGGTTAATTTGCTCGGTTCGAAATAAGTTCAACTCTTTCAGCTGGGACAAACTCCTTGGTTGGGTATGTTGCTTTTTTTGGGTTTCCACATTTACCGTAATAAATAAATTTTCATAATTATCATATTTCTGTAGGGATGCTTGACTTTTTCCTCCTCTTTTGTATTTTTTAATTATTTTTTTGTTGTTTTATCAACAGAACAGGAAGAAGATTCAAATTTTAAATTGAATCAGTCAAGTCTTTGGTGTTCAGGTGGTGTGTCAAGTCAAAGTTTCAAATCATTAACTTCGCAGAGAAATAGTTTATCCGGGACATAATTATAACGTCTCTCTATTAAGTTATTAGTTAATTTAGTTAATTGCGGGTTCTTAATTTGCCTTTCCATATCTGAGATAAGGTTAAGGGCTCAATTCAATAAAGATAAGATGCGATCTTTTTGAATCAGGTAAATTTTTTCACAATGGATACTTTAAAAAAATAATTGGTGTATAATTAAAATTTTCGTTAATTTTACGAAAATTTCGTGGTGCAAAACCACTAATGTTTTTCGTAAATTGAACGGTCCTGTACAAATATTATATCGTTATAAAGAAACAAACACACTCGTAAATATAACTAAACATTTGTAAGTATATTTGTGAAATATTGAAAAAAAAAATTAGTAGATTGCAAGAATTATTTTTTGGATATTTTGTGCATTCTACGAAATTTTTAAATTCATTTTTTTTTATAGGACGAATGCATTCGTAAATATAACGACATAGTTTCGTAATTTTACGAAAATCTGGGGAAAATTTAGCAGAATGCACAAAATATTTTTGAATGTTTTGTGCACTCTACGAAATTTTTAAATTTTAATATTTTTATAGGACGAGTGCATTCGTAAATATTACGAGAGTTTTGTAATTTTACGAAAATTTAGGGAAAATTTAGTAGATTACACGAAATGTTTTTTCAAGGTTTTTTGCATTCTACCAAATTTTTAAATTTAAATCTTTTAATTTCACGAATGTATTCAAAAACATTACGGAAATATTCGTAATTATTAGGAAAGTTTTGTAATTTTACGAAATTCTGTGAAAAATTTAGTAGAATGCATGAAATGTTTTTGAATGCTTTTTAAATTTTAATAGGACGAATGCATTCGTCATTATTACGAGAGCTTTGTAATATTACGAAAATCTGGGGAAAATTTAGTAGAATGCATGAAAAATTTTTGAATGCTTTATGCACTCTACGAAATTTTTACATTTTAAATATTTTTTTCTGCGTTTTTCAAAAAATGAGATGTTCTACAGAATTTGTTACTTAAAAGTAAACAAATTTTTCATTTAAATAGTTTACAATAAAACCTAATTAGGTAAACAAAGCTCCATTACGATTTTTCTTCAAATATTTGACTTTTTGTGAATTTTTAAGAAGCTTTTGCTAAAAATATTAATTTTTATATTTTATTATTTAAGAATAAACAATTCTCTAAAATCTTCGAGAAAATAATTGAATCTGTAGTATGACAAGCAATCGGGCTTTAGAGCAAATCATAGCTGCACTATTGCGATGGTTAATCTTCTTAAGGATATTAGAGTAGATTATGATAAGGGTCACACCAATCTTCTTTGCTTACTCGACTTTTCCAAAGCTTTCGAAAAAGTGATTCACAACATTCTGCTCAACTTCTTTGGATTCAGTGATCGGGCATTTAAACTAATTACAGATTATTTGTCAGACAAAATGCAAAGAGTCGTTTCTGGTGGGAATGCGAATGGGAAGTAATCATCTCTTAGACTTGTAACCTGCACAAGGACTTCCACAAGGATCAATTCTAGTTCCAATACTCTTTTGCATGTTTATCAATGATCTGCCTTCGTGTTGCTCACATGCTTCGATACACTTGTACGCTGAAGTTTGGTCTCAGCACTCTGTCTGACTTATTGCTTGGTGATTGTAAAATCAAAGCGGTTGAACACTGAACCTCCCTTGGGTTTGTTATTGACCGTCATTTATCTGGATATAAACACACTAATATCGTTAGTGGTCGCATATACGGTTGCCTTCTGCTTACTTTACCCCTATTGAAACTCGACGCAAACTAATTCTATCTTTAGTTATGCCACTAATATTATGTGCTGAGATAGTGTATAGTGATTTCGATTCAATTTCTCGTAGAAAATTACAAGTAGATTTTAATGATGTTGTTTGTTACATCTATGGGTTACGTAGACATGACAATATTTCCGATTTTTCCAAGAATCTACTCAGTTGCACCTTGCAACAAACACATCAATGCAAGAAACTGCTTATTTTTACATAAATTAATTCATTTTAGGAATCCGTTACAATTGTTTAACAGACTCTTGTTCAATCGGTCGCCTAGAAGTATTGCACAATTATTCCTCGTCTCAGTAATTAAATTATTTTAATTCGTCCCGTTTATTTTTCATTCGTGCTGTTAGACTTTGGAACTCGCTCCCGTCTACAATCAAATCAATAGCTAATTACAACGAATTTAAGAGTGCTGTCTTTCTTCACTTGTCTTCCCTTGCTATTCAACCTTAATCCTTTCCCTTTCTCCCTTCTATATAAAAAAATTGTTCGTGATAAAAAAAAAATAATAAAATTAAAACTTCAGTGTTAATCATATTGTATCAAAATAACTTTAATGTCAAAAGCATATTATACCTTAATGTTCATTTATTAGCGTGCACTGTGTTTATTTTTGCTCTGTTGATTGGTTATGAAGTTATTGCACAAAATATAAAAAATGTTACTTTCGTAATCACTCTCATAGAAAATTCATAACTAATCCATTGAAGAGTTGGAAGAAAGCGTATAGGGGTTAAGAACAGGTAGAGAAGAGTTCTGTCGTCTTAGAAATGGCTAGAGCAATATAATAATTTTTGTATAATTTTAGAGAAAACGCAATACGCAGAAAAATGTTGTTTTAATATTTTTTTTTAAAAGGATAATGGGCAAATTAGTATGGAGCCTGGGCGTAAAACCAACAGAAATGAAATGTATACCAAATGAAAGGTTGTTTTGTGTACATTATTTTTTACTGTGGGGTCAAAGCTCAAAACTGCCGGAGAACAATGATAGAGCCAGTTGAATGACCGGATGTATAATAATGTATAATAGACTTAAACCTGATTTCTACAGTTAATTCCGATGTCTTGGCTCCGGCGTTCGTTATTTGAATAACTTTTAGTAAACGCTGATTGATGGACGGTTAGAAACTTTTTCATTCTCCATTCTCCTACTTCTCGGTCCTGGTCCTGGGCTAGCTTACGTCTTCAAATGTTTGAATTGTTTGTTGCGAGGTTTTATTTATTTAGAGTGTGGAAAGTGTTTATTTTCAAAGATAAATATGGCAGAACGTCAATGTGTTATGTGTCCACGATCTCTCTATCGACAGAGAAGTCATGTGTTGGATGAGGATCTTCCTGGACGTGAATCTGAATTGGCCACATATATACGAGAGCATTCTTTAATACAAGCTCATTCTGATAATAGTTTAAATGTTATCTATATATATAAAAACATTTCTAGCATCGTTATATTTCAGTTGGTCTTACTCGTATATACTTACTCATATACTCAAGATCTACCATCTGATTTATTTATTAATCCGTGGATATATGCATATCTTTTTTACTACAAGGATAAAACTTTGCTCACAGAAAGATTTATGATCTCCAGAAATAAAAACTAAAGTCATACACTCCGGTTAGATCGAATTGTTCCTTATTTTAAAGTTTTTTTATACATACCGGCCTAATCGACCTAAT
The DNA here is from genome assembly GCA_947049315.1 of Epistrophella euchroma. Taxonomy (NCBI): domain Eukaryota; kingdom Metazoa; phylum Arthropoda; class Insecta; order Diptera; family Syrphidae; genus Epistrophella; species Epistrophella euchroma. Next base: position 101,128,720 of record OX346245.1, on the reverse strand, counting down.
TGAATGAACTGGAGTGTAAGACTATGGTTTTTATATTTGCTGATCATAGTTTTTTCCGTGACAAAAGTTTCAGCCTTGTAGGAAGTAAGACTTCCATGTATGTAATTCAGGTTTAAGTGTATTAATAAGCACATAATTTCAGTTATACATCCGGTGATTCAACTGGCTCTATCTCTGTTCTCCGGTGGTTTTGAGCTTTGTCCCCATAGTAAAAAATGATGTACACGAAACAACATTTCATTTGGTGTACATTTGATTTCTGTTGATCTTACACCCAATTTGCCCATTATTCTTTAAATAACGTTCAATTGCGTTCAATTGAAGGTACGCCAATTTTATAAATTTATCAACATTTTTTATAGAAAAATATCACAATGAATACAAATATTTATATATTCTTGATTAATTGAATACATATTTAATATGAATGTATTTTATACGACTAGTTTTTTTTTTTTATTTCAGTGGATGAAAGCTAAAAGTATTTTTTACTTTAAGGTTAAAAATTTTGAAGCACTGATATGCCTTATTATTTCTTTTGCTATTAACATTGAAATAACTGTGGATGTCAGTAAAGACATTCTTTTCTTATCTTTTATTAAAGCTATTTGTGAAAATATGCGCTCGGCAGTCGCACAGCTATGCGTAAAACATAAAATATAATCTACAAATGTCTAAGTTTTTAAATTTCAAATTTCTAATTCTTATGTATTTATAAGATTTTGATTTTTGATGTGCAAGAGCTCTTCACTTGTCATCTAGCTCATCAACAAGTTTTGCATCAATTAAATTTGGGAGCAGTTGTATGATTTATTTGGGGATCTATTACTCATATTTGGGGATCTATTATTCATATGGCTTAACGTTTTCTATAACTTCACCTGATAATCCCCCACTACTTCGAGAAATGTTAGCATGTGCCCCAAGGTAGATTTCTTTTGAGTTCAAAAAGTAATTTGCATTGCAAAAATCAATCGACTTTAGAGAAGAAGTGTCATCGATAAATCCGTTTTTAACAAATTTCGACAATAGTTTTAAAATACATTTTTACCATTGAAAGCAAGACGTGAATCAATTAGAATTCAAACAACCCAATTTAGATGACATAAGATATTTAACCTTAACCCAAAACGAATGACCAAATAAAATAGTTGTCGAACCATATTGGTCGTTCTCCTAACTCCTAGCAAAACCTGAATAAATTCTTTAAAGTTCTTTTTTCGAACTGTGTGTAACCTCAAATCGATTGCACTTTCCCTCACAGTTCCGCAGTTGAAAGTTAAATTTAATCGAATTCTTGACGAAAAATATCCAAACGGGCTGGCTGTTATCTACATGGACTTTAGTATTTTCTTTCCTCTTTTTTTTTTTTAATTTTTTCATGAATTTTCTCAAAGAAAATAAAATGATACACACATACATTTTATATTTCTGCTTCGAATTAGTTCTTATGGATTCCTGTTAAACAACACGAAAACAAGGCGAGAACAACTGTATAGCTTCCATTACACGCCCTACCACCAGTCTCAAACCTATTTCCTTCCTTTAAGTATTATGGAAAACTTTGCATTGAATAGTGAAGATGTAGAAGTCCTGCGACACTGACGTCAGAGGCGAGCGGGCACAGCGTTGAGATTGCAAGGGCAGGCAAACTTTCCAAATATTCGTAGTTCGACTGGCACAAGTCCAATGAAAACTTTAGTTTGGTTAGAAACTTATGGCCATCATGGAGGAAATACTACTTCCACCACCGCCGCCGCCGCCTATAACAACCACTTTTTGCCACCACCAACCCATACCGTGTTGCTGACACGACAGCTTGTAAAGTCATCTCATTTTCTCTGGGTTGACATTTCGAGTTTTTCATTTTTTCTTTTCGTAATTTTTCCCTTTGTTTTTCATGATCTTAGTTACAGTTAAGCTCTAAAAGGACACTTTTAAGGGAATGGGGCTCGAGTTTTGGAGTTCAATGAAGAAATCTACCTGCATATGGTGGTAAAAAAAAATTCTTACAATGTGTCCCAAAAGTAGCGTTGTTTCTTATGCTTGCCACGTTTCTGTGTTGATGGCAGACTTTCAATAGGCTTAAATGAATGGCGGTTACCTAATAATGTCTTTTATAAATAGGAGCGTTTTGTTAGGTTTAAATTTATAGCCTCAAAAGGAAGTAAAAAGTTCTTGAGTTGCAATACATGACTGTTATTATTTTATACTGGACTGGTTGGAGGACAATTTGCTAACAAGGCAGAGACTGACATAGTGTTTTTTATAAATGATATATTGATTTTAAAGTTTTCTTTTTATTAACGTGTATATTTTCAGAAAGAGCTTGTAGAGTTTTGCTGTGATTAAAGTACTTTCGTCATTTAATAGAAGGGACAATTCAACGAATTACTCACCACTTTTGAGCCATCCTACTACCCCTTTTTACAGGAACAAACTCAAGCGATTTTTGACCCCCCTCTAATTTCGGAACCAATAACTTCAGAAACTCGCCACATTTGCTAAGTTAGGCAAGCACAGGTGCCTCACCAAATTGTAACAGCGTTAGTGGTTCCTGTGATATAGGACGTCAAAAATCGCGAAAACCGTAACTGACTCACTGATTCACTGACTTACAGACCATCAAAATTATGGGGCACTTCCCAACACCTTAGAAGGAAATCGAATATTTAGGGTTTTCCATACAGAAAGCGTGGTATCCGCCCACTTTCTCACTATTATTAGATATCAATTATATGGAGCATTCCTGATTGTTGTAGAATAATGAAACTTGGTTGAGCGGTAGAGCTTGCAATGCATATACTAAGGAGAATATTAAAAATGTATGAATTTCCATTCAGGAGGCGTGGCATCCACCCACTTTTTTTGAATTGTTTCTGATTGTTGTAGAATGATGAAATTTCGTAGAGCAATAGGCTTCAATGCAGGCAAAGGAAAAATTGAAAGTTTGGGATTTGGCATTCAGGGCATCAACCCACTTTCTCAGAAGTATGTATGTCAATTAGATGAAGAACTTCTGATTGTTGAAGAATTATGAATCTCAAAAGAGGTTTGGGGTTTATCATTCAGGGGGCGTGGCATCCACCCACTTTCTCAGAATTGTTATTGATTAATGTATCTACAATGATGGAATTTGTTAGTGTTAGGGCAGGTACATTCATAAATAAAATAAAAATAAATTTGGTGGCACAAACGGCTCATGAAGAACCAGGGCTTAGCGACTTACAAGACAACTCTCAACCATTCCTGTATGCGTGTCTGCAGGAATGGAAGGGACTTACAGTTTATTGCCGAATCCGAACAGCTAAGGTCAGTGGCACTTTTCTGTGACAAGAGATACTCTTGGAGGATTTGTCACTTCCTCGCAAGAGGTAGTAGCTCCGAAAAAAAAAACTTAAATGGAAGCGGCTGGTATTGAACCCAAGACCTCTGGCATAACAGTTCAACGCACTAACCATTACACCACGGGCTACTACATTCAAAAATTGAAAATTAAAGATTTTGTGTTTAAGAAAAAAAGTACATACTTTGAAAAAGAAGTGAAGTCAAAAAACATAAATGTTAAAAAAAGTATGTATACAAAAAACCTGTAGGTATGAAACAGGTCAGCCGTGAAAAGTAAAGAGATCTAAAAGTACGCCAAGTTCTAAGTTTATGATAATTTAATCAGGGTTTAATCAGATAATAATAATGTATTATATTATCTTTGGTTTAATACAAAATATTTTAAGTGGTAATATCGAAAAAAACTCCAAATTATAAAAGACATTTCTCATTTAATGATTACTTACTGACTAAAATTTGGTAAGTTTACTTGCCAAGTTTTCCTTCAGTCATTGTATTATTTAATATGTATTTAGACCAAATCGATTATAATTCAAATTCAGTTTTAGCCATAAAATGTGTTTTAGTTCCTCTATATAGGGCAAGTATTGGTTTCGTGTAAAAAAAAAATTTAAGGGTTGTAATCAAAATTGACAAAACGATTATAGAGAAGTCAGAAAAATTGGATTTCACCATACTGTCCGTCGGTCTGTGCGCCCATGCGTCTGTGCGTCTTTACGTATGCGTCTGTGTTTTTTTTTTTATCTAAGTATATAGTCATAAAAAATAGTTCAATAATAATTTTCTCTATTGAATTTGAAGAAAAAATAAATAATAAAATCCAGAACAACTAAACTATACAGTTTATCGTTTAAGACTGAATGTTTATCAAGACTTATTTTTTTTACATTTTCTTAGTCTGGATAGAAAATGTATTCAAGTTAAGAGCATTAGCCTTGACAAATATCAATTTTTATTCAACTCAATAATATAAGCCTTGATAGATATCAAGATTAAGAATTATTTAAAAGCTAAATGAATGAATGAATGAATTTTGTGAATTAAATTTTTGTCTAAGCCGACATAAATTAAAAAAAAAACACACCTATATAAATAAGAAAATAACACGCTTATTATTATTCAAACTGGAGTTCGTGAAGATATAGGCGTGCACCAGAGTACTGCCCCTAGAACAATTAACTATGTTGCAAAACTCATAAAAGGCATCAAATTGGATTCCATCGAACTATGAGGAACAGATTAATGCGAAGCGAAATTTTTCGTTGCTCAATCTACAGCGAAATGCTTACGAAACACACATCATTTTTTCGCACAAAAATAATTGCGCAGACTAATAATTGTGTACAAAAAAGTGATATTTGAGGTTTATTCGTGTTTTTATTTGTTGTTTCCGTCATTAGAGTATGACTTTCTGTACTTTTTGGGCGCTTACGTTTTTTTTTTGTCGGTGACACTTTCATTGGCTATTTTTTAGCTGTGGGTTTCGTAAGCATTTCGATATGGTGTGACCAATAAAAAATTTCGCTTCGCATTACCAGCGTACTAGGCTTTAACTGTTCCTCACAGTTTGATGTTAATTTTATCCAATTTGATGCCTTAAATTTTATGAGTTTTGCAACACAGTTAATTGTTTGAGAGACAGTGCTGTGGGTCACGCCTTTACCAACACTAGTTTGAAATCCAGGATCTCCAATGTAACCGCAAAATTATCCGCATCTTTTCGGGATGGGTATAGCAGCACCTCCCCTTGTTCAGTTTGAAAACTTTTGAAATTAATAATAAAAATAATAATTATTATAATTGTAATGAATCAATTTTTTTTTTTAAGACTGACCAATGAATTTATAAACACTACATTTTCTCGATCAAAGCGATGCTGTTGCTTAAAATCTGAGTCAGTTCCCGATCTTCGTTATAATTTGCCATTGTTATTAGAATATAATTTTTTCTTTTACATATTTGATTTTTTTACGACCTTTCTAGATTTAAACTTGATCGGTCTCTTAGTATTGCACCTTAAAAAAGTACCAAAAGCAAGCAAAAGTAGCTGCTATGAAATTTTCAAGTTGGTCCATAGCAAGTTGAAAAATTTGCAGTATTTATTGTAGAAAAAAAGTATGTACTAGTTTTTATGAATACCAAAATTAGTATTAACTCAAAAAATCCTCAGTAAAAGCATTTACTATCTTTTATGCATAACACCCATTATCTATAATAGCATACTGGCAACGAGACCGAGACTAGTCTCGAGACTAGTCTCGGTCTCGTCTCGTCTCGGTCTCGGTTTCGGGATCGAGACCGAGACGAGACTACTTTAAAAGCACCCGAGACGAGACCGTATTTTTGGTACCGAAATTCGCCGAGAGTCTCGCTGGTCTCGGTGGTCTCGCAGGTCTCGTTGGGTTGGTTTCGGTTTTCGCTAGTAGAAATATTTTTTTTATTTAATTATTTTTTAGTAGGTAATGATGTTAAATTTTTATAATATTCACAAGTTTTTTTTTTGCGAAATATAAAATATATTGACGGTACCTCTCGCTCTCATAGAACTTCGGACTATCTCACTATGAAAAATTAATTAAACAAAAAAAAAAACCGCTCCTACAAATTTCAATTTTTTCTCAAAATCATAGATTTTTGAAAGAAATCAGATGGTATATAATTTTTTTATTTCTGAAAAGAATGCATTCTCTTACCTACTTAAATTTTAAAATAAATGGACAACACTAGAGTTTAAGAGCTGAAAAAGTATTTTGCCTCTAAACTGTTAAAAGTTGCAATGCTTTAAGCGAATTTGAAAAAAAAAATCAATCTAAAAACATTTTGCTGCTCGATTGTTTTTAAGTTATTGACACGAAGCTCAAGTTTTAAAATATTTATTACTGCGTACGTACCTAGATGGGTTAACGTCTAATTTTTTAATAGCCATTATACATGCCTATACATATATTATTGGTCTCAGAACATTATAGGTACTTTTTGAAAGATTCACACAGATACCCAACAAATTATTCCAATAAACTTCCTGCTCTTGATTTATTAGCAAATATTCCAAATGAGGCTTAGTTCTATACCCTCCACTTTGTGTACCAGATCAAGTCCAAAAAGTTATTTCAATTTCAGGCAACATGACACCTCTTTAGCAAAGGCAACCAGCCGTGTCTAACATATGGTTTTCTAGTATACACAGGACCCATTGACCCAACGCCCAACGTTCGTACAGAATATCCAACATTTTGGGTAGTTCATACAGTTACAATTAGATCTAATCCTTGTGTTGAAGATTAGTCAACACCATATGCTGGTTTTGCATCTCATATAACTGCAGAGTGATAGGATAGGAGAAGTGCTTTGGTAGTTGTAAGTATTTTATAAGTTTCTTACTAAATTCGTACGTTCCAGTCAAAGACGGACGTGAAATCAAACCTATAAAAGATTTGATAGGAGAATGCCTTTATGTGATGAATTCTCAGCGCCATTTCATTTATTCTGACAAATTTAAAAAATCACTTCCTTCAAATTTGAGCAAAATGGAACAAATTGTTATGATCGCAAATAAAAGATATGTTGTACTTATTTCTGATCAATTCATTTATTTAAGTTCTATTAAAATATTAAACAATTAAGTATTATTAACTGCGGAAAATGTTTTCTGCCTCTGTGGCTTACAAAATGTGAGTGAGATAAACTGTTCTAAAAAGATGAACCCATATATCTACATACAACAGCTATGTTTTTACAGAAATTCGATCATTCGATATTTATGTACAATCTTAATGGTAGGTATATATCATACAAATATGCATATAATCATTAATATAACATTAATAATATAAGCGAAACTCGCTTAAGTGAAAAACCCGCGGATACGTGAAACATATTTTCAGTTCAATTTTATATTTTTCATTGAAAAAAAACTCTCTTAAGTGAAAAACAAATTTAATCGCACAGAACGAAAAATTTTCTGAATGCGTTCGTTTTCTTCTTTATTTTTCACCTTCCACCATTTTCACCACGAAAATGACATTTGAATTTCTTATTATTTCACAAACCTTTACATTTACATTTTATAAACAAATTGCTTTGTATTCTCAAACAAAATCCAAAACAACATTTCAAATGGCTCAAAAGAGACATTTATTTAAAAGAAAATTACATTTTCTTAATTCAAAGATAAATAAAAGACAAATGCAATTATTTCTAGCATTAAATATCCGCCTAATAGAATTTTTAGATCCGCTTAAGTGAAATTTTTTTTTTCACTTATCCGGACTCCGCTTAAGTGAATTTTTTTTTCACTTAAGCGGGGTTCGTTTAAGTAAAAAACCCGCTAAGTGAAAGAAAGACTGTGACATTTTGCAGTTTCTCTTAAGCGGGTTGTACTGTAGTAAAAATTTGTTAAGTCTGAATTGGTCTCAAATGTTTTAAATTGAATAGTTTTTTAGAATTCTAATGATAACAAAATGATATAAAAATGTAACCAAAAGAAAAACATCTTGGACCCTCACAGGGAACAAGAATTATTTTGCAATCACAATAATTTTATTAGTAAAATTTAATTTTGTATTTTTTTAAAGCATTTTTGCACACAAGCTGTCGCATGGAAAAGGTTTTGGAGCACCATATTCCTGAATTCGTGATGCATGCAAATGTCCCCACGCAAGATGTCTTTGATCCCGATATTCATGTCTTATGCGTTATGCGGATCGCGAAGGTCCAGTGGGCATCCTTCGGGCAACGGGAGTATTTTGTTGATTGAGAAAAACTGTAATTTAACTGTAAAATAAATTGGCCATTCTATCGTATCGTCTTTAATATATTTTTTTAAGTGTTATACTGTTTTATCTGGGCTCTCGAAACAAAATTGCTTTTTCAATTCAACGATACCATGAAAAGTCCGCCCAACCACGGCTTGCAAAACTTCCTTATTTGCCTATGAAAATTTCATCAGCTTCCCATTTTGTTAAAGCTTGTTAATAAATGCGAATGCTGTCCTTCTTGGATTCAGATCTGGTTATAGGTAAGCAGAATTTGCAACACTTAAAGTACGCTGGAATATAATATACATACAAATGTATACAGACAATGCAATGTAATTGAACAAAATCAAATGATTCTGGACTTCTTCATGGATATAACCAATGAATTCGGCAAGGTAGACTGATTTGGTATTTTATATTAAATTTAATTAAATTATCATGACGGGCTCATTTCTACCATAGTAAGTTCTTTGAGGAGCTTGATGGAATCGGGGTACTGTTACTGATCTTAGATAATGTGGTTTGATATACAAGCTCATTGCCTCAAGGTTCAAGGAAGACAGAAGAATCAGTTAAACGAACTTATTTAGAGGCAAGGGCGGCGTGCGCAAGGAGCGCTAAGGGGGCTTTTGCACCCTTAACAAAAATTATTTTTCAATTTTTTTTTTCTGAGTAATTACACAATCAAGGGCGTACGTAAATAGGATAGGGGGTGCTTATTACATGCAAATCGGCTAAATTTATAACTTGAGTTCTAATTGTTGGATTTTCAAGATAAAATTTTTTAAATGAAGAATAAATGTAATGCAACACAAGAGCATGCACAAGGAGGGCTAAGGAACATTTTCACCCCTAATAAAAATTATTTTTTTTTTTTTATTTTTTTGCTGAGTAATTACACAGTCAAGGGCGTACGTAAGGGTGATACGGGGGCGCTTATTGCATACATGCAAACCGGATTAATTTACATATTGAGTACTAATGGTTGGATTTTTAAGTGAATTCATAAACATATACCAAGATATTGAATGTTTGTGGAAAAAAAGATCTAAAACTTCAATCCTATGAAAAGCTCCGAATGATAAAAATGCAAGCACACACAACCCACAAACAATTTAAGCAAAATCATTGTCAATGATTTTTTTCTTTTAACTTTTTCTTTACACTTTCTCTCTAACGATATCATTAACACTATTGAACCGTTACCACACATTTGAAATATGTAGTCAAGTTATAGTCTTAAATTTTATTGAACCGCAACTCGTTCTTTGACTGCAGATTGGTCTTGGACAAGGAGATATGTATGTATAGAATGCTCATAATACCTGGCAGTCACAGTGACAACAACCCAACGCTTTAAACTATAATGTTCATTATTTTGGGATCTACCAAGTGCAGCCAATGAGTCAGTTGTCAGGAGGCCAAATTATTCTCGTTTTTGGTTTGGATGGGAGCTTGTGGTAGTAAAGATACTGACGACATGCGTACTCCCTAAAATTATATTACATATTAATATCGGCCCAACAATATTACCCTCACACACAGCTGAACGGCATAGATATACATATATCTCAAAAGACATTGCCCTTCGCAATTATTGGCAATTGCTAGTGTGTCATGCCAAAATTCTCGAAACTCACCCTACTTAAACCTCAATTGGAACTTCAACGAGTTTTTTTTTTTTTTCAGAAATCGGAAACACAACAACAAACTATAATTCCCAGTGACTCCTTGCTGGCTTCCTCGTACTAGTTTCACGTTCGTATAATTGAAATTGTTATCCTTTTTATAAATTAAACGCCAGTAGTGACGCCATCGCCGATTCTTCTGTTTTTTTTGTGTACATAAATGAGGGCAAAACCCCAAGCATTGTATTTGCTGTTAGCCAAGGGTATGGAATGATAGTTGGGTATGGAGAAATAAAATCACACTCGCAAAAACTCAAAAATAAGTATAACGTGCATTGAATTATTTTGAGAAAAAAAAACTTTCTCTTCTATCTTATTAAAGTACATTACGAGTATGTAACTGTAGCCATTTATATATACGAGTATGAATCGGGTTGAATATATTGAGTCATTAAAGATTGACCCCAACTGGCTGCCGTTGCGTCGCATAGAATGTTTTAAAGCTCTCTACACAACAAAAGTTCTAACTTGAAAATGTGGAATCCAGTGAGGAAGAAACACATAAACGATGGGTCGATGGCGCAAATTCACCCTAACGTTCGTCAGACTTGGTGCTTGGTGGCAGTGTGCCACCCCCAGAACCCACATGACTGAGTTTGCGTTTACTGCCTGCCCATAGGCGCCACTTCAGCTATGAAATCCGTCCCGACTGCTTGGCGCCATGAATATCGACCCGATTTTGTTCTTTTATCTGTTTCATGTTTTTAATCTATGTATATCGCAGTTCGGAGTGAGTTTCTACTTTAACATGTGAAGGGGGTTGTTTTTTTTTGTTGGTTAACTGACTGGCTTAGTCACGATATTATTCCTTTCCCTTTGATGAGAAACAGTATATAATGGAACTGATTGTGGAGCATTCACAAACATTTTTATGTTGCCTTTGTTATGAAGTCGTTTATCGAAATTCAAAGGAATCAATTCTTGACTCCTGTGCTTTCTTAACATAAAAGAATCCGATCCGTTGCTATGAGGAAAAATGGTGTTTCATAGAAACAGAAAGTTAATTCGCCCATCATCTATGTGTTTTAAATGTGCATAGGTGATATAGGTTTACATATAAATTTACCTACAATAAACGGCCAAAAGATTTAGCTGGAATAGCTAATTTTATAGCAATTTTTCAATTTCAAGAGTTGTTTAGTAGGGAAGAAATATTTCTATGAATAATTTTAACAGTAAATGTACATAAATACATAATTGTAACAGTAAATGTCAAAAAGTATTAAAAAGAATTGTGGACACCGCGTGATAATAGAATTATTAGTCCTAATAATGTTCAAAGTGAAAAAAGGGCAACACATCCCAGGAATTTTTAACATTTGAAGCAATTAGATAAACTGCGATAGTATTTTCAGATAACCGTTCGAAGAAATGTTTCTTTGAAAATGAAAGAAAAAAAAATACAAGAACGCTGTAAACATTGCTATGAAAATGAACATTCAGGTGGATTTCATTGTGTCCGATTCGATGAGCCTGCGTAGCCACCACCGTTATCAATCTGCTCGTCGCGATTTAATTTTTGCAAATATTGTATAGCGATTTCTTCTATGCGATTAAACATGTATTTTTCAATTGAAATAGTTGCAAGACCGGTCAATCGCTCTTGGATAATTGTTGATCGAAGAAAGGTTTTCATAAGCTTAAGTTTGGAGGTAAACACTTACTAGAAAAAGAAGATAGATAAAGTCTAATTGAATGGCGTATGCAGAGAGGAAAGAAGTTTCGATATAAAATAAAAATCTGAATTATTAAATAATATTATTTATATATGTACATATATTTTGAACACAACAAATACAATTTAAGGAAGAAGTAGATATAAAGCTAAAAAGTTTAAAATTGACTGTCAATGTATGAAATTTACAATAGCTGAAGTTTAGTTAAATAAATTAATTTCACTCAAGAGTTATTTAGCTATACAATCCTTTTGAACTTCGTTGTTAATTGTTGCTATTAATAAAGCTTCAAGTTGTTCGCAATCTTCTAAATCCTTCTTCTTTGAAATGTATTTCGCAAAGAATTCAGAAATTTTGTGTTCATACTATACAAAGACCAAAGAGCTCATCGCGAGAGAAGAAGATCGATTGTTTCAAATGACTGTTAATAGGCTCATAGAATGTACATTATAATGTTTCAAGAAAAGATTCCTTAGAACAATTTTTTTTTAGTCAAGTGATACTTTTGAAAAAATGATTTTTCAAGCTGTTGTTGTTGTTTCCTGTCTCTTTTCTTTACACTGCAATTAAAACTACCTTACTATAAAAGCCATCTACCCGCCAGAGTAAGAATCAATGTTTGGATTTTTGAAATAGATCCAGATAGAGAGCAGGATCCCGAATTGTTTTTGTATTAGGGGCCAGTTATAGCTATCACTGATATTTATCATTGAAAATTTTATTGATTTAATGATGTATTTTAAGACGTTTAGGATGCAAAATCTATGATTATTTTGATGCCAAAATAAAGCTTATGACTTAATTAATATATCTGACCAAAAAAAAATTTCATTTCGACCCAACCGTTCTCATGAAATGGCTTTTATTTTTTAAATGATTATTGATAAGGTAGTGCAATCATTGAAATAATTAAAGTCGATTTATATGAAAGGTTGGGCTCAAATGAAAATTTTTGTTGGCAATAAATATTAATAGAGTCGTCAGCTTCATATTGGGATCATAATAAATACTAATTTTGCTTTTTAAATGCCTCAAAACTTAAATTACAAATTTTTAATGATGCATTTCAATGATAGCTATAACTGGCCCCTTACGTGTTAAAAAATGATCCTGATCCAGATCCGTAGAAACGCGGATTTGCTCAGAGTTTTATACAGCTCCAAACTTTGTGAGCATTATGGTAGTGTTAGGTTCACGGTATCGCTGCCAGACCAATGAATTTCAGTTTGGGCAGATACAAGTTATTTGTTAACCGAATTTGGTTAACGAATTTTATTTTTCGTTGCATTTTGAAAATTAATTATGGTAGTGTTAGGCTCGCGGTAAAGCTGCCAGGCCGATGGAATTATGTTAAGACAGATAAAAATTATATATGGACAAAATTTGAAGCGGTTAAAAAAATCTTCTTTTTTTTTGCATTTTAAAAGTGCATTATAGAGGTGTTAGAGCCACAGTATCGCTGCCAGACCGATGGAATTCAGCTTGGAAGCATCTAAGCATTATGCTCACAAAAATTTGCAGCGGTATAAAACACTTTGACATTGCTCCTTTTTTTGCATTTTCAAGGTGCGTTATGGTAGTCTTAGGGCCGCGGTATCGCTGAAAAGTTGATGGCATGTAACTTGCACTGGTACAAATGCCATGAGGGGTCCTGTTGTAAATTAGTATGATCACACGAGCGTCCAAGTGGACGCGCTTTCGGATAGTTTTAAGATGACCTTTTCTTAGGTTTTTTATTTTTATCATTTTAGTGGGTTAATATACATATTGCTGAAATTTTCAAAGATAATATAAATAATGTATTCAAAATTAAATTAAAAAAATTGAGCTGAGTGAATGGCAATATTAGAATCCTTGTTTTTTGAGCCCATATCTTATCAATGCATGCATGGTTTAATTTGGTTTTTTTCTTATTCCGAATGTCAGGAACACAACGATTATTTCGATACTTAATTTAATATTAACGTGTACAACAAGCCTCACAATCTTAATTTTAATTTAATCGAGAAATCGAAAAAATTGCATAGAAAAAACCTGGGCTTCGACTAAAAACCACAAGAAAACAGTCGTATTTGTCATACGTCCCTAGTAAAAAATAAAATATATATTGATAAGTTCTTATGTCCCAGAGCCAAGGAGGGGCAACTGCCCCCTCTTGTCCTCCCCTGCGGGCGCCTATGACATCGAGTCCGAAGTGACGACACAACGTCATCGATCTGCAGAAGAAATGCGCCAATACGTGCCTCCAGTGAGCAAGGATCTTAGGTCCTTTCTTGTTGAATAACGTAAGAAGTTGTTGAATCGATAAAATAAAAGTAAAAGAAAGAGAAAAAAAATCAAATGAAAATAATCATTCGGTGAGTCATTTTGTTTTAACTATAAACCTTTTGATATTGAACGAATCATTGTTTTATTAAATGAATTCTATATCATATCCCTTCGAGGTAAGTTATCCTAAGGATAGTTTGTCAAAGTATCGTATCGAACTTATACTTCTTGTATAAATGAGCGAGTAAAAGTTTGAGATATTACATTATGCTACGAAAATTAATAAAATAAAATAAATATTGAGTCTCAATCATAAAGAGCACATTTAAGAGAAAAAGATAGAGTTAAATTAATTACGTATACATATCAGCGTGCGTGTATATTTGTGTTTGAGAAACACTCGATATGAGGGAGGGTTGATAAATTTTAAAGAGGTATAAAGCTATCCCGCGAGTAATAATTGAATTTAATGGAATAATTAAAAGAAAAAGACATAATGTATAAACACAAACAGCTATCTATGAGGGAGTAAAACAAACGAATAAAAAAAATGTCTACATAATATATTATTTATTACTAAGCCATAATTTGAAAACCAATAAGTGTGGTGTAATATAATGAATTTGAACTAAGATGGATATTTAATTCAGACAAATTTTATCTCCACAATTCTAATCTCTACAAAAACGTTGGAAAAATCGCGCAAAATTAATGTTTTTCTTCTTTTTTTTCATTTTGTAAAATTATCGATAAATAATAGTTAATTGTGTTTATCGAGCAAAATTATTGACCTGTCAAAATTTTTCCCGCAAAATAACGCTTCGAACATTATTTTTCCTGGCAAAATTTAGTGTAGACTTCACCCTAAAGCGGGTGCAAACGTCAAAATTTTGCGTGTGAACTGCGTACTGCCTGGAAAAAAACTGAAGACAAAATTTGTCCTGGAAAAATTTTGCATGAAAAGAAAAATGTTTTCCCGATCTGCGTACTAGGCTTCACTCGGCTTTGGATTAGGGTCTTGCGCTGAAGAGTTTTGCGGGGCGTTAGCCGAAGATGGCCACTATTGAGTTTAGTTGGATGGGGTAGGGTAACACAAAGGGAACCAGAAACACTTTATGGTTTCTCAATGAGAAGTAATGGGACTAGCTTATCACCGCTTATTGTAGGGTAGAGACTTCTTAACGTTACAAACTAAAACCCAACTATGAATGTAGTATGAGTCCCAAAATAGAAATTAAATAATTTCCAACTGTGGACTTGTTAGTGGAGCGTGTCCTAACACGTGCCCGCAGAAGCACCCGCATGCGTCTGGGCCGCATAACGCGGGCGAATCCGCGGGCACATATTCGGACGCGGGGTGCCACGCGAGTAACGTATATTGATCCTGCCATGAAAAGTGATGAGTCTGCTAATAAAGACAATATTAGCAAATTCAATCCACTTTCATGGTAGCAAATTCAATCCACTTTTGTTCGTTGCTTATTGTAGCAACGGAAGTAAGGTGTTTATTTGCTAATATTGTCTTTATAAGCAGACTCATCTCTTTTCATGGCAGGGTCAATATACGTTACTCGCGCGAACTGCCTCCTACTTTTTCGTTGGGACTTAGTTCATAATGAACTAAAAATAAAACGCAAGACTGAATCGCAAAAACTTGCTCTTGTAGTAAAAGTTTCTTGGAATTTTAAATTAGTTAATTTAGTTTTTATTAAAAACGGTACGTTTTTCCAAAATCTTGAGTAAATTTTTCAAAGACTATCACTTGAAAAAAATTGATTTGAAAAGAAAATTGAAGAAAAGATTCCTAGCTTTGACAAAAGGTATAGGATTTTATCCCATATATTGTCGTTGGATTTTTATGAGTCTTTTTCTATTTCAAATCAATTTTTTGAAAAATTGCCGCTCCCAATTCAACGGGTGCATGTAGACTACCCCCTCCAAAGGATTTTGTTCTTCTTTTGACTTATACGCTCTAGTATTTTTATGCATCTTGTACCAAGAACCAGTTTTGTATTATACTGAAAATATTTGTTATACATTTATTATTGCTAAATTTTGAATATGTGTATGTTCGAAACTGTTGGGCCTACACAGATGGTTCTGGGATCAAATTGAAGAAAATTTAATTACTTTGAAATCGTAGAGCAAAGATATAGTCGAAAAACTAATTATTTGGATTAAAATTACTGAAAAAAGCGCTAAAATTCCGCGTTTTGTTTTTTTAATGATGATGCGTTCGGCTCTCGAGTTCAAAAAATTGGGTTTTTTTATGAGGCCAATAACATAAACGACTCACCAAAAAATCAGAACTACCGGTGTTAACGCAAGCGCTGATGTATAAAGTTACTGGACTATTTGTTTTTACCTATATTATTTTATTCGCTCAAATGATGTATTAGATGTATTAGATTTTTAACTGTTTAAACTATGTCTAAGTATTTCGAAACAGTTGGAAATATGCTTTATTTAACAAAAAAAAATATTACATTTGTCAAGGTTTAGATAACCGATTACGTTGTCTGAAGTAAGAAAAAAAGTAAGATCACTTAAGCAAAAATTAGAAAGGTTTTTTCAAAACTTGGACGGCTGCCTAGACAGTGTTTATTAATATGACCATAAATTATTAATTAGCTTTTAAGTTCTTCTTAACAACTATTTGAATAGGACATGAGCATTGTTCATAGCTTGGCCTTGGCCATGAGATTTAATGTTTCATATCTATGTGGGAGAGGCAGAAGCAGTGCTAAAAAGAATTTTTATTTGTTTCTCTTGCTCTGACTTATAAGTGGAATTTAGATACAAAATTAAACGACATGACCAGTGCAAAAACATAAGCTGATTGTTGATTAGATTGAGGTTTGGATGTGGAGTTGAGGCGTTGTATACACGTTTGAAGTTATGACTCTATTGTCAATATGTGTTTTTTGTGTAAATTTATTTAAAAAAAAATTATACAGTATTTTGCCGCACAGAATTTTTCAAAACAGAATTTTGCAAGTTAGTATTTTGTTCATACAGTATTTTGACGTACAGAATTTTGAATTCACAGTTTAATGATATACAGTATTTTGACCACACAGAATTTTGTCATACAGAATTTTTTTTACCTGTAACCAATAATATTTACTACTTGCCCTGTAGGCAAGGGACTTGGTGCGACCAACACTGGAATAATTATTCTATTGGTTTGGTACTAAATCGCCAAATCTAGATCTTCGAGAACGTTGTCAGGTGTGTAATCAAATCAAGGCCAAAGTTGGGCCATTGCTTTTAATATTTTGTGAGACGAAACATATTTTTCAGCAAATTTTTAGTAGTTTCGTTTGCAGTCAGTAAGCGGACAGAAGCGAGGTAGAATTAAATTTATAGATATAGAACATACTGGTATGCAAAACAACTGTCTTGTGAAATAAATAATAATATAAATACATTTCTACAATCACATTCAGAGTTCTTTTTCCAATTAAACATCTTAAAATGTTGATGTCTCTGCTTTTCTTATTAAAATAAGAACCTTCGAACAAAAAATCATGAACGTCAACGGCACGGTTTTAAATAAAAGCATGTTTTTTAGCTAAAAGCCATCAACATGACTTGAGATGTTGTAATGGAAACTCTGTCACTTTCTTTTACAATTCTACATTCATTCTTATATGAGGAATGTCGCCGCATGATGTTCTTCCGCACGCAACAGAATAAAAAGAAGGTCCTTGCAATATCATTTATTATGCAATGAGTTTTATTCTTATTTTATGTCAGGCTAGTGATGCACTTTGACTGACAGCTAAATAATTTAGTCAGTTGCTATACCTACAAACAACAAAGAAAACATGACAAAAAATTCTAGTGCTAAAGAAAATTTTAAATAACATTCAGCAGCATGCCATATAGATTCAAATAATGAATTTGCATTTAAATGGCTTTTCCCACTTTCGAAATACCAGAACAAAACAGTATACATATAGTTTAAATAACCAAAGGCTGGCGGGGTGCATAAAAATGACGATGTTAGCAAATGGGATATGCTGCTCTATTGCTTCTTCTTAGTGAAACCGACTGGAAGTTAAATTTAGTTGCAATAAGGTTGAGTCAGTTCAGAAAGCCCAGAGAAAAAATCAAAAAAATCTTAAACAAAACTACTCACCACAACTGGTAAGTAAAAATAAATGTGCCTTAGGTATTTAAAAACTGTATTTCGTAGATGATGATGGTTGCTATGAAAAATTTGACTTCCTTCGAAAAACGTCAAGAAAGAGAAATTTAAAAGATTACTTAAATTAAATTTAAAAATATGAAAACAAGTTTAATAAAAATAATAAAAATTCTAACGGCCATACTGTTGGCTTTCTTCAAAGCTAGTTTTGAGCAAAAACTAGTTCTATTCAGGTTTCGAGTTTTAATTTTGTCACTAATTTTTATTACTTTGACATCTAAATCAATATATTCATACATATTTTGACATCTAAATCAAATCAATATATTTTTTTGAAAAATTTAAAATGTAAAACCCTTATAGAACTAGTTTTTTAGTAAAACTAGCTTTAAAGAAAGTCAATAATATGGCCGTAAGAAGAAGAAAACAAAAATAAAAGATATATTTTATTTTTGTTTGTAGACTGTATTAAATGAAATTCAACTGAAAGTTTTTTGTGACCTTTAGTCCAATGCGTTTCGCCCAAACCTATAGGCACATATGTCATTTTATTTTTTTAATAAATTACCTATTAATAAAAATACACAGTCCGCTCCAAAATTTTTGTTAACTGGAACACAGATAGAGGATCAACAGATAATTAGCCATGTAATTCCAAAAAACCTTGGTTTGAAAACAAATAAAAATAAAATGATTTGTTTTAATTCGAGGTATTACTAATTTTAATTCTTTTTTACTAATAACAACTTGTATCAATCGAATGGATGATCTCAAAATAATATAATTTGTTTAATTTCAACAATAACGGCAGTCTTTTACCTTAATTTAGCGGTTTTCAATTAATTACACATGCATTTTTAGTAATACACGTGTATTTTTAAATACACGTGTAACAATAAATACACGTGTAAATATAAATACACGCGTTCACACACGGATAATTTAATTACACGTTTAACACGGGTACACGTGCAATAGGGGGCTCTAGTATAAAGCGGCTCATAAGACAGTGCAGAGATGTGTGAGACGTGACCAGAGGGATATGTTGGACAAACTTGCGCAGAGTGCTGAAATAGCTGCAGGAAGAGGTGATATCTGGGAGCTGTACAAAATCATCAGATATTGTCGGAGAACGTAGCAAAAATAACCATCCTTTGTTAGGTGTCTACGGCAACCTATTGGTGACTATAGAAGATCAACTGCAAAGGTGGAAGGATCACTTTCGTACACTGCTCAACGATGCTCATGATGCAAATCTGGATCCTCAACGCATGCAGGTCTTCCAGAGGTATTGACACCAGTTCCCTAACAAGTGCAGAAATAAAATCCGCGATTCACCTTCTTAAGGCAAATAAAGCAGCTGGACTTGATGGCATACCTGCAGAGTTCTTGAAAGCAGATTATGACGCAAGTTCTTGTATTTTGCAACCATTAGTGCAGGCTGTTTGAAAAAATTAAACCTATCCCATTGATTGGAAAGATGGCGTTATATTAAAGTTCCCAAAAAAAGGTGACTATAAAAACTGTAACAATTGGCGTGGTATCACCGTTTTGTCCGTGTTCCCGAAGTTGATGGCAACTATAATTTTCGAAAGGATAAATTCAAGGAGAGAGTCTACGCTTAAGAGGCACCAAGCGGGCTTTCGCAGTGGTCGATCTTGAGTCAATTACAATAACACCTTGCGAATTATACTTGAGCAATCATCCGAGTATCAAACACCGCTCTACCTCATGTTTGTTGACTTCGAAAAGGCTTTCGACCGGGTTATTGGGAATGTATATGGAAATCTCTAATTGCGAGGGGCATCCCCACAAAGATAGTTAATATCATCAAAGAGTCCTACAATAGGGCAAGGTGTTTCGCTTTGCACAATGGAAAGCTTTCCGATTCGTTTGAGGTGCATCAAGGAGTAAGACAAAGAGATGTTCTTTCACCTATCCTGTTTTACTGGCTATTGATAATGTGATGACTGCCACAGTATATGTTCAAACGAGAGGCATGGAATACAATGGAGACCGATTGACAAGCTCAGCCATATAGACTATACCGATGATATCTGTCTCCTGGCAAGTAGCGCTGGCGGCCTGAATCAAATGTGTCAATCACTGCTAGTAAACTGAGAGGTTGCTGGCTTCAGGATCAACGTCAACAAAACCAAAGTAATGCACAGCTTTCGTTAACCGATATCTGCGGTACATTATGAAGATCTACTTGGCCACAAACTATATCAAACGTCGAGTTGTGGAATAGAACCGGGCAGAAAAAAGTGGATGTAAACATTATGCAACGAAAATGGCGGTGGATTGGCCATACATTGAGGAAACCAGACAATAACATCTCGAAGCAATCTTTTGAATAGAATCTTCAGGGTGCCAGACTGTAATGGTAGAAACAAGGTCTCAGGATATTCGTACGTGGCCACAGCTAAAACCGCTTGCGTCATATCGTGACAGATGGGGGGATTTTGCTGCTGCCCTATATTTTCCAGATGGATTTGAAGTGCTACCCTAGTAGCCGAAAACCATATATATATTCTTACCGGGACACCCTGTATAGGTACTATTGAATTGAAGATTCATCACAACCACAAGATGTCCTATGGGTAGGGATGCGACGAAACGTACCTACCATCTTTTGAGATTTATTTTAAAGTAAAATTTAGAGTATATTGTATACGTATAGGGCTTAAACTAATAAAAGCTGTTTTTGACAAAAAAGAAGATCGCATTTAAAAATGAACTCAGTCAACTCATTCCCCAATCAAACACAACAAAAATGAAATTAAAAGAATTCGTCGCCATTCAGGCAATAAATATTCTGGAAAAATAATTTTTGAGTGAATCGTTTTGCAATTTTATTGCCGGCCAGCAGACAACAAAACATTTACACAACAATAAATAACTTGTCAAATAAAATCGGGATCTGGCACTGCATTACCAAGGCGAAGGACCCCATTCGGCAAGTAGGTAGAATTGGGTAACACTGAGGCGGTTCAATCGACTGTCAGCGCAAACAAAACAACACATTATGTCCAGTGCAACACAGTTCAATACCAACAATAACAACACAATGTCGCCATCTATCTCCTTGCATTCCATATGTCGTATGTCGTGTGCACTATTATTGCTATTATTACTTGCTCATAGGCGATAATACATTAAGCCTGGTCATAAATTTTATCATTACGTCCCCTAAAGGGCTATTTCACTACATAAATGTCCCCATTTATCTGTGTTGTTTTTTGGTCTCGCTATGGAGTAAGTTCTTCGCTGTCCATGTCGAAACGTAGACTCGTGATACAAAATTATGCCCGTAAGTCGCAGGTCCAACACCACCTCATCTTTTCAATGATTAAGAAGATAACAATAGTTCATTCTTCAAACTATAACCAAATTAGCTAGAGCTTTGATTGGTATTTAGGAATATTCAATGTAATAAATTATTAAAAATACATCTGCATTGAGGTCCTTATCTTGAAGGCTTGACCGATTTTTTTTTTTCCAATTTTGCAATGTGGTAGAATTAATTTTTTTATAAGAAAAAAAAAAATGGTTCTTAAACCATATTGTATTGTATTGTTTAAGGCAAAAACTGCAAAAGGAACTGCAAATTTGCAGCCTTATTTTAATGTGAGAGCTTTCACGTTTGCTAAGAAAAGGGCATGCTGAGAAAAGGGTACAGTGAAGTTAGCAGGCCACGCGATTACACTATTTTTTGAACTGCAAAATCCGGAATAAAAATGCAAAAACAGACAAAGGACAAAGCTGCGCGTGCCCCCAAAAAACTCTTTGCGTACCCCCAGGGGTATGCGTACCACACTTTGAGAAACACTGCTTTAGGAAAATAATCAATATGTATATATGTATTTGTACATTGTACATATTAAAAAAAAGACATAAAATACAAAAAAATAAAAATTCAAAAACGGCTAAATTCACACTATTGTAAACAAAGCCAGAAATCGATGCTGTTAAAATCAAACCCACTTAAATATTGATATTTCAAAATAACAATCAGAATTCGTTTATCTTAATTTGCTGGAAAAAAATATAATTTTAAGTGGCTTTAAATCTGCGGGTTTGAGTGTATTTCTTTTTAAATTAAATTGTTCTGTGGTTCCTGAAAACAAAATTTTTTTCATTTTGAAACAAATGAAAAAAATTGTTAAAATTGATATTTTTCAAAATTTTGAGTAATTATTGACCAGTTTTACAGTGTAGGAGTCAACATTGATTTAATCAGATTTAGTTAATCCTGGACCCATGTTCTGTTACTCTCAAATCGAAAATACCAGTCGAGAAACGCTGAAAAATAGAACAAGACTCATGTATTTTGTTTCAGTTTCCATCGTATATTGACAGATTTGATGCATGCGAGAAGTTACAGAACATGGGTCCTGACGAAATAAATTTAAGCCGAGTTACCTCAAAAGCAATTTTTAGAGTAGGATTAATTCTAACTTTCACTTGTTAAAATTGTATTGAAATCACCGAGTGTGCTATTAAAGTTTTAACTAATTTTAAAGATGATTTCTCTGAAAAACATTGAATTATTAGAGAAAGAAAAAAAAAATTCAAAATTATCACACTCCATCATCATAAAATAAATCAAAATTAAAAAAAAAAAAAAACACAAAATGAACACATTTGAAAAAGTGTCCCTAATATGGACCAGTAGTAATTTTGTATGGAAGACTCTATAATATATGTGGAAATTTATATTATGGAGGATTTTAATTAATATTTTACTGCATTGAAAAATTTATAAAAATATTTTTTTTTTAACAAAAACAAAATCAGATATAAAATAAATATTTTTAGGAGGTAGTTTAAACTTTTTTAACATTTATCTCTTTAAAGACATCATAACAGTTTTTTACTACAAGAGCAAGTTTGTGCCATCCAGCAATCCATACTTTTTTCTTTTGGTGTCATGTGAAAAATTAAAAGATAACATTTAAAAAAAATATTTTAGCTGGTTCATAATATGGAATACTTACTATTCTAAATTAGGAACGCACTGATATTCCATATTAGGAACAAGGAGATTCATAAAACTATTTAAAAATTTACTTTTTTTTTTAACTGAGCTTACATAAATACTTTTAGTTAACTCAAAGGTAGATCTATTTTCTAATGACAAGAAATAAAAATACGTTTAAAGTTAAACCGATAAAAAAAATATAAGAAAAATAAGCTCACAATAATATGTGACAGTGAACAAAAAAAAATAATTTTAATAGCTGCGCACGTCTACAGCAATCGCCGTCCACAAGGATTTTAGCAACTAATATGCGCAGCGCATGAATTAAAAGCTTTACCTGTACATAACGTCGTTTTCAGGATATTGCACTATTCAATATTAGGAGCGTATTCCATGATTGGTACACTTCCTCTGAGCAATTAGCAATTCGATATTTTCGAAATTTGTATCCCCTTTTGAGGTGCTGCTTCGCTAAGTGGATATCAACTTAGTAAAGCATAAAAAAAAACATAGACACCAACACCATCTAGACATGACTAATTACCCAAATAATAATTTTTCGATCGGCGAATGTTGCTTCGCTAACTTGACGACACTCATAGTTTTCTTTCTATCATCATCAAGTGTTTTGGATTCCAAAATCGGTATGAATATTTTTCCTTTTTAACTGCATCACAAACCACCACCAACAAAACTAAATACCCACCTCAAAAACATTTGCCTGCAGTGGCATTTTCGATAATCTGTTTTCATCCTTTTTTTCAGGAAGGAGTCAAAATCTAATCAAATTTAACGTCCATAGAAAAGGAAATATGAATTGCAAGATCAATTTTTTGGTGCCCTTGGCTGTAGCCTATTACGCCGATATCATAAATAATATACGTAGATCTGCAGCTACCTATTCTAGGTGATCTACATCAAAAATTCGAAATTCCCTCCAAATAGTCTAGGAAAAATAGACTTTTACAAGGAAAAAATTAGAGGCTGAAATTTGGCATGGACGTTGGTAATGAGACTCTTTTAAAACTGAGAGAGTTCCTCATCGATCCGATGACCGCTAGGTCAGTTATAAGGGGTCCAAGGGTCTAAAAATGAGTTTTTTGCAAATATCTCAAAAACAGTTTGTGTTAGAGACAATTTTTTTTTTAAAATCTTGTAGCTCATGTAATTTTTAAAGGGCTTTTCAATTTTTTCGTTACATTAACTGTTAAAAAGTTACAGCAAATCGAAAAGTCAAAATATATCTAAAAAAGGGGCAAAAAGTCCTGAAAGTCGAAGTTTTGGCAAAAATGGGTTGTCATAGAAAAATTTAATTCATCTTCTTTATAGCTGATTTAATTTCAAACAAAAATGCATTTTTACTTTTTTCATAGCATTAACCGTTAAAAAGTTACAATAAATGGAAAAGTAAAAAAATCTCTAAAAAAAGTGGGCAAAAAATCATGAAAATGTGTGTTTTTGGCAAATATCTCAAAAACAATTTGTGTTAGAGAAAAATTATGGTCGCCATTCTCGAAGCCCATATAATAATACAACAAAAACAGCTCTTCACTTTTTTTGTTACATTAACCGTTAAAAAGTTACAACAAATGGAAAAGTCAAAAAATCTCTAAAAAATGGGCAAAAAGTCATGAAAATGGGTGTTTTTGGAAAATATCTCAAAAACTGTTGAAAAAATCGATAAAGCCGTTTTTATAGGAAATCGCCCCAGCTACAAGATTAAAAGGAACAAAATTTTTCTATAGCACAAACCGCTTTTGAGATATTTGCAAAAAAAATTCTTTTTAGACCCTTGGACCCCTTATACCTGACCTAGCGGTTATCGGATCGATGAGGAACTCTCTCAGTTTTTTAAGAGTCCCATTACCAACGTCCATGCCAAATTTCAGCTTCTAAATAATTATTTCCTTTCTTTAGGATTTTTTCGTCTATTCTTACTGGAATATCCAGGAAATTTCATAAAAATGTCCAGTACAAAATTTGAAGCAAATTGACTCACGCGTTTAGGTTCTAGCTCAAATTACAGTGGAGGTACGGACACACAGACGGTATAGCGAAAACCACTTTCTCGGACTTTTCTATTGTCGTTGTGTCAATTTTGATTAAAACCTCGAAATTTTTTTCTAACAGAAACCTATTATATGTATGTAAATTCTTACCCTGTGCCTGGGAAATAGTAGTAATGTCATAAACAGCTTGAAATATAAACCATTCTACTAATGGAACACTAAGAATTATCTACCACTTAATGAATAGATATGTTTTACGCATTCACATTTCAAATTGCAGACACACATTTTATAATCTTGACTGATAGACGACATAATGTTTCTTAGATTTTTATTTTTGGTTAACAATTAATGTGCTTTGTATGCACAAATGCACAAGCACATTCAGGTATGTATTGCTATACTATATCATAAATATAACATGCATTGTTTCATAAAATTGCTTGCTTTAATTTATTCAATTTAAAAAGTCTCCTTTCTCCACATTCATTCCCCATATCACAGGAACGGGTTGTAAATTGAATCATTTGCGTCAAATTAGTATGAACAGCATACCAACAAAGCATCTGCCCATTCGTCCACCTAATCCTACATTTAATAACACTGCAAGGTCCTTATATTGACTATCAGGAGTGAGTGATTGCGTCCAGTCAGGCAGCAACAATCTATGTTTATCCAATGCATCCCTTCTGCTTCATCCAGTTCGAAGATTATAATCTGTTGAATTTTTGCCATATTATCCCCTAGATTTTTTTCTAGCAAATCCTCCCTTTTATCCTTGAAAAGCTATTATTTTTGCTACGCTACTCGTCGAATGGTATCGGACTGAGAATATAGCATGAAGGATTGAAAATCCTTTCGACAGCATATTAACCCTCTAAAGATTTCAGATATTGCCATCGTTGTGGAGTGGAGTGGAGTCTGGCATAAAATGAAAGTGCAAATTAATTGCTTTATGGAGCGATAATTTATAGATGCGCTAGACAATGATAAAAAAAACAACGTTTGCGTAGTTTTAAGGGTCATCATCACCATCGCCAACGATGAGCACAGCACAGTGTCATCCAGTCTATGAAGAGCAAAATTATTTCTTTAGGAAGTGAATTTGTCCCCTAACAAATTTGTAATAAATTCTATAAGTTCTCTATCAAGATTCAAACCGGATGCGTTGTATCCTTTGGGAAATCATACTTCTTTGTTCAATAAAATATGGACAATCGTTTTTTTTCTTGAAGGAATTCCAATTTTTAAATGGTGCAAAATAAAATCTTTTTTTGAAACTGAAATTAACTATTTAGTAGATAATAAATTAGCCTTTCAAACTATACATAATTTAAGAGGGAGGGGTTTCTTTGCAAAATAGACTTAATTAATTTAACATCGCACGTATTTGTTTTGATGCAAAAGCAATCGCAAGTGAAAAAATTGATTAACAAAAACTTTGGTTTCACGAAGGTGATATTTTATGATTTCTTAACACTAAAAGTGATAGCTATGTCTGTCAAATATAATTATTCAAATCAAAATTAATTGCGAAAACGAATCGCATTTTTCAAATTCAAATGAATTTCGAAAAATTCAAATGATATTCGAAAACATTATCAGGTGTGCATGTGCAGTCAGGTGGGGTATGGTATGTTTCGCCAGAATAAATCTCAAGAAAACCACAAAAAAATAATGTATTGTATAAAAAAGCAAATACCCTCTACGAAATAAAAAGAGGGGGGCGGTGAAATTTTGTTTTGTGAAAATGCACAATCAAGGAGGTTTTCAACGCTCATCGATATTAGTTGTAGTTAAGCAGATATTTTATTTAATGTACTGGTGAAAGGCAATTGAAAAAACATTATTTTCTTAAAATTTTTCGGAATTTTTAAACGGTGCTGTATATTTTGAAGAAATATAGTTTCTTCAAATATACAATTTGAGTTTTAATTTCATGCAAACATTATATGAGCACAATAATTTAATACAAATTGTATTCTTTTTATAATTCTACTAGCTGACCCGGCGAACTTCGTTCCATCTATAATTGATTAAATTTTTACTGTTTCTTTCGAGAGTCGAAAGCTCCAATTGTTATCATGGCTTTCCAAATTGATCGGCTTATTTTTTTCAATTTTTATCTCCGTAGTGTTTTTATATGGATTATATGGTTCAATACAAATCCCACAAAAAAATCCCATTCAATTTGGATGATGTTCAGCCGCATTCAGCGCGTACAAAGTAAAAACCAACCAACCAAAAAAATCAACTTCAGAAAGTTTGAAATTTCAAGATGTTTTGACGATGTTGGTCAAATTTTCTAATTTTCGTTCGATTTTTTTAATTTTCGACTCTCTTGGAGTTAAGCAAATCGAATGATGTTTAGCCGAGTTATGCGCGTACAAACACAATTTTCGTATTTCCCGATCGAAGTTTCTAACTTTCGGTAAAATTTTCCAATATTTTTTAATTGTTAAATTTAACTAAAATGTTTGACGAGTTAAAGTTGCATTTATTTACGTAGTTTGGTTTCTTTGAAATATTGTGGTTAATGCGAAACAGAGCTGTAAAAGACTGCAGTACTTTGGTAATATAGTTAATAAAGTCTCAGTTCATTAACTTACCTATTGAATGTAAGTTAATACTGTAAATAAGTACTTTAACTGCGAAACAAGCTGTCAGCAGTCAGTACTAACATTCCGACTGTGCAGTTAAAAAAAAAGTTAATTAACTTTAAGTTAATTAACTGCAGTACTTTTTAACTGTTTTTAGTTAGTGAAAATTCTTTGTACTGCGATGATTTTACTTTTAGTCAGCAAGTCTTTTAACTACAGGGCATTGTCCCCCCCCCCCCCCTAACTACGAGAATGTGTACACCAAAGTGTGGCGGTTTGCTCTAAATATATTGAAGACAGAAAAATATTGAGCTGTTTCTTACATGCATTTTGTTACAAATGGACATATGTACTTACTATACATATATGAATGTATATATGAAACTTTCAACTGAGATTTCTGTCTAAACGTCCACTTTTATCAATAATTTTTTCCTAAAAAAACATCACACGGTGATGAATAAGGTAAACGGTTTTTGCCAAGAATTAAGAGATGAATAAAAGATATGTATAAAGACCGTTGGGATGTCAATAAATATATGTATTGGTGGATGATTCACAGAGACGAATAGTTAAAATTCATAAACGTAAACCAAGCTTTTGTTCAAAAAAGAAATGCTTTGAGATGAAGAAGGGGTCAAGTGACATTTGAAACACGAGTGTTTAAAGTCATTTTATTAGAGTTTCTGTGTCGCCTTTACTTACTTTATACCATTTTTTGCCAAGCCGAATTGAAAACAAGAGATCTTAAAAGGCTGCCAATCATATAGGAATTAAAGTTTTCATTAAAACAGATTACACTTAGCGAAGAGTTCGGGTCAAGGTGCCTTCTGTGAGGTTCTGAATGTAATTTGCTTGCTGATGGCAGATTACATTAAATGGCCATCAGCTAGCAAGTACAATCCTATATCTCAAGTAAGTAACTTGCTGTTCATTTAAAAAAATATAAACTTAAGACATATCTACATTAGGCCTTTCGGGAAAAGTCAGGAGGTCACATCTCGGGGATCATCGGTGCCATAGATGGCTGCCATATCCAGATTAAGTAGCCATTGAACAACCCTATCGATTCTTAAATATAATCGCAAAAATACTCATTCGGTTATTCTGCAAGGCAAGTCTAGCATTTATGTTATTTAACTCTTTTGATCAGATTTTATCTTTTAGCTGTTTGTGACCATGGCACCGTTTTTACGGATATTTATGTAGGGGCCCCGGGAAGGTTACACGATGCTAGGGTGTATCGCAACAGCCCACAACCTAAATAATGTTTTCTTGTCTCTACCCAACCTAAAAGCTCAAGCTTTTTGACGCATCGTATATGGGAATCACCCCACACCTAATTGTGGAATTAAACAAAAAAACTTTGTTAGTCCTCAGTATTATCGAATGCTCACAAGACATTTAAAGTAAGTGTTTTTTATAATTTGTCACCTAGCATTATTATTTTTATTGTCTTCCTATTTAATATTGTTACCACGTACATTTTTAAAATTTTGTATTTAGATAATTGCAGTTTGCAAAGAAATTCAAGGAACTCTACCCACAAAAATATGTTTCACGTTCAAATGCTTAAACTGATGAGGACAATTTTTCCGTTGCAAAATAATATATGGTCAAATTCTGGCAATTCACCAAATGGACTGATCACGTATTTATCTCATTAAAAATATATAGCAGCGCAAACAAGCGGACTTAAGATATCTATCTGTATTCCATCTACCTACATCCTACAGTGCTGATGTTCTAGGGTGCTATAGTCACACAATCATTTCGAATTCAATGCATGTAGAATATGAAAAAAGGCAGCCCTATTTCATTTCGATGTTCAGTCACAATATCAACTTGTAACACAATGCGGCAAATAATATTGTACGAATAAAGCAAGTGGACTTTAAGCCAACCCCATTAACTCGGTGTTGCAGTAAGTTGTCGAATAATGAAGAACATAAAAATTGACTCGACAAGTGGGCTCATACTATAGACTGTTATCACGACAGGTTTGTTGGAAAGAGAAGTGAGGGGAGTTTCCCGCGAGGGCTTCTCCGCACTTCTCGTACCCAAAAACCAGTCGTGGTACCGACCTCAATCTTCCAATCTAAACAGGGTCATAGATAGCTTAACCATGTTGGGTATAAGATATATGAATGTAGGATTAGGTTGTGGTGTATTGTTATGTATTAACTTTTCCTTAATAATTGTCTCTTTCCCTTTTTTTAATTTTAAAAGTTTATTTTCGCTGAAAGGTACAAACTCTTTAGGTACTGTTGGTATTGAGAATTTTCGTTAGTTTGATTAACAATTCTCGCTTAATGGATTATTTCTTTATTTCTATTCTGTCTGTCTATATTGATTGTTCAAAATGTATCAGTGAATAATAAATAAAATAAAATATGTAGCATTACGTTAATTCAGGCATAAAATAAAAAACAAAATTAAATTAAAAATCAAAACTTATCTTATGAACAAAAAATTTAAGTAGTTAGGAGCCACTTGCACAAAACAAACAGATACAAAATAATACTGACGATAACTATCCATGTTTAATAAAATAATGCTTTTCGTATTTTAATTGCAAGAATGGCAAATAATAAACTATCGAATTAAAATATTTTCTTCAGAATCAAGTATACAACGAACCTGGACAAAAAATTTACAGATTTCCCTCATAGAGTAACCATGGGGACATTGAAAATGACACCTGACTAATCTTTCAATTTAAATTAATTAAAACGTAATAAGCTGTTTCAGACACCATGATAGGTTCTGAAGTTTCTAGGTACCTCTATGCACATTATGTATTTAATGTCACTTTCCATTTAGCAATTGTGTTTTCCCTAATAGGTACATACATTATATATGAGTTTTGATATCAGATCTTAAAAAAAACGATTTTTTTTTTGGTTGAACAGAAAAGTTGATGGGTTAGTTAAAGAAAATTAACAAGATTTATTTTTTGCTAAATGGAATAATAAATAAAATAAATTTGATGGCACAACAGCTCATGAAGAACTATAGGGCCTAGTGACTTACAACTCTCAACCATTCCTGTGTGCGTGTCTGCAGGAATGGAGGGGACCTACAGTTTATTGCCGAATCCGAACGGCTAACGAGCGGCACTTTTCTGTGACAAGAGATACTCTTGGAGGATTTGTCAATTCCTCGCAAGAGGCAGTAGCCGTGTTTCCCCTAATAGGGAAAACACAAATATGCCCTAAAAAACAGTTTTAAGCGCTTATAATTGTGCCCTTAAAAATCAATTACATACATACATATATGCATTTAATAAATTATTATTTTATGCTCAAAAAAAAAATTATTATATGGCATAAAAATATTGCTTAATAAATAGGCTAAAATAAATATTGTAGAACCATTTTCTCAAAAAGTATTTGACCGATTTCGATAAATTTTATATGGTTGGAAAGCCACAATTGCGGAGATGTGCAGAATCTACTTGAGTAACGTTGCGTCTTTTTTTCAATTTTTCGAACTTTACGACGTGACGAGACGACGACAAATACTTTATTATGTGTTATTTCGCTGTTTGAAATTCGTTTTAAAGAGAGAAAAACTGTGAAGAGATCTCGTCACGCAGACGTCTCGCTTTCTCGTCGCATTGTGAAACAGCCTTGAAGCTTGTAGGCTGTTTCACAATGCGACGAGAAAACGAGACGTCAGCGTGACGAGATCTCTTTGTAGTTTCTCTCTCTTAAAAAAGAATTTTAAACAGTGTGATTATACATAATAAAGCATTTCTCGTCGTATTGTCACGTCGTAAAGTTCGAAAAATTGAAAAAAAGACGCAACGTGACGACGAGAAATACTTTATTATGTATTATTTCGTTATTTGAAACTCGTTTTTAAGAGAGAACAACTGCGAAGAGATCTTGTCACGCTGACGTCTCGTTTTCTCGTCGCATTGTGAAACAGCCTTGTCTGTTGACGACGACTTTTCTTCGGTTTTTCCCCGTATACCTATTGCCTACGCCTGCTGTAATTCATCGCTTGTGTTCGTTTGTTTATTTTCATCATTCTAATAATGTTTTAGTAACACCAACCAAAAATTTAATAGTTGTCCCCCTATACGCTGGAGTTCATTTTTCATATTCTAAGTTCATGTGTTCATTTCAATCATTTCGGTCATTTCTTTGGTAACACCAACCAAAAATTTCGTTGTGATGCCCCTATACGCTGGAGTTCATTTCTGATTTATTGAATTTATTTCATTTAATCATTTTAGTAAGTCCCCTTTCACACAGGGCAACTGAGTTGCCGGCAACAATTAGTTCATAGGAGAGAAGGGCAGGAAGAAAGAGGGGAAAATGAAATCTCCCCGGTCAACAAATTCAGGAGATTTTTTTGACGTTTCTCTTCACACTACGTTTGTGTGCGTTCCACCAAGGTAGTTTAAAAGGAAAATAAAGAAAATCTCCGGGTTTTTGTTGCTTGCGTGTGAAAGGTACAAGAGATTGTTAAGGAGATTTAAAGAAAACGTCAAAAAAATCACCAGCAACTAGTATCTACGTGTGAAAGGGGACTAACACCACAACTCTGTCAAAACGATCCTATAAACATTTTCAATGTTAAAATCCAACAGTTTTGAAACTTGGCACACTTATTAAGAGAGGCCTAGTGATGAAAGTCACCATGAATCCGAGGCGAGTTTGAGCGGCAGGAATGTGTAACATGTCGTTTTTTTCGGGTTTAACTTAGAAACTATTTGTCCTATTAAAAAATCGAATACAGACAAATAGCAAAATTGATTATAACCAAATTTTTCATATCTGTCATAGTTATAAAGTTATTTGGCCCCTAAAATTGGCATTTTTTATCAATTTCGCTACATTTTATGTTCTTTAGTAAAACAATACGGCATTCTATTGTTCCAGGACCTCACCATACGCATCCATATTTTAACTTTTAACATACACTAAATACTTTATACTTATCTCTTCCAAGCCCCTTTCCAGAAGTCTAAAAAGTAAGTACAATAGAAAACAGAAAAGTCGATAGTAATTTTTATTTACATTTAATTTTTATCATGATTTTAGTGATTCCTAAATGTGATGTAGAAAAAATTAAAAAAAAAAATAAAAAATAAAATAAAATAAAAATCATTCAAACAATTTACATAATAAGTTTACTATAAGTACTGAAAAAGTAACTGTTAAAAAAAATACTGCAATACTCAAATGTGAAGGTATCGAACAAATTTTGACAGTTCACTCCGCATTTTTTTATTTGACTGGAAATTGGATTGAAATTGTAGTAGATTCATGAAAAGTGTAGAGATTTTATTAACCAGAAGGTTAAATTGTTTATTGGTAGGATTCTATTTAAGCTCACTTTATTTTAATCTTACATTTTACTAATAGTCGACATTTGTGATTGAGTAAGGCTCTATGTCTTTGAGCACATCAAACTAAATGGATATCAGCGATATCCATCTGGCCAATCTGTCTTGAAGAATTTTGAGTACTTCTTAATTAATTTGTATTCTTTACAATTTGGAGAAGGTCCATTCCCCGCTGCAGTTAGGTATAAAATCATGCTTATAAAGATTCTCAATGCAATTCCTATGGATATGTATCTTTATGTATTTCTTTTAAGGATGATATATTCCTGGAACATTACAAGTTTCTAGATTGAACTATTTTCAGGTATTCTGTTAAACGCTGACATTCTATTTCATTTGTATATTTATATGTAGGGCTAGGATTTTCATGCACTATAAAACCGAAAATATGCGCTTAAAATATGTTCTTAAAATGAGAATTATGCACCTAAAATATGCATTTAAAACCATAAGATTTTACGCTATACTCCCATCTTTATTTTAAAAGCAAAACATTGGAATGTTAAGCCGCGGCCAGATCAATAAAAATTTGCGTTGTATTCGGCGCAAATATTTGTATCGACGAAAAAAAAAATATGTCAGTTAGGACGTCCGAGCGCACACAAATTTCGCGTCACAATCAATGCGCTCTTCCAATTTCGGTGGGTTTTTGGCGCACACGAAAAAATTTTTGGTGATTTTGATAGACATTTATTTGGAAATAAATTTGAATTTGTCGCAAAAATTTTTAGATTTAATACGTACTGGCGTCGTGGTGCGGCTTACAATGAAAGTTTATATTGATCTGGACGCGGCTTTGTACATTGAACAAAAAAAAAAAACGTTCTACATCAACTGACGTAATTGATGCATTTTTCAAAAAGCAGGTTTCATCGTTAGTAAAGTTTTAAAAATTATTTTCACCATTGAAGCTCAAGGCGAATGCTTAAAATATATTTTTCATTGTTGAAAATCTTTCATTTTGTCTTAGTATGCACAAGCTTTTTTTAGAACTGAACCAAGAGATCCTTCAACACCAGTACGTAATTTTTAAAGCAGCATCTTCCATTCAGTTTTTTGATTCTTAATTAAGAAGTTTGATGGTTTGTGGTCTAATTCTTATATTTTCTTGAAAATAAGAACTAAAAATATGTATAAATATTATGTAGGAATATGCAAAAATATGCAAAATATGCATTTATAGTAAAATATGCAAAAATATACACTAACGATTGAATGCCATATTAAAGGAAAATTCATAATTCGTAAAGATATTTTATTATCACGCTTCTAAAGGTTACCAAAAAATATATACATTTGCATGGAAATCCTAGCCCTATTTATATGTAATTCGAAAGGAAAAAATCCGAACATTTGTTCTAGCTGGGTGTTCTGAACATCCTACTTGTTTTAGCTCATCAGGAACGGGAAATTAATATTTTTGATTTTTGGTTTCTCGAAAATGGCTCTAAGCAATTTTTTTAAATTGCGTACATGTATAATGCTAATCTATATATGAATACACTTGGGAAAAACTTACGGTACACTTTTCTCCGTTAATACTCAACGGAAATGCATGAATGATATACCGTTAGAAAGGTTTTGTCCCACAGGTTCGCACAAATCAAAAATTATGTGCATATGACGCCATTAGGGGCAGATAATTGTTATTTGAATTTTTTGAGATTATTGATTTTTATCTTTTTTAGAGGTGCGTTAAGAAGACTAAAATTTTGAGGGATGATAACTATTATGAGTTTTGATTCGAAATTGCAAACTTGCCGTAAAGCGGAGAAAGTTATAGTTTTATATTTTAGCACAAAAATCACTCATTTGAGAAATATTATCAACCTAATAGTATACTATACTTTGCTTAAAACGAGAACGAATTTTTTATTTAATAATTAAAATAAAATTAGTCGTGACATTTTAAAGTCGGGCTGGTGCGTCGGTGTCCATACGCTCCACGTGTCCCAGCCATCTCAGCCACTGTAATTTCAGCTTCTTGACCAGGCCGACGCACAGTGTGGGATTCTGGCAATCTAGCGGAATTTTATTATAAAAATCATTCGCATGAACCAAAGCAAAAATTGGTTTAATATATAGCTAATACCTCCCTGTAAGCAAGTATACCAAAATTTTTAGGTGGAGAACATGTTTTACTGAGAGAATTGATTTTAAAGTGAGAGTTTGTGATTTATTTGAGTCAAGTTTGCGGTGCGAAGGTATTCGGGGTTTTTCACTTTTAAACGTCTTTTGTGAGTCTTAATTGAAGTTTTTATTTTTTATTTATTTAAAACAATATAAGAGAATAAGAAAGTGAGTAAAATTATATTTAAAAGGGTGTTCAATTTTTTGTTGTTGTGTTTTTAAGTGAAAAAAATGTGTTTTTTTTGTTAATTTTTACATTTATTGGAGAAAATTTTAATGTATTCAGGGTTATTCAGGAGGGAAACTATATACGTCTTAAAGGCTGACATTTCACCTTTCATATTTCGTTTTAAGTTGCTGCGCATATCTGCGCACTTGAAAAATTTGCTAATTTTTCTAAACGCTTACCGTCCAAAAAATCATGTTCTGTTTTTCTTTTTTTTAATATTATTTGCTCTTATATTTTTTTTAACTTTGAGAAATGTGTTTTCTCTTTGCAAACACAATATTAGAGAGAGAGAGATATTTTGCATACTACAACTTACAGGGTGTTTTATGTTTCAATTAATATATATTTAATACAAAAAATTAACATTTTACTTTAAAAAAATATGTATTAATAAAATAATACATAATAACAAATTGAGGTATTTTGTATACATATATTATATATGTATTACAACTTACAGGGTGTTTCAGTCAATTATTTATTTAATACAAAAATTTAACATGTTACTTAAAAAAAATATTTTTTTATAAAATAATACTTATAATATAATAAATATAAAAGCAATAAAAATGTACAGGGTGTTTTTCAAATTTAAATATCGCGAACTATTTACGAGAAAAACATCCAGTTTGGAAACAATGAGAGATCTTTTTAACAGGCTTTTGATATCTTCAGACCCTTTCTTAGCAAGTCTAAGGTGCATTTCGAAAAGAAAAAAAAAAGGTCCAATTGAACAAGAAATTTTGGAGCTTCTTGATGTTCCATCTTAAATTAAAAAATCTGTTCATGTACTTTTTTTTGTTATTAAATGTATTAAATGCTGATGTCGATTTATTTATTACATTTATATTTATGGCAATCAAAAATAAGACTAAAAAATAAAACTTATTGTTTTAGATAAATTCAGATATGTTAATATATATAAAAAAAACTTGCTTTATTTAATTTTCTGTTTACTTTTTTTTTGAATTTTGGAGAAAAAAGTGTATAAAAAGTTCGACATACGACATGTTATTAATATTTTTCTTGTTGGTAAGGTTAAAACCCTCCCGCCCCCCTTGCCACACATTTTGACCTGTATTTAATTCTACGAGCCATTTGTATTATATAAGCAGAAAAAAATATAAGAAAAAGTTTAATGCACGAGCGCTATTAATTTAATTCCGCTAGATTTCTAAATTCCCACACTGTGCGACGTCGCTGTAAAGCTCGTTGTTATATCTTCTTCTCCATACTTCATCGATACATACTACCTAAGATCACCCGAAGAATTTTCCTTTCAAAGCACCCCAGCAGATTCTCATCCGTTTTTGACAGGGTCCATGCTTCTGCCCCATATAGCATATACCGCGATGATTAGGGTCCTATATAAAAGGTCTCCTTGGTTCTTTGAGAGAGGGCTTTATTACTCAAATGCCTTCTTAGCCCGAAGAAACAGCGATTGGCAAGAGTAATTCTTCGTTTGATCTCTGCGCTGATGTCATTTTGCGATGTTATAGTGGAGCCCAGGTAGAAAAAGTCTTTGACGACTTCCAAGTTGTATCTATCCATCGTGTCGTTTTGCCCGAGTCGACGATGTTGAGATTCCTTCGTCGCCACCGATTCAATATTTGCAAACGCGCCGGTAACAGCTCGCTTCATTCTCCCAATGATGTCAATATCATCTGCATAAGCAAGTAGTTGAACAGACTTTTGAAAAATTGTACCTCTATTGTTGACTTGCGAGTTGCGTACAATTGCTTTAAGAACGATGTTAAACAAGTTGCATGATAACGCGTCGATTTGCCTCAAACCTGGGCTAATAAAAATAAAATCAAAAATTAGTTTTTAACAAAGTAAAATTAGACTAATGATCCATGGGTTGCCCATCGCTGGCGCTCTTGATATCAATCAAGTACTTTTAGGCTTCATGTAAAATATGTAAATTTGTAATTGAAGCAAAAATTTCAACTACACTCTGTTAAAAAATATATAGAGCTATATCAAACGCTGAGGGCCAAGAACAGAAAACACGTTTGTATATATTTAACTCCGTATGGCGTATTTGAACTTCCCAGTTTAAATCGTATAAGACATTGCTATGCGTAGCTTACTCGTGCAAGACACTAATAATAAATTTATAAAAACTTTCGAAAGCATTTAAAGATTATTTTTTTTTCATCATCATTCAAAATTTTAAAATGCGTTAGTTCAACCAGATTTTTAATAATTAAATCAGCTGAAAACCTTTTTGCTATATTGGTA
Organism: Epistrophella euchroma; assembly: GCA_947049315.1. NCBI lineage: Eukaryota > Metazoa > Arthropoda > Insecta > Diptera > Syrphidae > Epistrophella > Epistrophella euchroma. The sequence goes on along the minus strand of OX346245.1, from coordinate 101,091,275 downwards.
CCAATTGCGGTGTTGTTTTCTTTTCTTTTCCCATAGCTTAGCTACGGCTCCTACGGCAATTAGTGGTTGAGTTTCACACACAATTTTAATTCGCTTAAAACGAAAGGAAATTTATTTTTCCCAAATCGCTGCACGGCATAAATCCATCTGTCTTTGTGCAGAAAAGTTACAATGATTAAAGCCAATAAATTCCTAGTGAACAGGACGAGCGAAGAACTAGGTATATGAGTCGGGTGCGATTCCCCCGAGAGGAATTCTTCTCATTATTGCTGGGTAGACTAGTGTAGTGACACGGAAATATTGTGGAGAAGGTTGGTTTGTTAGAAATGGATCCATGCTGCAGTCCAAAACCTCGTGTGGCGTCGACGTAGTTCGATGGTGGACGAGGTTTTCTTCTTCAGTTAAAAATCGACACGGTGATGGAGGTATATTTTGCCTTCAGTGTTCAGCTATTCGCTTGCAGACTTCTGTCGCCATTTAAATCGGAAAGGAAGTTGTAGTTTTACTACCAGGTTGGCGCCCAAATACACGCTATGTCGATGTCGTCGTCGCCCAAACTTAAACTCCTTGTAAAACTTTACATACAAACAACAGTGTATACCTATTATGTCTCATTTATTGAAATTTTGTGTGTCGCAACTCGTAAATTTCAACCCGCGGATTGCAGCAGGTTTTATACTAATTAAAACTAACAAAGCTGTTATAAAGGGTTGAAATTCAACTGTATTAGTGATGAAACTGTAACACAACTCTATTGTTTTATATAGAACACACCGTCCTCACCTCATCCATTGAGGATGTTTTCAGACAAAAGTGGAAAGATAATAAGCCCGGGAAAAGTTTTTAATTTTTGCAAATGGTTTAGTAATCACTTTAATTTTAGAAAACGAGGGGTTGCTTGGTTTTATTTTGTGCTGATGGTGAATAATTAATCTAACGAAGGGATGTCGTTAAAAAACTGCATCATTTAATAGGTAAGGGATGAAACAGAACAATTTCAGCAAAAATACCTTTAAATAATGCAAAACTTAAAGCTGTTAAGATAGATGTGTAGATATTTTATTCTTAACTATTTTGACTTGTGATATAGGGCGGATTCGTAAAAAAAATTTAACTCGAATTTTGATCAAGCTTAATATTATAATTATGATATGAAAGATGAAAAGGCAGTAAAGGCACTTCTGTTGATCTTTCTGTCCGTTGGGCTGCGGGCTGCGGCCAAAACGGATGGGTCTATTTTCTTAAACTCAAGTCTAGCTTTTTTTGTAGCTCTTGCTACAATTCTGTGGTCCAAGAAAATTATGGACAAATGAATGAATTAATTATGAAAAAAATGTGTGTTTTAAATTTTACCGGTATGTTCTATAATTTCCGCATCTCGTAGTTTTACAATACAATATAAACTTGTTTTCACTCATACATTCATGGGACTGATAACTGAGGAAGAATATCTGTGTATTAGAGCATTTGGTTTGAGCACCTTGAACCGTGATTTTGAACTTTCAATGCCTTCAAATAAGTGAGAAATAGCATGTTTTTATTTTTCTTTTTGCTATGCTTTGCCATTTGACTGAAGTTCAAAATAAAATGTTTATAGTTTAAAGTTATTCACACAAAATATTGCGAGTCTTCGAATTTTATTCGATAACACTGAAACAAAGTTGGAATGACCCATTTTTAACGAAAAGGATTTCTATTTAATAGCATTAAAGTTAATAAAATTAGAATCCATGTTATAGACATCAATAATGGAGTTGAAATGACTCGTTTTTAATGAAAAAGACTTTTCGTTAACACCGAAATCAATAAAAACAGAATCACTGTTTAGTTCTTACAATATTTTTAGTAATTTTTACAATTTTTTTTTAATTTAACAACATTTTTTGTAATTTTTACAATTTTTTTTTGTAGTTTTAGCAACATTTTTTTGTAGAAATAATAACACACGCGCAGTTTAGGCTGCAAAGCTTTCACACCATTACATTAATACTAAAGGTTTGAACGAAACAACAACAACTTGAGCGAGCTACCACCAAGTTTTCGTATAAGTTGATTTAAATGCAGTTGCTAAACAATAAAAACCCAAACTGGATCGACATGATCACTTGACCTTCGGTAGCGCAGTGCGTAGTGCACTTGGCCCGGAGAAGCCTGGTCTATGGTTCCAGCCTCAGTGACGGTAAAAAGTTTTTCAAATAAAATTGAACATACATACACTAAGCATTATAAAAGTAGTCTGATAATCGGCCTGGTGACCGTGAAATAGCTATAACTCCAACCCATAAAAAACTTGGAGTTAGCTTACTCAAGTCGTGGTAGTTTCGTTCAAACCTTCAAAATTTTTTGTAATTTTTACAAATTTGGTTGTATTTGTTACAAATTCTGTTGTACCTAAATTTAACAACATTTTTTGCAATTTTAACAAATTTTGTTGTAGTTTTTACAACATTTTTCATAGATTTAACATTATTTTTTTGTTTAATTTTTACAAAGAAGAATGGGCAAATTTGTATGGTGAGGGATCCAAAAAAAAATAATGGTTGTAAAGTTTTGAAAACATCTTGTAAAAAATCGGAGATATATACCAAAGTTAAAAGTCTCTTTTTTATTCAAAGTCAGATATTCTTCTCAAAAAATTGTTCAACGATGAAAAAGAAGACAGCATTAAAGGCTATTGCGTGCTGTTGCTTATGGTTGCGCGATAACGGTACCTTAAAAAAAAATCATTTGCTTAAATTTCTTAAAACAAAAAACATAAAGCTTTAGAATGTTTTTTGTTTCATCTTAATACAACCACTCTTCAAAAAACACTAAAAAAAAAAAAGTGAATGTTTGAATAGCTTTTTTCAGAAGCTTTTAAACCTCCCACACTTCTAATAAATTCTATACTATTCGAAATTAACTAATTTGGACTCGAAAGCTTATCAAGCAATTTTCTTGTGTTTTTTCAGCAAGATGCAGTTTTTTAAAATTGAAATCCAAAATTTTTGGACTCAAGATTTCTTAAATACCTATTACCTACCATATTAATGGTTTTTTAGGATTTTAAAAGCTGTGTTTTTGTTTTCAAGAATTTTTAGTTTAAAAAAAAAGAAATACCGAGTTTTGGGAATTGAATTTTGGCACACAAAATTGTATGACCTAAAGTACCAAACCTCTTATTTATTATAATTTCAGCTATGCTCATGGCTTCATGACCTTAAGGTCTTTCTTAATTACAACCTTAATATTGTATGGCACTAGTAAGAAAGAATAGAAATATGGGAAACAGTTTTTGCTGGAATATTGGATTAAGAATAATGCTTAGCTACACTCAAAACTTTTTGCAAAAAATAGAAAAGTGGCAAGAAACATGCACTAAATATGCCCGTGTGCAAAAAATCGTAAGAAAATTAGGATTGATCTGTCGTTTCATATTCACAGATTAACTAATTTTTTTCACAAGCAGACTAGAGCTTGTTTTTGTTTTTTTTTCTACTTTTTGCTATATTTTTGCAGTTAAGCTTAATGAAATCTCTCAGGGTGTCAATGTAATACATGAAAATTTTTAGGATATCCCACTTAGATTGAGGTTATGCGAATTTATTTTTAGGGTGCAAGTGTGGAAGCAAAATATGAAAATCGTTTTCTTCACACAAATTTGGTAGTGTAAGTAATTCTATCACACTTTTTTTGACATGTATTAATACTCGATGGGATAGTGTGGAAGGGCTATAATCAGTTGAGCACTGCATTCACACAGAAAAAAAAACAGGTAAAATCAACAAAAACAATAATGATTCAACACGTTTTGCCAATGTTTTTGCTTCATCGAGCATTCGTATTATTTTAACATGATTTCTGTATAAGGGAAATCAATATTGGATCATGTTAAAATGACATGAAATGTTAAATGATTTCATGTTGAATTACCACGATCATCATGTTGATTTACCTTGATAATCATGTTGAATTACCATGGTCATTATATTAAATTACTTCGATCATCATGTTGAATCACCACGACCATCATGATAAATCATTACTATCATCATATTTAATCAATGCTATCATCATGTTGAATCACGATTATCATCATGTTGAATCACGATGATCATCATGTTGAATCACGATGATGATAATTTTGAATCACCATTTTCAGCATGTTAAATCTCCACGATCATCATGTTGAATCACGATGATCATCATTTTTAATTAACATGATCATCATGTTAAAGCACGACGATCATCATGTTGAATCGTCATGATCATCATGTTAAATCATTACCGTCTTCATGTTGAATCACGATGATCATCATGTTGAATCACGATGATCATCATGTTGAATCACGATGATCATCATGTTGAATCACGATGATCATCATGTTGAATCACGATGATGATAATTTTGAATCACCATTTTCAGCATGTTAAATCACCACGATCATCATGTTGAATCACGATGATCATCATTTTGAATCAACATGATCATCATGTTAAAGTACGAGGATCACCATGTTGAATCGCCATGATCATCATTTTTAATCATTACTATCATCGTGTTAAATCATTACTATCTTCATGTTGAATCACGATGATCATCATGTTGAATCACCATTGTTAGCATGTTAAATCACCACGATTATCATGTTGAAACACGATGATCATCATTTTGAATCAACATGATCATCATGTTAAAGCACGACGATCATCATGTTGAATCGCCATGATCATCATGTTTAATCATTACTATCATCGTGTTAAATCAATATTATCTTCATGTTGAATTACGATGATCATCATGTTGAATCACCATTGTTAGCATGTTAAATCATTACGATCATCATGTTGAATCACAATGATCATCATTTTGAATCAACATGATTATCATGATGAATCGCCATGATCATCATGTTTAATCATTACTATCATCGTGTTAAACCATTACTATCTTCATATTGAATCACGATGATCATCGTGTTGAATCGCCGTGGTCTTCATGTTAAATCATTACTTCTATAATGTTGAATTACGATCATCATCATTTGGAATCAACATGATAATCATGTTGAACCACGATGCTTATCATGTTGAATTACCACGATTATCATGTTGAATCAGAACAATCATCATGTTAAATCACCACAATCATCATGATGATTCACGATGATCATCATGTTATTACTACTGTCATCATGTTGAATCGTGACGATCATCATTTTGAATAAAGATTACCATCGTGTCCAATCACCACGATCATCAAGTTCAATCGACACGATGATCGTCATGTTGAATGAAACAAACTTGTTTTCCCTGTAAAACAATCAATTCAATCAAAGAATGTCGATGCTTATACTGAGCCAAATCCTGCAAAAAGTTAATTTCCTTGGCGAAAAAATAAAAACATAAACATAGAAGTGAGTGTTTAAGTTAATTTTTTATTTTAATAAAATAATTAAATATAAAGGATAAATAAATAATATTTAATGAATTTGAATGAATGTTTCTTATATATAGTTTACATTAATACTTTTATTATATCTGTTATAAACAGTGGGCTTGGAAGTTCTAACAAAATATTTGTTTTTTTTAAGTTACTTATTCCATACATGAATTTCAACTTCATAGCATTTACCATACTTTTGGTAAAATCTACCGAAATAGCATTTTAAAAAAAGTTTTAGCAATTCTTTGTCCATAGTCAAATAACATTGGAGTTAAATAACATTTCGTATGCTTTTTACAAACAAAAAAATACATGTTTTCAAATTTATATTTAGATCAGCAAAATTATTCACATTATTTTCTTTATCAACTTTGAAAACATTAGGAATGTGATGTTATCATCAAGAATAAACATTGCAAAGTTTAACTCTGACTTTGTATATATTTTTGGGGCCACACTTCTATATTACACATAAAGAAATCAGTTTTAAACTTAATTTTTTTTTTAAATACAATCCTATAATACAAGATTACAATGATAAAGGAATAGTAGACGATCACGCCATAAAACGAGGTACCCTCATTAAGGTACCACATAAAAAGTATACAAATATAAGTAAACTAAAATAAACAAGCAATAATTAAAGGTATTTGTTTCTTAAATATATTTTCCCATTATTACTTGGAAAAAGATGTAAGGGTGGGCTTGTAAATTCAAAAAGTTCTTTCAAAAGTATTTGATTTTTTAATGTACCCACTTCATATGATACAAAATGATTATCAAACAAAATAAGCTCAACTTCATAGCATAAAACATACACTTTCGAACAATCGTAAGCAAAACAGAATGTTTTAAAAAGTTTTAAGAATTCTTTGTCTATAGTTAAATAACAATTTTTTTTATACTCCTTACCACAAAAAAATATTTTGTCATAATAAACCAAATTTTCTAAATTAATGTTTAATTCAGCTAAAATTTTTTCAAAACAATCATCTCTTATCGTTTTATTTTCTTTATCAACTTCGCATAAATCAGGAATTCCATGTTCGTAATCAAGAAGGAACTTTGCAAAACTCAACCCTGCTTTTGTACTAAGTGTTAAAGGTACGTTTAATCTAGAGTTCATGTTAGAGCAGTATTTTTTTGTATCTTTATGCTTTGCTTCAAATCTCAAGCTCCATGCATATTTTGGGGGGCCACACCTCTTAATAAAACTTGCATAATGAACTAAAAAATGTGCTTTCGGTTTGAGGGATCCATAAAGATCAACATACATTTCGTTGTGCTCATTTACTAATGACTCTAAACTTTCAAAATCTGCGTCAGTGTACTCATTTTTTAAAAGCATGTCTAATATTTTCACTAAAAGAATTAACATTTGCCAATTAGTATTTGAAATTGGAACTAAGTCCCCTATTATAAGAAGAATAAAATCAGTCAAATTCCAAAGCTCCCGAGCAGTCATTTTCAGGTTAAATTTTTTTAGATTTTTCATAGACACATCTGGGCCAACGTTCCCAATCTCATCTTCCCCATATGGAAATAATCTTTTTCGACTGTTAAAAACATCTAAAGAAAATATATTTTGGCTAATAAGCGAAATTAGCGTGTGGCATATGTCATAAATACATACGCCTTCAAAAAGGTCGTGCATGAGATCTAATGACATATTTTCAGTAACGTGATAAGCTTTGAGCTCATTAAAAATGCAATTTTCTCGCAAACCCGTTTCTTTAAAATTGTCCACAGAAATATCATCGACGTAGTTTTCTTTATTTCTCAAAGCTTCATTAATCTCTTTACTATCTTTTTGCATTTCACATCGATTTCGCCTGCAAAGTCTACAAAATCTTTTTGAATTGAATGATTTAACAAATCCTAACATTGTATTTAGTCCCAAGTTGTCCCCTAGTATTGATCCAACGGTAAAATATATTTGTTGTGTTGTGAAATTTGTTATAATTTCGATTCCTTCTTCTTCTAAATACTTAAGTTCTTGAAGTAAATGATGGAATATTAAACTGTTTCCAAACATTTTCACATCGCTACTGTTAATGTATCCTAAATGAAAAACAAAATCAAGCTTAGATAAAACTCCTTGGGGCAATACAGGTACATTATAATACCCTGCTGATATTGATTTAGCATGTGAACCTAAGGGGTTGTTAATTCCAAAATCATCAAAATAGATATATAATGGGATTATTAGTTTATTAATAAAGGAAGATGTCTGAGACTTGAAGATATCTCCGTTTACAAAATTTTTAATAGTGTTTTGAGACTTCAATTTGTTTATATTTTGTATTGTTAAATCAAAAACTCCTGGGATTTCAAAAAGTTTTTTTAATTGAAATTTAAGTGGCATGTAATGGCAGCTATAAGTTTTTACACCAAAAGAAGGATTACCATGACTTATACGTTCAGCAATTTTTTGGAAGAAAGTGAAACATGTTGGGTCTTCGAAAAGATTTCTTTCTTTTAACGCTTTAAAAAATTTGTATTCAGTTGAAATTTCCTCAAACGGGTTTTTGCAAAATTTGAGTATAGGACTCAGATCTGAACATATATTTTCGTTGTTTACTAATTTGCGAATGCATTCTTCAAGATTGCAAAACATTTTCTGCACTAATTTTTGCACATTTTGAATTTCTTTCCGTGGCATCATTGGTACTGAGTATAGGGATAATGAAAAATTAAACGCTTGATTTTTTAAATCCGTAATCCTTGAATCCAGTTCAAGTTTATAAGAGGAACATGGTTCCGGAAATATTTCAGTAGATTCTGCATAAACACTACTTTTTGTATTACACAAATTCGGTGGAGGTTCAATACTCCCTTGAAATACGTTTTCATTACAATAATCTGGATGCTTTCGAGTAATATGAGCTTTAAAGGATTTAAAATTAGAAAATTTTTGTGAACAATTTTCTTGTTGGCATTGAACTGTACTTTTTGAATTTAAATGATGGATATATTTAAAATGGTGTATCAAAAGTGACATTTCTGGAATTGACATATTACAAATAAAACAGAACAGCATTTTATTTTTTTAAGTAAAAGAAATATAGATGAAACGCAAGAATTTTCAATTTAATTGGTGGCTTATTTGTCCTGAAATAAATGTTCTCTGCAACTTAATTTGTTAATATTTTTTTTAAACAAAGGGGAAGAACTAGAAAGGAATAAAAACTACTTGAAGATAAAACCTTCGTTGGCATCAGGAATGCTGATTATTTTGTTAGTTTTTTCATTTATTAGTAAAACAAGCTGTTGGTATAATCACTGAACTTAGCAGTATTGTGAGAATGAAGTCTAGGGAAGTTTATTTTCCTTAGAAATGGGTATTTCAAAGAAATTTTCTTGAATAAAATACCGAGGGCAACAACGTGAAATATGAAGTAGTAAGAACAAGGAGGAAAAAATAAGCCAAATCGGCAAGGTTGAGTTTATCTAAAGATAATTTGTTTTAGAAGAACTGGAAAGAATTAAAAACTACTTGAAGATAAAACCTTCGTTGGCATCAGGAATGCTGATTATTTTGTTAGTTTTTTCATTTATTAGTAAAACAAGCTGTTGGTATAATCACTGAACTTAGCAGTATTGTGAGAATGAAGTCTAGGGAAGTTTATTTTCCTTAGAAATGGGTATTTCAAAGAAATTTTCTTGAATAAAATACCGAGGGCAACAACGTGAAATATGAAGTAGTAAGAACAAGGAGGAAAACATTAGGAATGTGATGTTATCATCAAGAATAAACATTGCAAAGTTTAACTCTGACTTTGTATATATTTTTGGGGCCACACTTCTATATTACACATAAAGAAATCAGTTTTAAACTTAATTTTTTTTTTAAATACAATCCTATAATACAAGATTACAATGATAAAGGAATAGTAGACGATCACGCCATAAAACGAGGTACCCTCATTAAGGTACCACATAAAAAGTATACAAATATAAGTAAACTAAAATAAACAAGCAATAATTAAAGGTATTTGTTTCTTAAATATATTTTCCCATTATTACTTGGAAAAAGATGTAAGGGTGGGCTTGTAAATTCAAAAAGTTCTTTCAAAAGTATTTGATTTTTTAATGTACCCACTTCATATGATACAAAATGATTATCAAACAAAATAAGCTCAACTTCATAGCATAAAACATACACTTTCGAACAATCGTAAGCAAAACAGAATGTTTTAAAAAGTTTTAAGAATTCTTTGTCTATAGTTAAATAACAATTTTTTTTATACTCCTTACCACAAAAAAATATTTTGTCATAATAAACCAAATTTTCTAAATTAATGTTTAATTCAGCTAAAATTTTTTCAAAACAATCATCTCTTATCGTTTTATTTTCTTTATCAACTTCGCATAAATCAGGAATTCCATGTTCGTAATCAAGAAGGAACTTTGCAAAACTCAACCCTGCTTTTGTACTAAGTGTTAAAGGTACGTTTAATCTAGAGTTCATGTTAGAGCAGTATTTTTTTGTATCTTTATGCTTTGCTTCAAATCTCAAGCTCCATGCATATTTTGGGGGGCCACACCTCTTAATAAAACTTGCATAATGAACTAAAAAATGTGCTTTCGGTTTGAGGGATCCATAAAGATCAACATACATTTCGTTGTGCTCATTTACTAATGACTCTAAACTTTCAAAATCTGCGTCAGTGTACTCATTTTTTAAAAGCATGTCTAATATTTTCACTAAAAGAATTAACATTTGCCAATTAGTATTTGAAATTGGAACTAAGTCCCCTATTATAAGAAGAATAAAATCAGTCAAATTCCAAAGCTCCCGAGCAGTCATTTTCAGGTTAAATTTTTTTAGATTTTTCATAGACACATCTGGGCCAACGTTCCCAATCTCATCTTCCCCATATGGAAATAATCTTTTTCGACTGTTAAAAACATCTAAAGAAAATATATTTTGGCTAATAAGCGAAATTAGCGTGTGGCATATGTCATAAATACATACGCCTTCAAAAAGGTCGTGCATGAGATCTAATGACATATTTTCAGTAACGTGATAAGCTTTGAGCTCATTAAAAATGCAATTTTCTCGCAAACCCGTTTCTTTAAAATTGTCCACAGAAATATCATCGACGTAGTTTTCTTTATTTCTCAAAGCTTCATTAATCTCTTTACTATCTTTTTGCATTTCACATCGATTTCGCCTGCAAAGTCTACAAAATCTTTTTGAATTGAATGATTTAACAAATCCTAACATTGTATTTAGTCCCAAGTTGTCCCCTAGTATTGATCCAACGGTAAAATATATTTGTTGTGTTGTGAAATTTGTTATAATTTCGATTCCTTCTTCTTCTAAATACTTAAGTTCTTGAAGTAAATGATGGAATATTAAACTGTTTCCAAACATTTTCACATCGCTACTGTTAATGTATCCTAAATGAAAAACAAAATCAAGCTTAGATAAAACTCCTTGGGGCAATACAGGTACATTATAATACCCTGCTGATATTGATTTAGCATGTGAACCTAAGGGGTTGTTAATTCCAAAATCATCAAAATAGATATATAATGGGATTATTAGTTTATTAATAAAGGAAGATGTCTGAGACTTGAAGATATCTCCGTTTACAAAATTTTTAATAGTGTTTTGAGACTTCAATTTGTTTATATTTTGTATTGTTAAATCAAAAACTCCTGGGATTTCAAAAAGTTTTTTTAATTGAAATTTAAGTGGCATGTAATGGCAGCTATAAGTTTTTACACCAAAAGAAGGATTACCATGACTTATACGTTCAGCAATTTTTTGGAAGAAAGTGAAACATGTTGGGTCTTCGAAAAGATTTCTTTCTTTTAACGCTTTAAAAAATTTGTATTCAGTTGAAATTTCCTCAAACGGGTTTTTGCAAAATTTGAGTATAGGACTCAGATCTGAACATATATTTTCGTTGTTTACTAATTTGCGAATGCATTCTTCAAGATTGCAAAACATTTTCTGCACTAATTTTTGCACATTTTGAATTTCTTTCCGTGGCATCATTGGTACTGAGTATAGGGATAATGAAAAATTAAACGCTTGATTTTTTAAATCCGTAATCCTTGAATCCAGTTCAAGTTTATAAGAGGAACATGGTTCCGGAAATATTTCAGTAGATTCTGCATAAACACTACTTTTTGTATTACACAAATTCGGTGGAGGTTCAATACTCCCTTGAAATACGTTTTCATTACAATAATCTGGATGCTTTCGAGTAATATGAGCTTTAAAGGATTTAAAATTAGAAAATTTTTGTGAACAATTTTCTTGTTGGCATTGAACTGTACTTTTTGAATTTAAATGATGGATATATTTAAAATGGTGTATCAAAAGTGACATTTCTGGAATTGACATATTACAAATAAAACAGAACAGCATTTTATTTTTTTAAGTAAAAGAAATATAGATGAAACGCAAGAATTTTCAATTTAATTGGTGGCTTATTTGTCCTGAAATAAATGTTCTCTGCAACTTAATTTGTTAATATTTTTTTTAAACAAAGGGGAAGAACTAGAAAGGAATAAAAACTACTTGAAGATAAAACCTTCGTTGGCATCAGGAATGCTGATTATTTTGTTAGTTTTTTCATTTATTAGTAAAACAAGCTGTTGGTATAATCACTGAACTTAGCAGTATTGTGAGAATGAAGTCTAGGGAAGTTTATTTTCCTTAGAAATGGGTATTTCAAAGAAATTTTCTTGAATAAAATACCGAGGGCAACAACGTGAAATATGAAGTAGTAAGAACAAGGAGGAAAAAATAAGCCAAATCGGCAAGGTTGAGTTTATCTAAAGATAATTTGTTTTAGAAGAACTGGAAAGAATTAAAAACTACTTGAAGATAAAACCTTCGTTGGCATCAGGAATGCTGATTATTTTGTTAGTTTTTTCATTTATTAGTAAAACAAGCTGTTGGTATAATCACTGAACTTAGCAGTATTGTGAGAATGAAGTCTAGGGAAGTTTATTTTCCTTAGAAATGGGTATTTCAAAGAAATTTTCTTGAATAAAATACCGAGGGCAACAACGTGAAATATGAAGTAGTAAGAACAAGGAGGAAAACATTAGGAATGTGATGTTATCATCAAGAATAAACATTGCAAAGTTTAACTCTGACTTTGTATATATTTTTGGGGCCACACTTCTATATTACACATAAAGAAATCAGTTTTAAACTTAATTTTTTTTTTAAATACAATCCTATAATACAAGATTACAATGATAAAGGAATAGTAGACGATCACGCCATAAAACGAGGTACCCTCATTAAGGTACCACATAAAAAGTATACAAATATAAGTAAACTAAAATAAACAAGCAATAATTAAAGGTATTTGTTTCTTAAATATATTTTCCCATTATTACTTGGAAAAAGATGTAAGGGTGGGCTTGTAAATTCAAAAAGTTCTTTCAAAAGTATTTGATTTTTTAATGTACCCACTTCATATGATACAAAATGATTATCAAACAAAATAAGCTCAACTTCATAGCATAAAACATACACTTTCGAACAATCGTAAGCAAAACAGAATGTTTTAAAAAGTTTTAAGAATTCTTTGTCTATAGTTAAATAACAATTTTTTTTATACTCCTTACCACAAAAAAATATTTTGTCATAATAAACCAAATTTTCTAAATTAATGTTTAATTCAGCTAAAATTTTTTCAAAACAATCATCTCTTATCGTTTTATTTTCTTTATCAACTTCGCATAAATCAGGAATTCCATGTTCGTAATCAAGAAGGAACTTTGCAAAACTCAACCCTGCTTTTGTACTAAGTGTTAAAGGTACGTTTAATCTAGAGTTCATGTTAGAGCAGTATTTTTTTGTATCTTTATGCTTTGCTTCAAATCTCAAGCTCCATGCATATTTTGGGGGGCCACACCTCTTAATAAAACTTGCATAATGAACTAAAAAATGTGCTTTCGGTTTGAGGGATCCATAAAGATCAACATACATTTCGTTGTGCTCATTTACTAATGACTCTAAACTTTCAAAATCTGCGTCAGTGTACTCATTTTTTAAAAGCATGTCTAATATTTTCACTAAAAGAATTAACATTTGCCAATTAGTATTTGAAATTGGAACTAAGTCCCCTATTATAAGAAGAATAAAATCAGTCAAATTCCAAAGCTCCCGAGCAGTCATTTTCAGGTTAAATTTTTTTAGATTTTTCATAGACACATCTGGGCCAACGTTCCCAATCTCATCTTCCCCATATGGAAATAATCTTTTTCGACTGTTAAAAACATCTAAAGAAAATATATTTTGGCTAATAAGCGAAATTAGCGTGTGGCATATGTCATAAATACATACGCCTTCAAAAAGGTCGTGCATGAGATCTAATGACATATTTTCAGTAACGTGATAAGCTTTGAGCTCATTAAAAATGCAATTTTCTCGCAAACCCGTTTCTTTAAAATTGTCCACAGAAATATCATCGACGTAGTTTTCTTTATTTCTCAAAGCTTCATTAATCTCTTTACTATCTTTTTGCATTTCACATCGATTTCGCCTGCAAAGTCTACAAAATCTTTTTGAATTGAATGATTTAACAAATCCTAACATTGTATTTAGTCCCAAGTTGTCCCCTAGTATTGATCCAACGGTAAAATATATTTGTTGTGTTGTGAAATTTGTTATAATTTCGATTCCTTCTTCTTCTAAATACTTAAGTTCTTGAAGTAAATGATGGAATATTAAACTGTTTCCAAACATTTTCACATCGCTACTGTTAATGTATCCTAAATGAAAAACAAAATCAAGCTTAGATAAAACTCCTTGGGGCAATACAGGTACATTATAATACCCTGCTGATATTGATTTAGCATGTGAACCTAAGGGGTTGTTAATTCCAAAATCATCAAAATAGATATATAATGGGATTATTAGTTTATTAATAAAGGAAGATGTCTGAGACTTGAAGATATCTCCGTTTACAAAATTTTTAATAGTGTTTTGAGACTTCAATTTGTTTATATTTTGTATTGTTAAATCAAAAACTCCTGGGATTTCAAAAAGTTTTTTTAATTGAAATTTAAGTGGCATGTAATGGCAGCTATAAGTTTTTACACCAAAAGAAGGATTACCATGACTTATACGTTCAGCAATTTTTTGGAAGAAAGTGAAACATGTTGGGTCTTCGAAAAGATTTCTTTCTTTTAACGCTTTAAAAAATTTGTATTCAGTTGAAATTTCCTCAAACGGGTTTTTGCAAAATTTGAGTATAGGACTCAGATCTGAACATATATTTTCGTTGTTTACTAATTTGCGAATGCATTCTTCAAGATTGCAAAACATTTTCTGCACTAATTTTTGCACATTTTGAATTTCTTTCCGTGGCATCATTGGTACTGAGTATAGGGATAATGAAAAATTAAACGCTTGATTTTTTAAATCCGTAATCCTTGAATCCAGTTCAAGTTTATAAGAGGAACATGGTTCCGGAAATATTTCAGTAGATTCTGCATAAACACTACTTTTTGTATTACACAAATTCGGTGGAGGTTCAATACTCCCTTGAAATACGTTTTCATTACAATAATCTGGATGCTTTCGAGTAATATGAGCTTTAAAGGATTTAAAATTAGAAAATTTTTGTGAACAATTTTCTTGTTGGCATTGAACTGTACTTTTTGAATTTAAATGATGGATATATTTAAAATGGTGTATCAAAAGTGACATTTCTGGAATTGACATATTACAAATAAAACAGAACAGCATTTTATTTTTTTAAGTAAAAGAAATATAGATGAAACGCAAGAATTTTCAATTTAATTGGTGGCTTATTTGTCCTGAAATAAATGTTCTCTGCAACTTAATTTGTTAATATTTTTTTTAAACAAAGGGGAAGAACTAGAAAGGAATAAAAACTACTTGAAGATAAAACCTTCGTTGGCATCAGGAATGCTGATTATTTTGTTAGTTTTTTCATTTATTAGTAAAACAAGCTGTTGGTATAATCACTGAACTTAGCAGTATTGTGAGAATGAAGTCTAGGGAAGTTTATTTTCCTTAGAAATGGGTATTTCAAAGAAATTTTCTTGAATAAAATACCGAGGGCAACAACGTGAAATATGAAGTAGTAAGAACAAGGAGGAAAAAATAAGCCAAATCGGCAAGGTTGAGTTTATCTAAAGATAATTTGTTTTAGAAGAACTGGAAAGAATTAAAAACTACTTGAAGATAAAACCTTCGTTGGCATCAGGAATGCTGATTATTTTGTTAGTTTTTTCATTTATTAGTAAAACAAGCTGTTGGTATAATCACTGAACTTAGCAGTATTGTGAGAATGAAGTCTAGGGAAGTTTATTTTCCTTAGAAATGGGTATTTCAAAGAAATTTTCTTGAATAAAATACCGAGGGCAACAACGTGAAATATGAAGTAGTAAGAACAAGGAGGAAAACATTAGGAATGTGATGTTATCATCAAGAATAAACATTGCAAAGTTTAACTCTGACTTTGTATATATTTTTGGGGCCACACTTCTATATTACACATAAAGAAATCAGTTTTAAACTTAATTTTTTTTTTAAATACAATCCTATAATACAAGATTACAATGATAAAGGAATAGTAGACGATCACGCCATAAAACGAGGTACCCTCATTAAGGTACCACATAAAAAGTATACAAATATAAGTAAACTAAAATAAACAAGCAATAATTAAAGGTATTTGTTTCTTAAATATATTTTCCCATTATTACTTGGAAAAAGATGTAAGGGTGGGCTTGTAAATTCAAAAAGTTCTTTCAAAAGTATTTGATTTTTTAATGTACCCACTTCATATGATACAAAATGATTATCAAACAAAATAAGCTCAACTTCATAGCATAAAACATACACTTTCGAACAATCGTAAGCAAAACAGAATGTTTTAAAAAGTTTTAAGAATTCTTTGTCTATAGTTAAATAACAATTTTTTTTATACTCCTTACCACAAAAAAATATTTTGTCATAATAAACCAAATTTTCTAAATTAATGTTTAATTCAGCTAAAATTTTTTCAAAACAATCATCTCTTATCGTTTTATTTTCTTTATCAACTTCGCATAAATCAGGAATTCCATGTTCGTAATCAAGAAGGAACTTTGCAAAACTCAACCCTGCTTTTGTACTAAGTGTTAAAGGTACGTTTAATCTAGAGTTCATGTTAGAGCAGTATTTTTTTGTATCTTTATGCTTTGCTTCAAATCTCAAGCTCCATGCATATTTTGGGGGGCCACACCTCTTAATAAAACTTGCATAATGAACTAAAAAATGTGCTTTCGGTTTGAGGGATCCATAAAGATCAACATACATTTCGTTGTGCTCATTTACTAATGACTCTAAACTTTCAAAATCTGCGTCAGTGTACTCATTTTTTAAAAGCATGTCTAATATTTTCACTAAAAGAATTAACATTTGCCAATTAGTATTTGAAATTGGAACTAAGTCCCCTATTATAAGAAGAATAAAATCAGTCAAATTCCAAAGCTCCCGAGCAGTCATTTTCAGGTTAAATTTTTTTAGATTTTTCATAGACACATCTGGGCCAACGTTCCCAATCTCATCTTCCCCATATGGAAATAATCTTTTTCGACTGTTAAAAACATCTAAAGAAAATATATTTTGGCTAATAAGCGAAATTAGCGTGTGGCATATGTCATAAATACATACGCCTTCAAAAAGGTCGTGCATGAGATCTAATGACATATTTTCAGTAACGTGATAAGCTTTGAGCTCATTAAAAATGCAATTTTCTCGCAAACCCGTTTCTTTAAAATTGTCCACAGAAATATCATCGACGTAGTTTTCTTTATTTCTCAAAGCTTCATTAATCTCTTTACTATCTTTTTGCATTTCACATCGATTTCGCCTGCAAAGTCTACAAAATCTTTTTGAATTGAATGATTTAACAAATCCTAACATTGTATTTAGTCCCAAGTTGTCCCCTAGTATTGATCCAACGGTAAAATATATTTGTTGTGTTGTGAAATTTGTTATAATTTCGATTCCTTCTTCTTCTAAATACTTAAGTTCTTGAAGTAAATGATGGAATATTAAACTGTTTCCAAACATTTTCACATCGCTACTGTTAATGTATCCTAAATGAAAAACAAAATCAAGCTTAGATAAAACTCCTTGGGGCAATACAGGTACATTATAATACCCTGCTGATATTGATTTAGCATGTGAACCTAAGGGGTTGTTAATTCCAAAATCATCAAAATAGATATATAATGGGATTATTAGTTTATTAATAAAGGAAGATGTCTGAGACTTGAAGATATCTCCGTTTACAAAATTTTTAATAGTGTTTTGAGACTTCAATTTGTTTATATTTTGTATTGTTAAATCAAAAACTCCTGGGATTTCAAAAAGTTTTTTTAATTGAAATTTAAGTGGCATGTAATGGCAGCTATAAGTTTTTACACCAAAAGAAGGATTACCATGACTTATACGTTCAGCAATTTTTTGGAAGAAAGTGAAACATGTTGGGTCTTCGAAAAGATTTCTTTCTTTTAACGCTTTAAAAAATTTGTATTCAGTTGAAATTTCCTCAAACGGGTTTTTGCAAAATTTGAGTATAGGACTCAGATCTGAACATATATTTTCGTTGTTTACTAATTTGCGAATGCATTCTTCAAGATTGCAAAACATTTTCTGCACTAATTTTTGCACATTTTGAATTTCTTTCCGTGGCATCATTGGTACTGAGTATAGGGATAATGAAAAATTAAACGCTTGATTTTTTAAATCCGTAATCCTTGAATCCAGTTCAAGTTTATAAGAGGAACATGGTTCCGGAAATATTTCAGTAGATTCTGCATAAACACTACTTTTTGTATTACACAAATTCGGTGGAGGTTCAATACTCCCTTGAAATACGTTTTCATTACAATAATCTGGATGCTTTCGAGTAATATGAGCTTTAAAGGATTTAAAATTAGAAAATTTTTGTGAACAATTTTCTTGTTGGCATTGAACTGTACTTTTTGAATTTAAATGATGGATATATTTAAAATGGTGTATCAAAAGTGACATTTCTGGAATTGACATATTACAAATAAAACAGAACAGCATTTTATTTTTTTAAGTAAAAGAAATATAGATGAAACGCAAGAATTTTCAATTTAATTGGTGGCTTATTTGTCCTGAAATAAATGTTCTCTGCAACTTAATTTGTTAATATTTTTTTTAAACAAAGGGGAAGAACTAGAAAGGAATAAAAACTACTTGAAGATAAAACCTTCGTTGGCATCAGGAATGCTGATTATTTTGTTAGTTTTTTCATTTATTAGTAAAACAAGCTGTTGGTATAATCACTGAACTTAGCAGTATTGTGAGAATGAAGTCTAGGGAAGTTTATTTTCCTTAGAAATGGGTATTTCAAAGAAATTTTCTTGAATAAAATACCGAGGGCAACAACGTGAAATATGAAGTAGTAAGAACAAGGAGGAAAAAATAAGCCAAATCGGCAAGGTTGAGTTTATCTAAAGATAATTTGTTTTAGAAGAACTGGAAAGAATTAAAAACTACTTGAAGATAAAACCTTCGTTGGCATCAGGAATGCTGATTATTTTGTTAGTTTTTTCATTTATTAGTAAAACAAGCTGTTGGTATAATCACTGAACTTAGCAGTATTGTGAGAATGAAGTCTAGGGAAGTTTATTTTCCTTAGAAATGGGTATTTCAAAGAAATTTTCTTGAATAAAATACCGAGGGCAACAACGTGAAATATGAAGTAGTAAGAACAAGGAGGAAAAAATAAGCCAAATCGGCAAGGTTGAGTTTATCTAAAGATAATTTGTTTTAGAAGAACTGGAAAGAATTAAAAACTACTTGAAGATAAAACCTTCGTTGGCATCAGGAATGCTGATTATTTTGTTAGTTTTTTCATTTATTAGTAAAACAAGCTGTTGGTATAATCACTGAACTTAGCAGTATTGTGAGAATGAAGTCTAGGGAAGTTTATTTTCCTTAGAAATGGGTATTTCAAAGAAATTTTCTTGAATAAAATACCGAGGGCAACAACGTGAAATATGAAGTAGTAAGAACAAGGAGGAAAAAATAAGCCAAATCGGCAAGGTTGAGTTTATCTAAAGATAATTTGTTTTAGAAGAACTGGAAAGAATTAAAAACTACTTGAAGATAAAACCTTCGTTGGCATCAGGAATGCTGATTATTTTGTTAGTTTTTTCATTTATTAGTAAAACAAGCTGTTGGTATAATCACTGAACTTAGCAGTATTGTGAGAATGAAGTCTAGGGAAGTTTATTTTCCTTAGAAATGGGTATTTCAAAGAAATTTTCTTGAATAAAATACCGAGGGCAACAACGTGAAATATGAAGTAGTAAGAACAAGGAGGAAAAAATAAGCCAAATCGGCAAGGTTGAGTTTATCTAAAGATAATTTGTTTTAGAAGAACTGGAAAGAATTAAAAACTACTTGAAGATAAAACCTTCGTTGGCATCAGGAATGCTGATTATTTTGTTAGTTTTTTCATTTATTAGTAAAACAAGCTGTTGGTATAATCACTGAACTTAGCAGTATTGTGAGAATGAAGTCTAGGGAAGTTTATTTTCCTTAGAAATGGGTATTTCAAAGAAATTTTCTTGAATAAAATACCGAGGGCAACAACGTGAAATATGAAGTAGTAAGAACAAGGAGGAAAAAATAAGCCAAATCGGCAAGGTTGAGTTTATCTACAGATAATTTGTTTTAGAAGAACTGAAAAGAATTAAAAACTACTTGAAGATAAAACCTTCGTTGGCATCAGGAATGCTGATTATTTTGTTAGTTTTTTCATTTATTAGTAAAACAAGCTGTTGGTATAATCACTGAACTTAGCAGTATTGTGAGAATGAAGTCTAGGGAAGTTTATTTTCCTTAGAAATGGGTATTTCAAAGAAATTTTCTTGAATAAAATACCGAGGGCAACAACGTGAAATATGAAGTAGTAAGAACAAGGAGGAAAAAATAAGCCAAATCGGCAAGGTTGAGTTTATCTAAAGATAATTTGTTTTAGAAGAACTGGAAAGAATTAAAAACTACTTGAAGATAAAACCTTCGTTGGCATCAGGAATGCTGATTATTTTGTTAGTTTTTTCATTTATTAGTAAAACAAGCTGTTGGTATAATCACTGAACTTAGCAGTATTGTGAGAATGAAGTCTAGGGAAGTTTATTTTCCTTAGAAATGGGTATTTCAAAGAAATTTTCTTGAATAAAATACCGAGGGCAACAACGTGAAATATGAAGTAGTAAGAACAAGGAGGAAAAAATAAGCCAAATCGGCAAGGTCGGGTTTATCGTTTGATTTAAACGAACTAGAAAGGAACAAAAACTGCTTTACTTATTTTCGTTAGACGAAAAATTTTCCATAAAGCAAAGTTGAATTTTTTGAAAGTTAATTCGTTTTAAAAAAATCAAGTAAGGAACAAATACTTGGAAGTTTATTTTCCCTAGAAACGGGTATTTCAAAGAAATGTTCTTGAATAAAATACCAAGGTCCTCTACAGCCTTTTGGATATTCTAGTGATAGAACATATATCAATTTAAAGCAAATATCAAGGCTCGTTAAAAAATTGTCAAATTTTAATAAAGTTTTATCAAAATAAACGTAGAACTCCTTTAATTGATAAACACTTAAACCTACAACAATCAAAAATGGTTGAATGGTCAAACCTTGGCTGAAGTATTTATTCCTTAGTTGATTGATGGTTCTCTCGTAATCATTAATTGTTGTTAGGTGAACGATGAAACTTTCGTTGGCATCAGGAATGCTGATTTTTCTTGTTAGTTTTTCTGATTTGTTAGTAAAACGAGCTGTTGGTATAATCACTGAATTTAGCAGTAATGTGAGAATGAAGTCTAGAGAATCTGAAAATATGTGTTGGTTGGCTATGTTCAAAGATAAGATATTAGAATAACTTACCTGCTTGAGTTATTTCTTTCGAGTTTAAAAAAATTTCTCGAGATTTTTTGTCATTTATGGTGGAGTGGTAATACTGTGGTATCTTTGTTCTGAATTCTTGCCATTTACTTAAAAGCAAATGGCCTTTATTTGGGTGCAGCAAATCGAAATCTATATTAACCTAAAGTAAAAAATGAATAACCCTTAAAAAAAAGAAGAAATTTAAATTTTCAAAAATACTATACTCAATTGATTACAGTGATAACGATTAATAGAGTTATTGCAAATATGTACTGTGAAGATTTGATTACGTTAAATTTTTCTTTTTTTAATAAAATTTGCGGTTATTATAATGTGAATAAAATTAAGTTAAGTTTGTTTTAAGTTTTTTTTTTTTAAGTTAATTTCTCAAACAAAAAAATAATAAAACATTTTCAGTTCACGTACCAGTTGGCTACTTTTTGGATTTGAATATAAAGGCCATTCAGATAAAAAATCAACATGTGTTGCTGAGGATTTAAGTTCCTTTTGTCTTAAAACAAATGTTCTCTCCCATTTGTCTTTCACTTCATCCCAATCGCTTATGTCTCTTGAAAGAGAAACTTTCAATGCAATTAAAATTGACTCATCAACTTCTGTTTCAACAATAGAAGGATTCTTCGAGGTTAAAGATTCATTAGTTTTTACTTTGTCCAATTTTATGCGCTTTGCTTTCTGGTTCACATACCGATCCCAAAGTTTCCCCCCCGGATTTTTTTTTGCCCCACGTGGACTGAAATAATATTCCTGAAAAATTGAAAAAATAAAAATTTATCAAATTTATATGCCCAAGAAACTTCTTATAGGTTTTCATTAGAGCAAATAAGGTAATTAAAAAATAATGTAATTTCGTTGAAAATTTCCAAATCCGATTCGAAATCATCTCATTTCCTATACAAATTCACATTTCCAAATGAAGTAAAATAAAGTAAATGAAATTTGGTAAGAAATAACGTAAAATCCTTATGAACACTCCTAAATGAAATGCATTAAAAGTGAAACGCATTTAAAATGATAGAATTCAATGTATAAAGCAACCAAAATAAGCGATTGAAAGTCTAGACTCTAGACTTTCAAACAAAATTAGGAAAATTGTAATGTGAACACTCTTTCTGTAAATAGCTAAATTATATCATTGCAACTCTAATGAAAACGTAGTATTATACTTAAAACAAATCTATAATATATATTATGTACAATGTACAATGTACATATTAGACTGATTCAAAACAAATTAAAATGTCTCCGATTTTCAATTCCACTAGCTTTTTGCTTAGAGTTTAGTGAAATGGTAAAATTTCAGCCGTTTAGATTAATTAGAGGTCGCTCATCGCTAATTTATTTTTCCATACAAATTGTATGGAAAGTTTTCTTTTGTTTGCTTCTTTATTATATAACTTTACAACCGGTTATCGTACGGAAAATATATAGAGACGTATTCTTAAGGGAAATTGAATGTTCTTATCTCATTACTGCACTCCTTCCAAAGTGATTGAAGGTTGAAGTGGATGGTTTCAGTTTTCCAGTTTTTTAGATTCCCTGTTGAAAATATTATCTATAATATATAATGAATTTAGCTGTACAGTCAAACCCAATTAAGTGAAACGACAAACAATCTTAGTCATTATTTCACTTAAGCGAACCTTGGATAACTAAACAAAAAGTTTCACTTAAGCGAGCCTCGGGTAACTGGAGACATTTTTCTGTCTTTTTCCACAAGAAAAAAATTGAAAAATTTTTGAAGAAAAAAATTTGAAAACGTTTCTATGTCCAAAAATTTTTTGTAAGACCTAAAATTTGTTTAACAGTCATATTATTAACAGTTTAAGAACTTACATCCAGATTTAAAACTCAATTTATATTCGTCACAAGTTTAAAGTGTTTAATTTTTGCGCTCCAGAAGAAAAGTTATTCATACATTGGATATAAAAATTTATTAATAAATTATAGTTCAAAAGTAAGAAAAAATGGAAAATTAAAACAAACATAAAAAATGGATTAAAGTGAATAATATTAACATGGATTTAAATTTTCCGATTGAATAAATCCAGTTGGATTTAATTCACTTAAATCCAATTTAAATCCAATGTGAATAATATGGTCATAATAATCTTTTTCCCGAAGATAAAATATGAACATTTTTCTTAGTCCTAAAATTTTTAGTAATTTTTCCACTTAACTCTAAGCAAAGAGCAAAGCATTGAAAATCGGATTTTTTTTTGTGAATCAGTCTAATACATAAGTATATTAAAATGGAAATTCGTGTGTTGTTCCTTAAAAAAACAAAAGGGATTTTAACGATCGGGTCGTTCGAAGTTTTGCTATGTATATTGCATTTTGTCGAGTTTACCATGTTTACATTAGGTACATTTTTCGAACTTTATATCCTGTTACACCGATCATCCGACTTTCCCCAATTACAGTTTAAACTCATAAACATAGTCAGTGGTTATAAAATATGAACTAGAATATTGACTTTCTACCTCTAATTTGTCGAATTTGGTGACCAATTTCTTAAATAAAATGTTTCTCAAAAACAGCTCTCAATTTTCATTAAAAAATCGTCAGGAACTTTAGAGCCGTTTTGGAAAAAATTCGGGTTTTATAAATTGGAAAACTAATTTTGTATAGAAGTTGCTGTTACTTTTAACAAAGTTTAATTCTTTTTTTATGTTAAACAATTATGGGATGCAAGTGTTAAGTGCTTAGTACTAATTTAATCATGTTACATCAGAATTTCATGAAAAAATAAAATATGTTTTTAGAAAATGCTTACTTTAGTTTCAGTTGGAAAAAGTTCCGTTATTTCATCCAAAATCGGAGGAAAATCTTTGGGAGCAAGTTTAGTTCCGTTAAATAAAATTTCATCCAAAATGATGTTGATTAAATCACCTCGGAATGATTCAATTAAGAACGCATTTGCCTCGTAAAATTCCAATATTGCTTTTCCCTTGAGGCTCTCCGATAAAGTTAATTTAAGTTTCTAAGTTTGTAAATAAAACAAAACTGTAAAAACACTCAATCACATGTTTATACCTATGTTTACCTTAGACAACTGTGAGCCCCCGACTTTCTGATTCGATGTTAAAGTTGATGTTGTCGTGGAAATACTGGATTGGCTTCCTAGCCAAGTAACTACTTTGTTGGCAATTGATTGTGACAAGGTATCGTCGTCAACTCCGAACTTTAAAACAAATTAGCCATAAATTATTACTATCATTAATAAAGATTTAAGCATACTTCAGTTTTCCGCCAATGAAAAAGTGTTTCCCGAAAACGAGCCCGCAATCCGATTGGTTTGATCGCTTCTTGTATATCCTCCTTCGACAGAAATCTTAAGCTTTCATAATCTATGGCAGCTTCTACAAAAAAAAATAAATTTTGTTTTTCCATATAATAATAAAAGATGCATAACTCAAGGATCAAATCTAAGCTATATTTAGAAGCCAAAAAACAGATACGATTCGTGTTATTTGCTTTTATATTAAGTAAAACCAGAAACGTTTTAAAAGGGGACATAACTGGTAACGTTGAGATATTAAAAAAAGAAATCCTAGGGATCTGAAAAATAATAATCTTATACCAAATTTCAAGTAAATCTGTCAACCCGTTTAGGCTGTAGCGGAGTGTACAGCCATACGCACAGACGAAAAATATTTTTATAACACTCTGCATCATTGTAATCTTGTAATGCGAGTTCTGAAAAACAAAAAGAGATATAAGACATATGTTGAATAGAGAGAGAAGATCAAAATGCAGCGATCTTCATGGAATGCAGATTATAGGAACACAGATAAAGATTGTAGCAAAGACAATCACGTTCACCTCTCTTTCACACATTTCGTTTTTTGGCATGAATCTATCCCACTCTACTTTTCTTCATGCAGATACAGTGAAAGCTCCTATTGCAGACAACTCCCTTAAGCGGACAATCCCCTTATGCGGACAAATTCTCACGACCGTGGATCTTAGATCCCTTAATTTAATTTAATTTAATTTAAATTAATTTAATTTAATTTAATTTAATTTAATTTAATTTAATTTAATTTAATTTAATTTAATTTAATTTAATTTAATTTAATTTAATTTAATTTAATTTAATTTAATTTAATTTAATTTAATTTAATTTAATTTAATTTAATTTAATTTAATTTAATTTAATTTAATTTAATTTAATTTAATTTAATTTAATTTAATTTAATTTAATTTAATTTAATTTAATTTAATTTAATTTAATTTAATTTAATTTAATTTAATTTAATTTAATTTAATTTAATTTAATTTAATTTAATTTAATTTAATTTAATTTAATTTAATTTAATTTAATTTAATTTAATTTAATTTAATTTAATTTAATTTAATTTAATTTAATTTAATTTAATTTAATTTAATTTAATTTAATTTAATTTAATTTAATTTAATTTAATTTAATTTAATTTAATTTAATTTAATTTAATTTAATTTAATTTAATTTAATTTAATTTAATTTAATTTAATTTAATTTAATTTAATTTAATTTAATTTAATTTAATTTAATTTAATTTAATTTAATTTAATTTAATTTAATTTAATTTAATTTAATTTAATTTAATTTAATTTAATTTAATTTAATTTAATTTAATTTAATTTAATTTAATTTAATTTAATTTAATTTAATTTAATTTAATTTAATTTAATTTAATTTAATTTAATTTAATTTAATTTAATTTAATTTAATTTAATTTAATTTAATTTAATTTAATTTAATTTAATTTAATTTAATTTAATTTAATTTAATTTAATTTAATTTAATTTAATTTAATTTAATTTAATTTAATTTAATTTAATTTAATTTAATTTAATTTAATTTAATTTAATTTAATTTAATTTAATTTAATTTAATTTAATTTAATTTAATTTAATTTAATTTAATTTAATTTAATTTAATTTAATTTAATTTAATTTAATTTAATTTAATTTAATTTAATTTAATTTAATTTAATTTAATTTAATTTAATTTAATTTAATTTAATTTAATTTAATTTAATTTAATTTAATTTAATTTAATTTAATTTAATTTAATTTAATTTAATTTAATTTAATTTAATTTAATTTAATTTAATTTAATTTAATTTAATTTAATTTAATTTAATTTAATTTAATTTAATTTAATTTAATTTAATTTAATTTAATTTAATTTAATTTAATTTAATTTAATTTAATTTAATTTAATTTAATTTAATTTAATTTAATTTAATTTAATTTAATTTAATTTAATTTAATTTAATTTAATTTAATTTAATTTAATTTAATTTAATTTAATTTAATTTAATTTAATTTAATTTAATTTAATTTAATTTAATTTAATTTAATTTAATTTAATTTAATTTAATTTAATTTAATTTAATTTAATTTAATTTAATTTAATTTAATTTAATTTAATTTAATTTAATTTAATTTAATTTAATTTAATTTAATTTAATTTAATTTAATTTAATTTAATTTAATTTAATTTAATTTAATTTAATTTAATTTAATTTAATTTAATTTAATTTAATTTAATTTAATTTAATTTAATTTAATTTAATTTAATTTAATTTAATTTAATTTAATTTAATTTAATTTAATTTAATTTAATTTAATTTAATTTAATTTAATTTAATTTAATTTAATTTAATTTAATTTAATTTAATTTAATTTAATTTAATTTAATTTAATTTAATTTAATTTAATTTAATTTAATTTAATTTAATTTAATTTAATTTAATTTAATTTAATTTAATTTAATTTAATTTAATTTAATTTAATTTAATTTAATTTAATTTAATTTAATTTAATTTAATTTAATTTAATTTAATTTAATTTAATTTAATTTAATTTAATTTAATTTAATTTAATTTAATTTAATTTAATTTAATTTAATTTAATTTAATTTAATTTAATTTAATTTAATTTAATTTAATTTAATTTAATTTAATTTAATTTAATTTAATTTAATTTAATTTAATTTAATTTAATTTAATTTAATTTAATTTAATTTAATTTAATTTAATTTAATTTAATTTAATTTAATTTAATTTAATTTAATTTAATTTAATTTAATTTAATTTAATTTAATTTAATTTAATTTAATTTAATTTAATTTAATTTAATTTAATTTAATTTAATTTAATTTAATTTAATTTAATTTAATTTAATTTAATTTAATTTAATTTAATTTAATTTAATTTAATTTAATTTAATTTAATTTAATTTAATTTAATTTAATTTAATTTAATTTAATTTAATTTAATTTAATTTAATTTAATTTAATTTAATTTAATTTAATTTAATTTAATTTAATTTAATTTAATTTAATTTAATTTAATTTAATTTAATTTAATTTAATTTAATTTAATTTAATTTAATTTAATTTAATTTAATTTAATTTAATTTAATTTAATTTAATTTAATTTAATTTAATTTAATTTAATTTAATTTAATTTAATTTAATTTAATTTAATTTAATTTAATTTAATTTAATTTAATTTAATTTAATTTAATTTAATTTAATTTAATTTAATTTAATTTAATTTAATTTAATTTAATTTAATTTAATTTAATTTAATTTAATTTAATTTAATTTAATTTAATTTAATTTAATTTAATTTAATTTAATTTAATTTAATTTAATTTAATTTAATTTAATTTAATTTAATTTAATTTAATTTAATTTAATTTAATTTAATTTAATTTAATTTAATTTAATTTAATTTAATTTAATTTAATTTAATTTAATTTAATTTAATTTAATTTAATTTAATTTAATTTAATTTAATTTAATTTAATTTAATTTAATTTAATTTAATTTAATTTAATTTAATTTAATTTAATTTAATTTAATTTAATTTAATTTAATTTAATTTAATTTAATTTAATTTAATTTAATTTAATTTAATTTAATTTAATTTAATTTAATTTAATTTAATTTAATTTAATTTAATTTAATTTAATTTAATTTAATTTAATTTAATTTAATTTAATTTAATTTAATTTAATTTAATTTAATTTAATTTAATTTAATTTAATTTAATTTAATTTAATTTAATTTAATTTAATTTAATTTAATTTAATTTAATTTAATTTAATTTAATTTAATTTAATTTAATTTAATTTAATTTAATTTAATTTAATTTAATTTAATTTAATTTAATTTAATTTAATTTAATTTAATTTAATTTAATTTAATTTAATTTAATTTAATTTAATTTAATTTAATTTAATTTAATTTAATTTAATTTAATTTAATTTAATTTAACAGAAACACATACGGATACTCGAGTATCTAAGATAGGCCAAGATGCGCCATTTGTTATCTCATTGGTGACAAATGATATGTAAACGAATATGGCCGCCAGTAGTTTATTTAGTTAATCGATAGTTCGGTTGTGTTTTTTCCTTTCGTGCGCGTTTATTAGTTTAAAAAATCAAAGTTTTCGTTTAGAAATACGATTATAAATACCGAATTAATATTATTCATTTGAAATAAATGTTTTTTCATTTAAAATAAATCGCCAAAAAGCAAATAAGGCGCCAATGTGTAAAGTAGAATAGATAATTCAGAACTTGTGCACTTTTATTACACTACACTTTACTTTTTATTAATTCAAATTAGAACAATGAAATAAAAATTCAAGTTAAAAACTTTTCATGGCCTTATCTAGTAGGAAAAAAATCATATTTTTGTCACCGATTGCGCCATACGTGCTGTCAAAAATTACAACAACAAAGCGAAAAAAATGAAATGGCGTAATCTTGTATTCTTTCATTCATGATCCTAGTGCATGAATGAAGAAATACAAGATTAGTTGTTGTAATTTTTGACAGCTCGTATGGCGCAATCGGAGACAAAAATATGATTTTTTCCTACTAGATAAAGGTTCTCCCAAACCAACGCGATTAATCGCTGCGACAATAGAAAACAATAACAACAACGTGTTGTTTTGTTTGACAACCACGTGTTGTTATTGTTGTTTTCTTTTGTCGCAGCGATTAATCGCGTTGGTTTGGGAGAGCCTTAAGGCGGGGAAAAGTTTTTAACTTGAATTTTTATTTCATTGATCTAATAAAAGTGAAGTGTAGTGTAATAAAAGTGCACACGTTCTGAATAATCTACTCTACTTTACACATTACCGATTTATTTGATTTTTGGCGATTTATTTTAAATGAAAAAACCTTTATTTCAAATGAAAAATATTAGGTGAGTTCAGGAAAATAAGATCTCTGAGATTTCTCAACTTCAAAACGTGAGCAAGCGAATCCAAAATTTAATTCGATATTTATAATTGTATTTCTAAACGAAAACTTTGTTTTTTTAAACTACTAAACGCGCACGAAAGGAAAAAACACAACCGAACAATCGATTAACTAAACAAACTACTGGCGGTCATATTTGTTTACATATCATTTGTCACCAATGAGATAACAAATGGCGCAATCTTGTATTCTTTCATTCATGATCCTAAAGCATCCCGAACGTGGCCAGTGTTTTTGATTGCCATATATATTTTTTGTTTATGTTTTAGCTCGTTCGTGAATTGTGACCGCGTCTGTTGTTTGTTTTGTATTTTCTGTGTACTTATGGGTTTTATTTTAAAAAAATTTTAAATGTAGTATTTTTGTGACCGTCCGCCGTCTGGTCTATCGGGAAAAAACTCAATTGTGGTGCTTTTGTGAGTAGCTGTGTCGTCTAGTGGCTTTCATCATTGAGAAAATGGTGCGAATAGTTTTTGTTTTGCTAAGCCCCTGTGTATTTGGCCGAAAGGGATTAAACATATCTTTTGGTCGCCCCAGATATATGTTCTTACTTGCAGCAAACCAAACTGAGGCCTACGGAGATAAATGTAGAATATTATGATTTGGCTGTTTATGCACTAAAACCTTGCATTCAAACTTTTTTATTAGGAGCAGTACCACGAACTTAAATTCTTGGACCGCGTTCGGGCAACTAACTAAAGCTATTCAGATGGTTTGTGTTGTTTAATCCCTTGTTGAAAAACATCAGAAGTCAGCGGATGCAACAACTTCAATGTATCTGAAAATTTTTGGGATATGTGGATAGCCTATCTGAACTATTACCCGAACGCAAGTATGGAATTATATAAAATTGGAATAATAAATTGGAGTGTTGTTCACATGTGCCAACTTTCCAAATTGTCTTTGGAATCAAAAACTTGGATTGCAATTTTTTAATGCATAAGCAACCAAATCAGAATTATGTAACATTTATCTTCGTTGGCCTTTTGGTGTGGCGGTGAGGGGCAGATCAATTAATTTTTTTGTTTTAAATTGAGTTTTGAATGCTAAAATCATCAAAGTGCGAAATGGATCTGCCCCTTTCTTCCAAACCGTAAGGCATACGAAGATAATTTTTACTATTCTGATTTGGTTGCTTATGTACTAAAAAGTTGCAATCAAGGTTTTTTATTAGGAGCAGTACAACGAAATTTATATCAATTTTATGAAATTCCATGTAATGGAGTTTTGGTTCAAGGAGTCAAATTTCGTTGTACTGCTCCCTAAAAAAATTTTGAATGCAAGTTTCTATTGCATAAACAACCAAATCAGAATATGTTAAATTTATATCCGTAAAGTTGTTTATGCACCAAAATATTGCATTCCAAGGTTTTAATTCAGGACAATTTGAAAAGTTGGCACATGTGAACAACGCTCCAATTTATTATTTCAATTTTATCTAATTTCATGTAATGGACTTTTGGTTCAAGGAGTCAAAGTTCGTGGTACTGCTCGTAATAAAAAAAAGTTTGAATGCAAGGTTTTAGTGCATAAACAACAAAATCATAATATTTTTCATTTACCTCCGTAGGCCTTACTCATTACTGTTTGGTTTGGACGACAAAAAGATATGTTTAATCCCTTTCGGCCAAACACTTTAGCAGGGGCTTAACAAAACAAAAAAACAATTCACACCAGCTCCTCAATTATGACAGCCATTAGACGACAGAGCTATTCACAAACGCACCACAATTTATTTTGTTTGCCAGACCGGGCGGCGGACGGATTAATAAAACGCAGAAGTACAAAGAAAATATACAACAAACAGCAGACGCGGTCACGACTCACGAGCTAAAACTTAAACAAAATAAAATCAAAATGACAATGTGTACTTGACTGCTAGTTGATGACTATGTCATTACATGGTGGCTCCAAGAGTAATATTAATATTAATATTTAATGGTTCCTGCTGCCCGTCTCTTCCAAACCGTAAGGCCTACAGAGATAAATGTAACATTATTCTGATTTGGTTGTTTATGCAAAAGAAACTTGCATTCAAAATTTTTTATTAGGAGCAGTACAACGAAATCTGACTCCTTGAACCAAAATTCCATTCCATGACATGGAATTCGATAAAAATGATATACAGTAGTCCCTCGATAATGTGAATTAATTAAAACAAGTCGTTTTCGGATTTTAGAGGGATTCACATTACTGGAAATTTTTTCAGTGCAAAGAAGCTGATTGAGACAACAAAATTACCTACACAACACATTATCGGTAATTCACATCATCGAGGGACTACTGTACTAAATTGGAGAGTTGTTCACATAAGCCAATTTTTGAAATTAAAAACTTGGAGTGCAACTTTTTAGTGCATAAGCAACCAAATCAGAATTATATAACATTTATCTCCCTAGGCCTTGTGGTTTGGCAGAGAGGGGCAGATAAATTAATTTTTTTGTTTTAAGATGACATCAAAGTGCAAAATAGATTTGCCCCTTCCAAACCGTAAGGCCTACGAAGGTAAATTTTACTATTCTATTTGGTTGCTTATGTACTAAAAAGTTGCGTTTAAGGTTTTTTATTAGGAGCAGTACAACGAAACGTATATCAATTTTATGAAATTCCATGTAGATGTAATAGAGTTTTGGTTCAAGGAGTCAAATTTCGTTGTACTGCTCCTTATAAAAAACTTTGAATGCAAGGTTTTAGTGCATAAACAACAAAATCATAATATTTTACATTTATCTTCGTAGGCCTTCTGGTGTGGCAGAGAGGGGCAGATCGATCAATTCTTTTTAAAATTAACTGTTGAATGAAAGTCTTCAATTTTCGAACAGAATCTGCCCCTTTCTTCCAAAGGCCTACGGAAAATATCTTGTAAGCAAGTACCTATTGAATGCTTATAGCTAAATAATATTTAAAATTTCGATTTTGTTAGCAAGTCTTGAACACAAAATATTTTCTAAGACCTCTTGGTCTTGTAAAGTTCAAATCATATTGTGTGCCCAGTGCGGTCCCGTGGCTTAAAGCAGGCCGAATAGAAAAAACAATTATTAAAGATCAACACACCCCATAAAATAGTGCGATATAGGTATATTTTTTATTGGAAAGCTAAGGTATATTGTATACTTTAATTATTCAATTTAAGGATTTTCTCTTAACGTTTCATTAATTTCTCAAGAACTAAGACATGTTTTGACAAGATGTTTTTTTGGATTTAAGTAAAAGCTAATAAGGACATTCAATTTTATTTTAAAGTTACCTTTGACGATGCAAAATTTTGTAAAATGCAATTTTAAGAGAAAAACATATTTTTTTTTGTAAAAGTTAGACTTTAACTTTTAATTTCTTAACGGCTATTCAAGAAAATAAACTTTAATTAAAAAAAAAAAAACAAATTGAAGAATATACAGAATCTTTTGAATAATATAAATATACCTAGATATGTAAATGTATCTTTACTTTTGTTGATTTTTAATCTTTTTTTTCTGTAACCACCACCGCTTTATGCCAGGGGCCGTGCTGGCAGACAACATAACATACATAATTTGAACTTAAAAACACCAAGGGAACCTCCTTTACCAAAAAAAATAGAAATTGGTCGATGAAAAGCTTTTTTGTGTAGGCAGCTCTCCCTTTAGGTATTTGGGCATTACTTTATGAGAAAATCGTTTTAAGTTAAGAACAAAAAACTAATAAAAATGAATGCGGAAATTCTTGGTTGACTTTACTTACGGCGTGTCCAGCGTAGATGATAAATGCGATAGCTAATATTTAAATGTTCGTAGGTACTCACCAATTAGGAATCTTTTTGCTTCCGTTAGGTTATATTTTTGTAAAAATTCATCCAACTTTTGCGTGTTGCTATCCTGTATATTTAAAAAAATGTTACCCTCGTGATCGGTACAAAAGTCAACTCTTTGCGCTTCACTTATATTAACTATTTCAGACATAGCTAAACATTATTTTCACTTTACACAAAACTTATTAAACGATGTTCTCGCGTCGCGACCGAAATGAAAATGATGTTTCTTCCAAACCGAAATATTCGTTGCATCGTTGGTATCGAAGAAAATAACGGGATCTTGCAAATTTTGTAGAATTCAACTATAAACAACAACAATTCGACACGATTTCGTCATAAATCATAGAGGTTTCATTTTGTTTTGTGAGGAGTTCAAGTTGATTCAACGTGATTCAACATTGATTCACAAACGACGATACAGGGTGAGCCAACAAAGGCTACAAAGTTAAGTCGAAAGCATAATGAAAGTTTGGCTGTAATCACAAGCACTTTTATGGAAGTTTTCATTTGTAAATTAATATTTTGATTCCATTGGCTTTGATATTTAAGTATGTTATGTCCTGATACCTTTGTAAAAGTATAATAATGAAACATATAATTCTTCAACAACTTTTCAATTTATTCATGATAGAATAAAATATGTTAGGACATAGCACTTTTGTTCTTGATGCCAGTTGTACAAATAGGACGAAAAACACAATTTAGTTCCTAAACTTTTTACTAACTCTATTATTTACATTTCTTTCTTACCAAAACCCTTGTCTTACAGGTTTTGTTTGAACTTCTGAAGTGGTTTGATATTCTTTTGCAAATAGCAAAAGTGTTACAAAATAATTTAACTTGATGAATTATTTTTTTCTTAAGTAGACAAGAGTGGGCTGTGGGATATTAGCACCCTTATATGGAATTTTCAATTTTCGCAAAAAATGTATGCAATCTAAAAGGTTAGCAGTTAGTCATAAAAGGGCAGGTAGTTTTAGAAATTGGTCAGGCTTTCAACATTTTTAATCCAGGGTTAAAGTTTTTCAAGGTCACTCGCGATTTTTGGCACCTAATTTATGGGATATTCGCAATAAAAGTATACCATTTGAATGGATACTGGATATAGCGATGAAAGGTCATGTAATTTAAGTAAATTGGTCAGACATCGTTTTTTTAAATTCATTTTTAATATTATTTTCAAGGTCAGAGTACAAGACTTATAGCACCTCATTAATCGAATTTAAGAAAAACAAGTATGTAATTCAAAAGGTCATACAAATTCAGGTGGCTTTCGTCATTGTCATGCATAGATTTTTTAAAAATAATTTTGTAAAGTTTTTTCAAGTTCATTACATGGTCGTACAGATTTTTAGCAACTCATTTATGGGATATTCGAAAAAGTTATATAGATACCATCTGAAAGTTTACTTAAGGCCATGTCAAACAGAGCGCGGTCCGGCGGTCTTTGTAAGAAATTACAAACAAAATTTGCCCGCCGCGTTCTTTCCTTCCATGTTGAAGTATTGACCGTCCCGTCGGCCCGCGTTCTGTTTGACCAGGCCTTAAATCCTTATAAAAGGTCAGGCAGTTTTAGAAATTGTTCAGCTGTAGCTTTTTAGTTATGAATTTAAAAAAAATATAAGGTCGTGGACCTATACCTTGCAATTTTTTTATAAAAAATCATAACAAATAATTTATGGCTGACCAACTTCTGAAACTATCTGACCTTTTATGAGGGTACCTTTCAGATGGTATACTTTTTTCGAATATCCCATAAATGAGGTGCTAAAAATCTTGTAATTGCCTTGTAATTACCTTTAACAAATATCTAAGGCTGACAAATTTCTGAAACGGCCTGACCATTTATTATAAGCCTGTGTTACATTTCCGATGGTATATATTTTTTTTCGAATATCCTATAAATGAGGTGCAAAAAATCACAGGTAACTTAGAAAAACGTTATCACTGGATCCTTTTAGATGGTTTACTTGTTTTGCGAAAATTCCATATATTTGGTGCTAAGATATTCCACAGCCCAAAGAGTGCTATGTTCGGCCATAGCACAAAATTTGAAACATAAAATGGACATAGCAGAAATTATTGGACGTAGAACAAATTGTGCTTTTAAGAAATTGAAGAAGAATCGCCCTTTTTGCGAATTTAAGCAATTTAGGATTTCTATTGGACCTAGGACGTGTGTGCACATAAAGGTACTGCTTCTCACCTTTAGGTACATTGGTGCCACTATCTCAAAACAGCTAAAAAAGGACATAGCACATGGTTAATAGTTAGTTAGTTAGTTAATAGTTAATTTTTTTTCGCAAAAGACGAGAAATAAATTTCCTTATGCTTGGATATTCCCAATTGGGGTATAATTGAGAGTCGCAAATATCTTACTTAGGCTGTGTGCGAGTTGAGTTAAAACTTTGATTAAATTTTATACGAGGTTAAATTTTGACATTTCCACGTACAGATTCAGCTCAATATTGTCAAAAATTAATCATCGGAAAAAACTTCAACGCGATTTTAACCCAATTCACACACGACCTTAATTGACCATTACCTCATTTTTTTTCAGAAGTTGATTTATTATTTTTCAAAAAATTTAAAGGAAATCAAATAGGAACGTTAAAGCTCCTATTTTATGACAATACGCAAATAGACTAAATGATTTAATTTTTTTCGTTGTATGTATTACTTTTAGTACCCGTAATAACATTGAACTATTATTATTTTACAACAAAAAAAAGTTTGAGGCTGATTAAACGATTCTTTTTTTCGGTTGTTTCGTCTTTCGCCTTTCTGACAGATAAGGCTAGAGGTGTAGACATGTAAGGGGAATTCATCTACGTGTCTACACCTCTCACACTATCTGTCAAAATGACGAAACGAATGAAAAAACGAATCGTGTAATAAGCCCATATACCTTTTTTTTTTTATATGGCATGCAAATAATATTTTTTTTTCCAGAAAATAACGGTATCTTTTAAGTTTTGTAGAATTCAACTATAAACAATAACAATTTTACACGATGTCGTCATAAATCATAAAGGTTTCATTTTGTTTTGTGAGGAGTTCAAGTTGATTCAACGTGATTCAACATTGATTCACAAACCACGATACAGGGTGAGCCAACAAAGGCTACAAAGTTAAGTCGAAAGCATAATGAAAGTTTGGCTGTAATCACAAGCACTTTTATGCCCATCGCCCACTAGGCAACTTTTTGTTGCTAGCCCCAGCAACTTTTTGTTGCTCCCAATCCAATTACATTAGCTTATATGGGAGAGCGCCCACTAGGCAACTTTTTGTTGCTCGGAGTTGCTCGCGGAACTTTTTTCCCGGCAACTTTTTGTTGCTTACCCTCGCTCACACGGCAACTTTTTGTTGCCGGCATCCTTATTTGTCAAAAATATGATGTCAAAATGGCGTATCCCCTTAACATTGTGGATGCCAAAATGGCGTGCATTTCCTTTTTACCCTCTGTCATTTTGGCCAATTTCTGGAAATGGAATGTGCTTTCCTTTTTTTCAACAATGTGAGTACCTACACATTATAATAATAAATAATATAATATTTTATAATTATAAATATTAATTTATTTCGCATTGCCAGCTTTCGATTATACATAGCCAGACAACCGGAAAGTAGCCATCACAAAAAAATATGGCGACAAAAGTCCCACAAAGTTGCTCGGAAATTGCCTAGTGGGCGATGGCAAGCACCTTTTATTACTCTCTGATGCCGGCAACTCCGAGCAACAAAAAGTTGCGCAACTAAAAGTTGCCCAATGGGCGATGGGCCTTATGGAAGTATTCATTTGTAAATTAATATTTTGATAAAAACATAAATATATTTTGAACTGAATGGAATAACATTATTTTTGTAATTCATACCAACATATATTTTTCATCGCGTCGTTTTTGTTTGGCAATCTGAAAGATCGAAACTATTTTTTGTTTTTTTTGCCGTTGTTGTCTATGTTTGAAAAACCTTGAGTAAGCGAGAAGGAGCGCTATCTTTTGTTGTTTGTTTATAATAAATGTGGAAATGAATAATGAACGTTTAGTCTTTGAATGTGTGAGATGTTTTGTATCGATTGTGGAAAAAATCAAGAAGGGATTTAAACAAAATGGCGCAAAATTTTGAAGAATTTAGTATGATATTAAATTATTTTTAGTATGATGCTAGGTTAAAAACAGGCTTTTCCAAATTTTAAACGAGCTAGCACCGTTTTATTTTTTAACCATTTTACTTAGCCAAATGCCTATTTTATCTTTTAAGCAGATATCATACTAAATCCAAATGTCACTTTGGCAGGTACAATTGCAAAAATGGGTCGAACTGTCACTGATGTTTAGGGCGTGTCCAGCTGGGGTTTATTAAGAGAATAGGTTTATTATGAACTAAGAATATTTTAGTAAAGAGCTTTAAAGTTAAAAAATTGTTAAGTATAGTATCAGTCTTATACCTTAACGTCAGGCTGTTTAAAATTTTCGGCATTATTTTTAAGTGATAGGGACTTAAAAACAACAAATAAGAAACATCCAATGAAATGGAATTATCTTTTTGCTATCCGAAGAAAACCAGATGACTGTGACGTCATACAGCTAATGAGCATACCTTGTTTCTGTTTTCGTCGCCTCACCCTGTCTGTCATAACCACGAGAGACGAAAGGAATGAAAAAACGAATCGTGTAATAAGCGTATGTATATGTATATGTTCCCATGTGTTTTTCCATATGGCACGCAAATGATATTTTTATTTCAGAAAATAACGGGATCTTTCAATTTTTGTAGAATTCAACTATAAACAATAACAATTCTACACGATTTCGTCATAAATCATAGAGGTTTCATTTTGTTTTGTGAGGAGTTCAGAATCCATGTTTTTTATTTCCCTTGTTTAAGTGTATTACCTGTTGTTTTTACATGAAAAACGCTTGTTTTAACATGAAGTACTTTTAACTCGAAACCAATATGTGCATCATTTCATTTTAATACGATTTCGATGTTAAAATAAGTTCAATCATGTTATTTCAACATGATCTCGCACATAAATTAAGTTTTATATGAAACCTTGATGATTTAATAATATTCTCTTTAGAACTAAAATCATGTTGAATCAAACTTAAAAACGCTGCTTAAGTGTATTCCCTGTTGTTTTTACATGAAAAACGCTTGTTTTAACATGAAGTACTTTTAACTTGAAACCAATATGTGCACCATTTAATTTTAATACGATTTCAATGTTAAAATAAGTTCAATCATGTTATTTCAACATGATCTCGCACATAAATTAAGTTTTATATGAAACCTTGATGATTTAATAATATTCGCTTTAGAACTAAAATCATGTTGAATCAAACTTAAAAACGCTGCTTAAGTGTATTCCCTGTTGTTTTTACATGAAAAACGCTTGTTTTAACATGAAGTACTTGTAACTTGAAACATCATTTCATTTTAATACTATTTCAATGTTAAAATAAGTTTAATCATGTTATTTCAACATGATCTCGCACATAAATTTATTTTTATATGAAACCTTAATGATTTAATAATATTCCCTTTAGAACTAAAATCATGTTGAATCAAAGTTAAAAACGTCGTTTAAGTGTATTCCCTGTTGTTTTTACATGAAAAACGCTTGTTTTAACATGAAGTACTTTTAACTTGAAACCAAAATGTGCATCATTTAATTTTAATACGATTTCAATGTTAAAATAAGTTCAATCATGTTATTTCAACATGATCTCGCACATAAATTAAGTTTTATATGAAACCTTAATGATTTAATAATATTCCCTTTAGAACTAAAATCATGTTGAATCAAAGTTAAAAACGTCGTTTAAGTGTATTCCCTGTTGTTTTTACATGAAAAACGCTTGTTTTAACATGAAGTACTTTTAACTTGAAACCAATATGTGCATCATTTAATTTTAATACGATTTCAATGTTAAAATAAGTTCAATCATGTTATTTCAACATGATCTCGCACATAAATTAAGTTTTATATGAAACCTTAATGATTTAATAATATTTCCTTTAGAACTAAAATCATGTTGAATCAAAGTTAAAAACGTCGTTTAAGTGTATTCCCTGTTGTTTTTACATGAAAAACGCTTGTTTTAACATGAAGTACTTGTAACTTGAAACATCATTTCATTTTAATACTATTTCAATGTTAAAATAAGTTTAATCATGTTATTTCAACATGATCTCGCACATAATTTAATTTTTATATGAAACCTTAATGATTTAATAATATTCCCTTTAGAACTAAAATCATGTTGAATCAAAGTTAAAAACGTCGTTTAAGTGTATTCCCTGTTGTTTTTACATGAAAAACGCTTGTTTTAACATGAAGTACTTGTAACTTGAAACATCATTTCATTTTAATACTATTTCAGTGTTAAAATAAGTTTAATCATGTTATTTCAACATGATCTCGCACATAATTTAATTTTTATATGAAACCTTAATGATTTAATAATATTCCCTTTAGAACTAAAATCATGTTGAATCAAAGTTAAAAACGTCGTTTAAGTGTATTCCCTGTTGTTTTTACATGAAAAACGCTTGTTTTAACATGAAGTACTTGTAACTTGAAACATCATTTCATTTTAATACTATTTCAGTGTTAAAATAAGTTTAATCATGTTATTTCAACATGATCTCGCACATAAATTAAGTTTTATATGAAACCTTAATGATTTAATAATATTCCCTTTAGAACTAAAATCATGTTGAATCAAAGTTAAAAACGTCGTTTAAGTGTATTCCCTGTTGTTTTTACATGAAAAACGCTTGTTTTAACATGAAGTACTTGTAACTTGAAACATCATTTCATTTTAATACTATTTCAATGTTAAAATAAGTTTAATCATGTTATTTCAACATGATCTCGCACATAAATTTATTTTTATATGAAACCTTAATGATTTAATAATATTCCCTTTAGAACTAAAATCATGTTGAATCAAAGTTAAAAACGTCGTTTAAGTGTATTCCCTGTTGTTTTTACATGAAAAACGCTTGTTTTAACATGAAGTACTTGTAACTTGAAACATCATTTCATTTTAATACTATTTCAATGTTAAAATAAGTTTAATCATGTTATTTCAACATGATCTCGCACATAAATTTATTTTTATATGAAACCTTAATGATTTAATAATATTCCCTTTAGAACTAAAATCATGTTGAATCAAAGTTAAAAACGTCGTTTAAGTGTATTCCCTGTTGTTTTTACATGAAAAACGCTTGCTTTAACATGAAGTACTTTTAACTTGAAACCAATATGTGCATCATTTTATTTTAATACTATTTCAAAGTTAAAACAAAGCGAAAACGGTTTGATTTAAAATGAAGTTCCTGTTTACTTGTATTTTAATTAGATTTAACAGGATTTCGTCCTAAATTAATGTTTTGAACTGTTAAAATTAAATGAAAACGTGTTAAAGCAAAATGAAATCCAATAATTGAAAAATTCATCTTTTTTATCGAAATCAATAATTTGTCATGTTGATTTTACATTGCGTTTTTTTTCTGTGTGTTCACTGTGTGTATAATGTATATCCCTAAATTATTTTTATAATGATCATTGTTCAAGTGAACGGCACTCATTCCTCATTGTCATGATGTGTATGAATCAAAAATCCCATGTATGTAGATGCAAGTATATTTATACATAGGTACTTTTTTAAGAACAAACTGTTAAAAAACAATGTGTTTCTTGTTTTTATTTTACATTGCATATAACTCATTGTGCAAGGGATAAAATTAATTGCACGGGGTTATAGCATTTCTCACCCCTCATTTTCGCGCATTCTGATCCACCCATCCATCAATTACCACCATCAGTGAAGCAGCTTTGAGCTAAAAACACCATCAGGAAACCAAAACAATAAAGCACCCAAAATGGCGATTTTGATTCCCAAAACAATGCATCTCCGAAAAAATTCCGACTTTTCACACTCCGATGGAACAAAAATTCATTAAAACTTTTTATTATTTCACATTTCGGACATTTATGTGACGTGGCGAAGCCATGTATTGCCTCATTCTTTTAAAAAGTGAGTCCCAGTTTTCGCCATCCGCCCACACGAAAAGAAATGTGGTTCACAATAAAATTAAAGTTGAAATTCGAGGGTTGATTGGGGTTTTGGGGAGCAACGAGGAACGAATTCCGTATGAGTGGATGGAAACCCGGGTAAATGGTAATTTGTTCACAGATCCATTGGATGTTTATATGAGATTTTTATGTTTTTATCCTTCGCTGGGCAATTGGATTAGCGCATTGGGTATAATTAATGAAATAATTATTTTTCCACAAATTTATTGGAGCCCATTGGGACAAAAAAAAACTCATATTTTTACATTTACGTGTTTTTATATCAAATATCGTTTAATACAGATTATTATTTATAAAAGTTATATTCAGCAAATCAAATTGATTTATTTATCACGCATTCAAAAAGTTCTGACAACCCTAAGAATAAATATTAAAAGCTAATATTATCTGTACATTATCAGCCTTATTTATTAGATTGCTCTAAACAGATAAATAGTTAAGCACTGAGCGGACAATATAATGATTTTGTAATATAAGGGTCATTGAATTCCTTAGAGAACCGCATTATTAAACCAAGGCGACTCTTTGCCTTACTAATGATGAGGTCTATATGCGTATTAAAAGATAATTTACAGTCAAATAAAATTCCCAAATCGTTGAATGTTTCAACTTTTCATAACAAATGTTCACAAATAAAATACGAAGTATATAGAAGTTCCCTTTTTCGAGAATAGCTCATAACTTTACATTTTATTTAAAAAGAAAAAACGCCTACTGCCTCTTGCGAGGAATTGAGAAATCCTCCAAGAGTATCTCCTGTCACAGAAAAGTGCCGCTCGTTAGCCGTTCGGATTCGGCAATAAACTGTAGGTCCCCTCCATTCCTGCAGACACGCACACAGGAATGGTTGAGAGTTGTAAGTCTAAAGTACGTAAAAAAAATCACTTGAACCACTTTAACCAAGACCATTCATTCACTTAAAATGCTCACTTGCAACAAAACAGGTTTTGGCAACCTTACGCGCTGATTTATTGCGCTAAGCTAAAGAATTTCCACGAAATGAAAGAGAACCTTAAACAACACAAATTTTAATAGTTCTCGTTAACTTCCATAAATAACCAATTTTTTTAATGTTGTTTGTATTTGAAAACCTAATGACCAAAAACAAAACAAAAGAAAAACGGTTTTGTACGGTTTACTACGAATCTGATTTCTTATAGGCATGTGGCATCTCTCCCGACACGCAACATCTGCCTCGCAATTATTCCATGTTATTTATTTAAAATAAATAAATAAATTTGATAACACAACAGCTCATGAGTCACTAGGGCCTAGTGACTTACAACTCTCAACCATTCGTGTGTGCGTGTCTGCAGGAATGGAGGGGACCTACATTTTATTACCAAACCCGAACGGCTAATGTGAGAGATACTCTTGGATGTTTTTTCAATTCCTCGCAAGAGGCAGTAGCCGTTTTATTTTAAAAATTATTAGGTGGCGAGGCTGGGGATCGAACCTAGACCTCCGACATGACAGTCCATTGTACTAACCATCACGCCACGGCTATTAATTTTTTTTTATTTATTTATTTTTAGTTATTTCTATAAATTAAAATAGGCAAACGTTTTGTGACTACTTTTAATATAGATCAAATACCTACATACTGAAAAATATCGTTTGTGCAGAGTTCTTCCAATCATATTAATGGCCGATTTAGAAGACACGAGTGCTATTTAATAAGACTGTAAACATTTTTCTTATCCAAATTAAATTCAAATTTAAATATAAATAAAATATGGTTGACCGTAAATCTTTAAGGCGCTTAAATTCACTTTCTAATATTTTTCTTTTTAAAACTAAACAAAATCAACCAGGCTCAAAAGAACGCCCCATGTGCACGCACTTGTCAATTATTCGAGAGTATGTAATTCAATTAAGGAATCACCAGCAACGAAATAAGAATTTAAAAAGGAAACAATGGCTTTCATGTGGAATGCAGACACTAGTAATGTGGAATGTCGCACTCTAATTGCTCTCTCTTTCTCGGTATAGCTCTGTGCAAATAAATCTAACCCGAATAAAAAAAGAACATCCAAGACATCAGTAGCACAACAGCGCAACAGGATATATGAAATGGATGCTGCAACCTGCAAGTCAGTGAAGTGAGACTGACTGAGACTATTCTGCACCCACTACTGCTTGCTAACCCCCCCATTATCTATGTGGTCTCCGGCCTATACGACAAAGTCACAAAAGAAGCATCTGGGAGAAGCTTAGTTCTTTGTTCTTGAAATTATTTCGCTGTGGTCATGGGTGAGTGAACACATTCTTCTCTTTGGAATATACACATGGTTAAGTAAGGTGCTGGAGCGTCCGGATACAGGATAGAAGATAGTAGTGGACTTAGATGAGAGCTATGGCTGTAATATTATTCTTTCTAATGGATGCTATTGTGGCGCTTTCTGACGTTGTTCTAGCTTCCTCTGACGACGACAGAATTTTCAGAAGGAAATGTTTGAACATCCTTAGTGGTGCATGCCGTAATGATGGGAATTTAATTTCAATTAAGGAGAAGAAGAAAGTGTCGC
Organism: Epistrophella euchroma; assembly: GCA_947049315.1. NCBI lineage: Eukaryota > Metazoa > Arthropoda > Insecta > Diptera > Syrphidae > Epistrophella > Epistrophella euchroma. The sequence continues at coordinate 101,047,199 of OX346245.1, read as the reverse complement.
ATCTCGCATGTATATGTATGTTATATGTCCTATCTAAGGATAGGTGCTGACTGTGAACATTTAATTCATTGTATCATTTCATTTTATTTCTCATTGCTTTCAATGCCTTCATTTCCACTATATCCTTAACTGTTAAAGCATTCTTTGTGAACACTTGAAATGTTCCTTTCGGTCGAAGCATTTTATTTGAACCGTGATAAGACTACACATAAATCTCTATTCATATTTCAAAATGCCAGTTTTTATACTTTATATTTTCAAAATGATATTTTTCTCATGAAAGTATTAAAAAATTATTATATGTGCATGAACATAATGCCCTTTATCCATACTCATATTAAAAGAAATCAAGTTTATATTTTATAAAAAAATGTTTAGTACAGAACAACAAAGGTATAAGGTAGGTAGATAGAAATAACGTCGAATTGAATTTATTTAAAATTTTATATATAAAAAATTAATTTAAAAAAAAACCTCTCCTACGATAAAAATAATTTTCTTTATTTTGGAAGAATAAGAAAATACAGTCCAATAAATAAAGGATCCACAAATTTCTATCGAAAACAGGCCCCTTAAAACTACCAAACAAATTTAATTCTACAAACTATCTGGAGTTTTTGCGCAATGCTTTAACAGAACTATTGGAGGACATTCCATTTACTATGCCTGAACGGAACTGGAGCCGCAGACGGAACTGGAAGAGCTGTCAAAAAGTGTCGTACTTTTTTTTTACCTGTCCACAATGCAGCTGTACAGCTTTGAATGTATTTTGAAGAAAAACAAAAGAATATTATTGTGTACAAGCTCAGAATTCACATTTTTTGTTTCCAATAATTTTCCTTTTAATAAATAATTTTTTTCGCGATACAAATAACCACAATATTTTTTCGAACCAAAAAGTTGTTTTTATTCTACATACAATTTGAAACGCCAAAAGTGCCGTACGTGAAAAGTTAAAAGTTGGTGAACTCTTCCGTCTGCGTCTGCAGCTCCGTATGCGGCTACGTTCCGTTGTGTTCGCAACATTGAATTTGCGTGTATTAAATATTTTGACAGCTATTCCAGCTCCGGCTCCAGTTCCGTCTCCGTCATCATTCTGTTCAGCCAGTTGTTCAACTGACTTCATCATATTTCCAATAGGATGGCGCTTCAGCCCACAACGGTCGTAAGGTTAAAATTTGGCTAAATGAATAGTACGGTGATCGTTGGATAGGAAGAAATGGAGCAGTTCAATAGCCTGCAAGATCTCCCGACCTTACTGTATTGGATTTTTTTGTATGGGGGAGAATGAAAAATCTTGTCTATTCCACTGAAATAACAACTTTGAACAAATAAGAAAAGCGTATCTTCGAAGCGTCATCAAAAGTGCGAAAGCAGTTAGAATCAATAAATATTCAACGTGAACTCCAAGAACAGGCTTTAGCATGCATATAAAACCAAGGAGATCACTTTGAGCAGCTGTTATAACTGTTTTATTACATATTTAAAATAAAAATTATCTTAAACCGCACAAATAAATTTTTTATTCATAGCATTTGGTGCTCAAGGCAAAAAACCTTTTTTTTTTTTTTAAATTTAACCTGCTGTAGGTTTTCACCCAGTATCATAAAATGTATGGGTTTTTCCATGTTCTTGTCGTTGATTATTATTTTTATTATTGTTACGTTCATAAGGAAAAAATAGTTAAACGTTATATATATTACGCATTTTCTCCAGAAAATCAACTTCAGAGTCAAAAAATTTGCATGGGCAGGAAAAATGGAACAGGTTATAAAACTGGATACTGAGACGAGATATCAAGTTTATTTAAACGCATGTTTTAAAGGATGGTATTTCTTCTAAATATAAAGTCCTAAACGAAGTTTCTTTTACTAGATTTAGCCAGAGCATTTTTGTTAACATAGGTACACCAAAGTAAGCTTTTTCTTATATCCACGATAAATGACGTTAGAATTTGAGATAGAACTTAACTGTAGAGTGTAGAACAATTTTTTACTTGCGATGTAGGTATAGGTACTATATATGGCAAGTTTTGGATTCATAAAAAAAAAATTAACTCGAGATTTTGATCAAACTTGACATTACGATAAGACGAAAAAAGTCGGTCTCGCAATTCCATCCGTCGGTCTGTCTGTCTGTCTGTGGACTAGCTTACAGCCTAAACCCATGGGCCGATTTTAATTAAATTTGGTATAAAGTGGTTTTGGAACATTCCCCCGACACGTTTTTTTTTTGATTTTCTTTTTAGGACCAAAAATAACAGTACCTGCCATATAATTTTTTTTTGGCATTTTTGGAAATTCTTATTTTTCTCAAAAATGGCTCCACAGATTTTTCAAAAAAAAAAATATAAATTTTCTCGAAAACGACTCCTACGATTTTGATTAATATTGTCCTAAATACTAATGTTAGTATGGTCTACGATCTGCCAAAAACAATATTTATAGTTAGCCAGTATTAAGAGTACATAGAACCATTTTCTTTATTTTGGACTGTCTCATTATGTGTGTAACCGATTTAAATTAAATTTTTTATACAAAAGCTTCTCAAAAATTAAAATCATTCTGCATATCAAAATTTAAAAAAAAAAAAAACAAATTTTCGATTTAAAAAAAAAAATTAAATTCTTTTTTTTTTTTTTGAAAATCCGATAATTCAAAAACGGGTAGATAATTTTTTTCGAAATATAATTTTTAATTCAACATAAATAAATACTAAAAAATTGTGTACCAATTTTGTTTCTTAAAATTTTGTTACAAAATTTTATATATAAAAAATTAATTTAAAAAAAAACGCTCCTACGATTTTAAATTTTTAATAAATTTATTTCGAATTATGTCGATTTTTAATAATTATTCAATTTAAGCTCAAAGTTACATGTATAATACTAATTTAAACTTAAGGCTCCCATAAAAAATTATTTTCTTATAATACACTCAATCTTTAAAATTCAAAGAAACTTGTAGAGTAAGAGCAAGTTTGTGCGATCCAGTCGTGCATTTTATTTCATAGAATATACCCAGGAGCCACACCTTTAAATATTTTCAACCACGTCCGGAACACCCTGTATAACATCCCGTATTCCAAGCGTGCGTCGGTCAAATTGAAGTTTTGACATAGAACAGTGTACGCCAACACATCGCGCTGTTACCGTATACAGCCTTACATTTAACCGTGATGATTTTTGGAAAGAAAAAACTATCACAGGCGATGAGGCTCATACGGAAAGGAACTTTGGGCTGTCCTTCTTCGAAGTCGAAGCTGGGGCAGCTGTGAACATCAGCGGAGAGATCGTCATCGGACCATGATAACACAGCCTGACCCACGATCGCCTTTAATGCGTCCTTCGTTCGTAATGTTAACAAAACTGAAACCCTTGAAAGAAAATATTCGACATGAAATTGCCGCTATTCAGCCTGCAACACTACGAAGTGATACAAAATCCGAAAAAAAAACGAAGAAAGGCGCCATTCAATTTTTTAGTAAATTTCCCTCCCCTCCTAACCAGAAGAAAATAGATCCCTCCACCGATTGGATTTTTTACTTTCTCGACCCAATCTATACGCCCTAGCCCTTTGTCCTTATTTGTATGGAAGAAAAAAAAATGTTTTTTTTTTTTTATTGAGCACCATATTTTTTGTTCCTCTATATTCATATCGTGTACAAAAAAAATTTTTAAGAAAATCGGATTATATTAACACGTGCCGCAATGAGTCTGAAATCCTAAACAAAGTCTTCTATAGCATACAAAAATTAAATCAAATTATGAACTGAAATTTTATATTTAAAACTCTATTTACTTATTTAAATTAGACCTACATATAATGATTTTTTAATAAATAGATTTATAAATAATAATGATATGTTTACAAATGAATATCGAAGTAAACCTTATTCATCGTAACGAGTTTTTAGACTTTCTCGGCTAAATCCTGGGTGTTTTTGTCTATAATTTCGCACAGTCTGAAAATTTTTAATTTTAATAGAAATTATTGAAAATTTTAAATATATTTTTGATAAGGGGTACTCACTTGTAGTAAGAATTGCTTTTGATCCTCGTTTTTAGTGAGTTTATTATTGAACTCCTCCATGAGCTTCACTCCACGTTCCGATCCGATGATCCGATTATTTCTTTTCCTCGTCTGTAATCAAGTTGTTCATCCCAAAGTAATGGATCAATACGTAGAAACTCTGTAGATAAACCTTTCAAACATTTTCAGAGATTTAGCTGACATTAGCTCTGAGGGAAGATTTTTTCTAATGAAACGTGAGACATCAGCTGGTTTCAGATATAACTTTTTCTTCACTTCTTCTTCCTTTTGTTCATCTTCTTTGTTCAAAAAAGGAAAAAGCAGCACATTCTTCATTTAGGTACCATAAATGATTAAGAAATGTATTTATTGCAACTTCAGCTATAACCTTACCATCTTCTTTATATGAATTAAGTTTTTTTAAAATATTAATGTCATTCAATGGTGCTTGCAAAATATCTGGAGCGGAAAAGCAAGATTTTGTATAGCATTTGACAATAAAGCAGCAAATAGTTGACAATGCCCTTTTGTCCTTGGCATTAAGCTTAATTTGTTGCTGAAATAATATTATTTTAAGGCAATATATTCCCTTTGCCATCCATCGAGCCAAATGATAAGCTCCTGGTGCCCGAAATTTAATGCCACCTGGAGAAGTTCCCCCCAAATAAATAACTATTAGCTCTAGAAACTCTTTATAGTCATCGCGGGGAAAATTATCTTCCAGCCTTGTCATAGCAAAACACAAAATGACTAGCCTTACATCTGAAAGGACATTCACAGCCTTTTCATCATTTCACCAGATAGAAAATTGCTTCTTATCAATTGTTTTCCACTGTATTTTAAATCTTTTGAACAAAGGAATATCAGGTCCAGAAAATGGATCAAATTTCGATGCATTAAATACAGCTTGAAGAACAATTTCAAAAATATGATGTCTGCAAGCTAGGTAGAGTATGTCTCGGCCAATTTTATTTTCTAGGAGAACACAAGCCCCGTTTAATCACCCGGTATTAGATGTCAAGAACAAAAGCTTGAACTTTTTCGAGCAATGACCAATCTTCCAACACCTCAAACACTGCAGACGATACTTCAATACCAGTTCCAGCTGAGAGTTCCGATACTCCAAGAAGTTGTTCAATTTTAGGGGCTGTTGCAATGATTGGAAGTCTGTCAACTTTTGCTTGGCCAGTTACATCAGGAAGTATACAGTGTATACATATGTAATACAATATTTTTCTCTGAAAAATAAAAGTTCAAAATTTTATAATTTTATCTGACCGGAAATTAAAAAAAAAAATTTTTCATTGACTTAAAGTCCACTTAATAATTAATTAATTAATTATATTGAAATGTGGCTTATTTTTAAAGCATTGAAATGAAACAAATGTTTCCGAAATAGAGAACGTGAGTTAGTTCATGTGTCCTATGCATTGCGCTCAGGTTTTATTTACATTCCAGTCATCTATGCTTTTCTCTCACACCGCATGATAAAACCAAACGTGTTCATGCTATGATTCTAACCCAGACTGGTTTGTGCCATTTGCAATGTATTTTTATCCTTCTAAGAAATACGAGAAGAAAAATTCATTAAATATTAATCCGTGGCTAAAGTAATTCCGTATTCAATTACACCTGCCTGGAAGTACTGTCTTGCTAGCAGCGCATCTTATATATGTACGGCTGTACATCCTTGGGACAATCAGCGTACAGGATATTTTAGGAAGTTGTAAGAGAAAGCAACGTGCAAATAAACGGAATTATTTACATCACCTCGAACCTTTTCTTTATATCCAGGAGTAGGTACATTACATATTTGGAATGGAAAAGTAGAAGCTGTGAGCTGAGATACTGATACAGCTGCTTTATTTGTCTGGATGTCATTGAATTTTATAGCCTTCTTGTTCTTGTTTCATTGCAGAATTCTATTTCTTTTTTTGGTTATCATTAAAGAGAATCGTGTGCCAAGTCCTTGCATCAGTACGAAATTGCTGTTGCTACCGATTTTATTTATTCCACAAACATTTGCTTTGAAATTTTGCTCTGTTGATTGTCAATTGACATGCAACGCAACGAAAAGGACATTCTCTGTTCTGTTTTATTTTTATGATTTTGTTTATCAAAAAAAGTAGGTATCCATCAAAGGCAGGTTTGGTAATCATCTAACTGTAAGAAGACCTGATGGTTAGTCGTTATACTTATAAAAATGATGTTTTGTTTTTAGTCCATTGAAATGTTACAACAATTTGACCATTGTCAAGAAAAGTATCATTATCTTCTTTTATTTATTTTATATCCTCTTTAAGATAAATTTCTTAGAACAGTCATCTTTTTTGGTTATAACTTTTTTGTTTTCAATTTTACGATAAAAAAAAGTATTCACATAAATTGGTTCTCAAGATATCAACCTTTTTATGCCCCCTTTTCCAAAATGGCGGCCAAATGATCACACTGATCCCTCCTACAGATTTATCAAAAAAAAATTGTCCTGTATGAAATGCAAGGTTAATGTAACATTTCAATGGACTATTTTATATTTCGCAGTTTTAAAATTAAAATGATAAATAAATTTGAGCTTGGATATGTTACCGGAAATGTTATAATCCGTCATTAAATATAATTTTTATAGGAAATTCCAAAAATCGCCAGGAAATGCGTGAAATAATTTTTTCTATACACATTGCCTAGGAATTCTGTACATTTTCTAAGCAGCAATGGGAAATATATATATCTCCTAGGAAATGTGTTTTTTAAATAATTTTGTACAAATCCTTTTCTTGATTTGCTAAATAGGCTCGTCATTGTATACATTTCCTAGGAATTGTATATAATTCCTAGATTTCATACATTTCCGGTAACAGATACATCAGAACCAAAATCATTGAAAAAAGCTCCAATCGAAAATCTTCAAACACCAAACCGCAAAAACCCCAGAAAAACAATGGTTTCTTTCTATGGTGACGTCATACCTGTTTTTTCGAAAACGGAAACAGTCAGCCATATTCTGCTATTCAATCCGCTCGAAACTCGATTCACGTAAATGTTTCATTAAATTTGCTTAAATTATTTTTTTAAATCTTCAATCTTTAGAGTGCAAATCTTAAGAGATATTTAGTTTTGAAATTCTTTAGAAAAACTTATTGTTTAAATCCTGTTTATAACGAAATTTATACAAAGCAATTATTTACCTCCGACGACGCACGGATAGCAGAATACAAACTTTCACGTGAATGTTTAGCAAAATAGGGCTGAGTGAATCAGTTTTTTTTTTCAGGTTCGTAACTGTGATTAAGTATTTTTTAATACACAATCCACTTCCGTACCGTTTATCTAATTATATATTTGCGTATATAATTACCAATTAAGTAGTTTTCAAGATACATATATCCAAAACCGGGGGGATTTATCTTAGATTTTTAGAAGTTGGCCTGCTAAGTTGACGTCAGCCAACAGAGCGATTAATTTTTTTTACCATATATACCTACTTTTTAATCTGTAATGAAAAAAGTGACCTGCTAGAAGTTGATACACATTTTTCAATAACTATTTTAATAAAATCCTCGCGTCACTTTAGGAAAGCGACAAAAGGCCATATGTTCAAATATGCCCTTGTGCCCCTTTGTAGGGACGTCATTTGGCCTTATGTCACGGCACCTCTCCGCAGATGAATTGTTCACCATTGCAATGATTGGTATAAAAATGTGTATTTTATACTACATGCATCCTTTTTTATTGTATTTATTTAATACATCCAGGGCAGTTATGATGGGAGGCTTGTGTTGCTGCTCCATTTATTTTAACCACCGCACCAATTCGTCTCTTAGGAGACCATCGAGAGAGACTTCACAATTTATTTATTTATTTGGCGACACTTAGAACTAAATAAATTGTTCTTAAAACTAGCCTTATTTCTAATAATTGATGACCCGGCGAACTTCAGTCTACCTAAATATTGATTGAATTATAAATGTACTTTTCGAAAATCGAACCTCTCTACTGAATGAAACTCTTGGAATTAAATTAAAATTAAATAAGTACACTTTAATTACATGGAAAATACTATATTGGGTCTTTTGCTATTACGTGCATAATTCGGCTTATCATCATCCAATTTGCATGGGATTTTTTTTTGGATTTGTATTGAACCAAGTAAACACACTACGGAGCCGAAAATTGCAATTTTTCACAGGAAAAAAAAATTAAAAATCGCGAAAACCTCAAAATAGCTTATTTTGAGGTGACGTTCGCCGGTTAAAATTTTCCAATGTTCGTTTACCTGTTTCAATACAAATCCAACAAAAAATTAATTCCCATATGCAAATGGGGTGATGTTCAGCTGACTTATTTACTTACGAACAAAAGTCTAATTCAGAAAGTATGTGATTTCAAGAGGATTTCATGATTTTCCTACTTTTTCGATTAAGTCTTACAATTTTGGCTCCAATTACCTGGGGCCTATTGCAGCAACAATTTATCACTCAACACAACACTTAGCAAATTATAATAAATCGTGGTACTATTTTTGCTGTGGCGGGATGAGATAAAGCCCGCGAAAATAATTTTTATTGACCTTAAATTGAACACAAGGTACAAATCATTATGTGCGGGGAAATTACCCCAAACTACAGAATCGAAAGACGATTTATGATAAGTTTGTTTAGTGATAAGTGATAAGTTGTTGGTACAATAGGGTCCTATTTTTATACGAACCCTACAAAAAAAACTCTTATGCAAATCGGATGATGTTCAGCCGAGAATGAAACGGATTCATTTTTTTTATTTATTGTATAGATATATTTTATAATTATTTCATAGATATGAGACGATCAATTTGGCGTACCTACACCATGACAGAAATACAAAAAAAAAAAAAAACATATAGAAATAAACACAGGGCTGGTACCCAGGGTAGGAAAAGTTCAATCCAAATATATGTAGGGTTTTAGCACAGATATAATACCTAGTACCTAACTCTTTTATCTATAGTTCTAGGGTTAATGCTCCAATTCATCATAAAATTAATATGGCCCTTTTCTTCAATAGATACTCGCTTATGTCACCACAGTTCATCTATTAAAAGCCATATAATGTGTTCATTCCAGATTCTTCTCAACATTCTTTACATACAGGCTTCTCAAGTACCCATCATGGAAAAGCAAACCTCTTCCTTCACATGAACTAATCTAAGATCTACATATAAGTGGATTGGTCTCTTTAGTTGAAAAATAAAGGGCTTAAAGATTAATGAAATGCTGGTGTTGAATCATTTTTGCTCTTGAGTCTACAACATACAATAACAATGTGGGAAAAAAGAATCAGCTGATGAAATCCGGAAGTTCATACAAGTGATAAAAGCTTTTACCTTCTGAACTAAAATGCATGAATACCTACATTTTTCATTGTGTTTGTTTCTTTTATGTCTGCAAGTGTATTTCAAAAGCTTTTAATCAAATTACTAACCACCAAAAGAAACCTACATCCATGCATGCTCGTTTGTAGGACGTCATTTCACTAGCTTTTAAAACAGATGCAGAGGCAAGTAAGACAGCAAACCTCACTCCTTGCTATCATCCATTATACCACCCATGCTTTGAAAAAGAAAAAAAAACAAGTTCTGTAGTCCTGTGAGAATAAAATATGGAAATAAGTGAACTCTCCGATTTACTTTGCTTAAAATATTAGCAGTGCGCCGAATATTTGTTGTTGTTTCCAATGTGTTCTTCTTTCTCTACTGGAGCTTTTTCTCTGCAACAACTCTTAAGTGACAATACCCATCCTGTTTTTAGCTCGTTTCTGCTGCTTTAATCTAGTTCGGTTATCAAATAAAGAAAAACCAGTGCAATCAATATAATAATATTTGTTTCAAAAACAATAATCGCTTAATCTTTAGTCGGTTATTACGTTTTTGTATAAATCGGTTAGAATTCCGTGGAATTTCAAATCCATATTATTTTTAATTTGCTGTGTGTTTTGTTGTTTTCTTTTTGTGTTAATTTAAGTGCTTCGAATGCTTTTGTGGTGGTGTAAAATATTTTATGTGTGCGAGATAAATGTCCTCTACAATAGAAACTTCAGGAAGAGGAAAATAAGCTTTGTGCGTGACGTGTCATTCAAAGACGTAAAAGAAAGAGAATTTAAAATATGTATTCTCTTCTAATGAGTTAGGTATAGAAAGTTGGGCTTCAAATATGATTAAATAACAAGTAAAAGAATAATATTGTGTGTTTAAACAGATTTAAAGTGCTCAATAGAATTATTTTCAAATTGATAAGAAAGGTAAGTCATGTTATGCTTTTATAGGTTGATTTAATTTAACTCAAAACGAAAAGAAAAGAAAGTTTTGTGTGCATGCGCCAGATTTCAAATATCATACGAGATAAAAATAACTCTCTTAATTTTTGTCTGTCAGATGTCATTTTTTGACACTTTCTCTTATAAAACTTTCCCTTTGTTCGAAAAACTAAAAACAATTTTCTTGTAATCAACAAATTAATATATAATCTTAAGTCGTCCTGTTCTTTAGAAAGAAGTCAAAACGCGATTTCAATTAACTATGCACACTATAATGACCGAAATAAAACATAGGTTGATTGCATAAGTTGATTGCAATACCTACTCACAGTTGATAATATAAATATTGTTACGTACCTACATAGGTATACATATGCAGTGGCATTACATATAGTTCTTATTCGTACAACAAAGTTACAAACACAGTACATAGTTGCAATTTAATATAAATTTTAATTTATAACGTTTTTGATTGGTAATCCGAAAAACCTCTGAATTCGGTTCTGAAATCAACTCCAAAATATTTTCCTCCTATTTTCAGGTTCAGTTCAGGTTTCTCAAGCTCACTGAGATCTCAGAGACCTCAGCAATCTCAGAAATCTGAACGTAATTCCTCAGTTATATTCCTCACTTTTGCTGTTAAAAAACTGAGACTGATATTTTTTTGATTCGCTTGCTCAATTATTTTTTGTCGCAGTTGATTAATTAATAAAAAAGAGATGGAAATTGGTTTTGACTTCTAGCGGAGAAATTTTGTTCAGGTTTCTTCTTCTGCTCAGTGAAGCTGACGGAGCTTGCTCAGTGAGATCCAAGAAACGTGAACTGGCTAATTCAGTCAAACCCGCCATTAGACCTTTCTACAACGAATGAAGTTTGAATTGAAGCCAGACAAAAATCAATGTAATATTTTATGACCTCATTGTGAAGAGCCTGATAAGAATAGAATTTATCAACTTAAACCAAAACACCTTTCTCTAATATGATCACTTAATATCCTTCTTTGATTCTGTTAATCAATTTTCCCAGATCATTGAATATTTTGAAAAATAAAAAAATTGACTGTCCGTAATCAAGTGATGCAGAGTGTATCTCCAATACAATAACACATTAATATTAATATATTATGGAGTATATGCCCCAGGTCTCTAGCTAATCGGAAAGTAAGTTTTAAATCGACTGCGAAGCTTTTATCGTACGGACGTACATAGAAGGAAGCTAATTAATAAAAACGTAAAAAAGGGCAAAAAACTCTTTCTCGCTCTTCGCTGAAATGTTTTAATCTCAAAATAAAATAGTGTACATGAAATTTGTAGGTAATAAAATTCTCTACAAGATTTGTTATGAAAACTTTTCCTCTAAAATCACTAGTTAAGAAGTTATTAGCCTTCGAAGTGGGAAGAAACTGAAAATTTCACAAAATACGAAATTTTAGCCTTTTTTGGTAGCGTCATAGCTTTGTTGGTGTTGGTTGTATAAAAAAACAACCATATTTGTAGGAAATTTTGTTTTCAACAAGTTGCTAAATTACTTTTTTTTGCCAAAAAGTACACCAGAAAGAAGTTATGAGCAAAAAACTGAAAAAAGTGCCAATTTTGAGCGGTTTTTTCAGGATTGTGAAGGGGGCGGAAATTTGTATTTTTCATCTACCGACCATATTATATAACATATCCAAAATTTAGAACTACCCGACCTTTTGTAGGGTAACCCCCTTTTTTTGTCTCTATTTACTGGACTATTGATGTCGTTGGTCATTGGAATGTATGTTTTTTTTTTTAATCTACATTCAATGTGTATGGAATAGTGATTTTGAGTGAGCAACAAGTGTCAAGAGCTGGTCAAGGATTTTATCGGAAACTTGATAAGAAAAAGAGTTAAAAACATCACTGATCTGAAGTTGTTTTGCATAGGATTTGATAAATTAAATCTGTTATGTAAAATACACAGAAACAAACGAATTAATTCAAATATTCATCTTTGAAATTTTGTAAAATCTTGCAATTTAAAGCGAGAGAACTTGCGGAATCCTAAATTGTTTAAACAATCATCACACTTCCCCAACCGGAACAAGGAGAGACTCCCCCTGCTTGGAATAGCACGGTTCTTTGGTGAGTTTGCCTTTTCCTCTTCTCTTGATCTCATCACTTCCATACATCTTTTTTCATCACTTAAAATAAAAATAAATATCACGATAACTAATTAAATCAACCATTTATATATCGGCGAATTGATCAATTAAATTATATAAACATAATTTCAATTAGATTAAATAAAAAACAATAAACACTCAACTTAACAAAAATTATCTCATTATCTGTCAACATCAACACGTTCTGTCAATCATATTAGTTTTCTTACACTTGAGCATTACAATACATAAGAAAATGGACAGTGCTGTCGACCAAAAACTAGATAGTATCTTAAATACTTTGGGAAATTTTCGAAATGAATTACTAAATCAAATTAAACAAGAAACTGAGATTTTAAATACCAAACTTGACAAAATATCAGACAACTACCACGCTCTTGAGACAAAACAAAATTATATAGAAGGAAAAATTAAATATATAGAGAAATCACTCAAACGAAAAAATATAGTAATCTACAACATCAACGAAGTAGAGACAGACAGTAACTCTTTACAAAAGTGTATTTTGGACTTCTTCAACAACATTCTAAATGTCGAAACTCACATTTTTGAACTTGACTTTGTTAGACGCATTAGAAAAAAAGGAGATAAAACGCGACCGCTTTTAGTCGGGTTTACAACTCAAATTAAAAAAGACATTATCATGAAAAATAAATTCAAATTAAAAAACTTCAAGGACGCAATAATTTACATAAAAGACGATATGATGAAAGAAGATATAAACAGTACGATAAAAGAAAAACACAACATACCGAAACCAAAAAACGACAACAAGCAAACACCAAAAAAACACTCTGATAGAATAATCAAGACCAACTCAATTAAAAGAATTCATGAAAATGAAACACAACTAAATGACGATCAACCATCTATATCTGGATACAAGAAGCATAAACAAAACAATGACCAGATCACTCATGAAAAAACGCAGACAGATATTTATAAATTTTTTAAACAAAACTCGAACAATAAAATAATAAGACGTTCTAATCGAAACGAACAATAGCAAAAAAATATTATGACCACACAAAATAAATATAGTAAAATAAACTATACAAATCAAACAACAGCTTCCTCAAGCCGGTTAGCCACCGTGAGGAATGTAGGCTCAACCCCCCCAACAAATTTGCCAAACATAAATAATTTGACAAAAACTACAAAATTCACAAATTATAATAAACATAACACCCTGAACATATGCACGCTTAACACAAGAACTTTATCGACGGAAGAACGACAACAAGAACTAAAGATTGCACTTTCTAGTTTAAACTGGGACATTCTCGGTTTATCAGAAACGAGACTATTCGGACAAGAAATTCTAGAATCTGACAACGAAATCTTCTGCTACATAGGTGAAACAAAAGGATTACATGGAGTTGGTTTTTTAATAAAAAAAGACTTAAAAAATGGAATACTAAACATTCGGTTTTTCAGCGAAAGGATCTGTTCCATTACCCTTAAGGTTCAAAACACAAAACTTACAATTATACAAATATAGGCACCAACAGACAGAGCCACAGACGACGAGATTGAAAATTTCTATAACAAACTTGACTACGCATATCAGGAAACAAAAACCGAACTGATGTTCGTTATTGGCGACTTCAATGCTAAGCTTGGAACATGCAACGATGGAGAGGAAAATATATTTGGAAAATTTGGATATGGAAGACGAAATAAAAGAGGAGAACGACTTTTAGTGTGGCTGCAAGAAATGAATATGTACTTCGGAAACTCGTTTTTCAAGAAAAAAGACAAAAATAAATGGACATGGTTATCACCAGATGGAACAACAAAAAATGAAATTGACTTAGTATTAACAAATAAATTGACTACATTAACAGACGTTTCAGTTATAAATAACTTCAAATTTGACAGCGATCATAGAATGGTAAGAGCAAAATTAAAAATTGACCATAAAATTTTAAACAGAAATCAACAAAAACTGATTATTCCAAAAACTGTCTACGACGAACAGACTCAATCTTACAACGATATCCTTTCAGAGAGAATAATAGAACAGATCAATTTTAACGAAATACAATATAACACTCAAACATCGTATAACACTCTTGAACAAATCATAAAGACGTCAGCTAAAGACACAATAATGAAACCCAGATCCAGCAAAAATGATAAAATTTCACCTAACACAAAACTTTTGATCGACCTTAGAGATACTTTGAGAAATAAAACAATCCAAACCGATGAAGAAAAACTACAACTAAAAAATTTGAGAAAATTAATCAAGACGAAAACAAGAAATGATATCCAAAATTATAATGAAACAACAATTAAGGACATACTTAAAAACACAAAATCCATAAAAAAGACAAAACAATTTTTAAACAACGAAAAAGAATGGATTATTTCAATGAAACACATAACGAAACAAACAAGTAAAAGAAAGGAGATTAATGAAGCAGCTACATGTTTCTTTGAAAATCTATTCAACTCTGACTATGAAAAAGACAACAACAATCTCAGTTCAAGCTCTATTGCAATTAACAATGATATATCACCGACGAATGCACTTATTTTTACGGAATCCGACATCGCAACATCTATTGACAACATGAAAAACGAAAAAAGCGCAGGAAATGACGGCATTCAAGCCGAAATGCTGAAATATGGCAAAGAATCTCTAACTCCAGTACTGACGAAATTATTTAATTCTATACTAACGAGCCAAGAAATACCCAAGCAATGGAAACAGAGTACTATAATATTACTACATAAAAAGGGAAACAAAGATGACATCAACAATTACAGACCCATCAGCCTGATATCGACTCTATATAAATTATTTTCAAAGACCCTATACAAAATAACAAAAAAATCACTTAATGACAAACAACCCCGGGAGCAAGCTGGGTTCAGAGAAGGTTTCTCAACTTCTGACCATCTACAGACGATTAATCAACTCATAGAAAAACATAACGAATACAAAAAACCACTCTATCTTCTATTTATTGACTTTACTAAAGCTTTTGACACAGTGGAACACAATTGCATCTGGACAGCACTAAGCAATCAAAACATACACCCAGACTTCATAAAGACCATGAAAAGCATTTACAAAGACAACACAGCAAAAATCAAAACGGATAAAATTGGAAGATGCTTTAACATAAAAAGAGGAGTTCGCCAAGGAGATCCATTATCTCCACCACTGTTTTCTTCAGTATTGGAAGATATTTTTGGACGACTAAAATGGAACAAATACGGACTTGATATATGGGGACAAAAGCTAAACAACTTACGATTTGCAGACGATGTCGTTCTTCTCTCTGATTCACCCGATGACATTCAATCAATGGTAAACGAACTCAATTATACTTGCAAACTTTATGGACTATGCATAAATATGACGAAAACAAAGATCATGACGAATCATTTTAAAAAAGACATCCTTCTCAATGACAACAAAATAGCTTATGTTGATGATTTTATATACTTGGGGCAGCTTAAATCATTTTCAAATCAGGACGAAAAAGAAATTAACCGACGTATAAGCAATAGCTGGAAGCAATACTGGAATGTAAAGCAAATACTGGACTCAAAATTAAGCGACGACATGAGAAAATACATTTTAGACTCCACAATTCTTCCAACAATGACATATGGTTTAGAAACTTTAGGACTCACATCAAGTTCACACGAAAAATTGAGGATATGCCAAACGAAAATCGAAAGAAAATTGCTGAATATAAGACAAGCACAGAGAATAAGAAACGAAGACATAAGAAAGAGAACGAGAATAGTTGACGTAATACAAAGAACAAAGCTTTTAAAATGGAGTTGGGCTGGACATATATCACGAATAGAAGACCAAAGATGGACGAAGCTAGTGACGAAATGGATTCCCTTCAATGAGAAAAGACCGAAAGGACGACCAAAAAAGAGATGGGCAGACGACTTGAGACAGTTCAATCCAAACTGGTATAATGACGCCAAAAGCCGAGACATATGGGCAGCAATGGGGGAGGCTTATGCCGGATGAAATATCACCGAATTAAACTTATTGACAACTTTACATACACATAGTAAAATATGACATGAATTTTTTTGTATGATTAATCTTTTATTAAACTATGTAATTTAAATTAAATTGGTAAATAAAGCTTATAATAATAATAATAATAACATTCAATGTTATAAAATGCCAAAAGAGAAAAAAAAATCTAATAGATATTATTTTAAAAATACAACAACTAATCAATTAAATTTTAAATAAAAACTATTTTTTTTTAAATACCATTTGAATACCTTATAATGTACCTGAATGTACCTGCTTGTACATCTATGTGCTGTGAATAAAAAATAAAAATTAAAAGTAAAAAAAAAAACTTAAGGGTATTTTTTCTTAAAATGTGGTAATCTGAGGGTTTTTCAAATTTTTCTGGGGGGAGATTTTTTTTTTCATCTGGCAACACTGATGGAAGCTTTAAAATGTTTTCATATTCATTAATATAGCGAAATTTTACTTTTCCACTTTATACATTAAACATCGATAACATCAAAGTTGGATTCGTATCTAAGCTAGCAGAATTAAAAAAAAACTAATGAGTTTGGATAGATCTTATGAGATTCGGTATCATATTTTTATAGTTTTCAAAACAATTGCATATGAATGTTTCTTTTTTTTTTTTACAAAATACAATGCTAAGGAATTCTGATTTAATGTAGGTTCGTAATTTTTGGACTTCAATTATTCGTATTGAAATTTTGTTTTAACTAAAAGTTCCTGTATTTTCCATTTTAAAGTAGCAGCTTTATAAATTTATCCTGCTTCTTCATTTATGTCTATATATAAAAAATAACTCTTTTTTTATAGGGAAACTTCTAACGACCAAGGACGGTAATTAAAAAAAAAATAATTTTTGTCTAAAAAATGCAATCGTAAGCAATTCTTGCTTTCAATAATTACGACCAACGCATCTGTTGGCAAGAATACGAATACCCAAGCATTTTAACCAACAAGGTGAAATTATTTCTGGAAAAAATATTGCAAAAATACATTAAAACAACTACCCTTGAGAAAGCTCCTGCATCTTGCACTCTTGTACTTAATTTTGTTCGGGATCCAGTTTAATAGAATGGTAATTTCTGCTTGTCCACAAATAAACCAAAATAAAAAAACTATAAAGCTAAATTCATTTTCAAAGGGTTTAAGATGTTGTCTGGATAAAAAGAATAATGAAGATTTCGTTTGAAATTTATTAAATAATTTTCTATCTAATTTAAAAATATCACACCAATTTCAACGGTAAATTTTGTTATTGTTGGTTCTTTCCAAAACTAGAAGACATTTAAGCATTTGGTTTTCAGTGTTTGACTCAAAATTAATAAGGGCATTGAATATTTAAAATAAAAATGGTACTTAAGAATGTAAATTTAAAAAAAAATGGTAAAGGCTGTAGTGGTTCAGGATGTAAATGGGCGCACATTGGATACACTACAACCCAAAAAACTATGTTTTTTCCTAATTTTTGAGTTTGAAATGGAATTGTTCAAAAACTGTTGCCTAAATGACTTTATCTAAAAAGAAAATTTAAGAACGAATTCCTAACTTTAACAAAAGGTATAGGATTTTATTCTAAAAATTGTCGTTGGATTTTTATATGTAAGTCGTTTGCTATTTCAAGTCAATTTTTTTAAAAATTGTCCCTCCCAATTAAACGGGAGGATATAGACTACCCCCCTCCAAATGATTTTTTTCTTCTTTTGACCCAACTTATACGCTCTAGTATTTTTATGCATCTTGTGCGTTTTTTTTTTATTTTTGACCATTGTGCGTTTGGCGCTCGAGTTCGAAAACTTGGCTTTTTCATGAGGCCAATATCATAAACGACTCAGCAAAAAATCAGAACTATCGGATCTAACGCACACTCTGATGTATAAAGTTACTGGACTAAGAATTTTTGGTTTTTTTTTATTAAGAGCCTTATTATTTTATAAAAATCAAAAAAACAAAATTAGAATAGCTAGTTTGGTTTCAGAGAAAAAAAAATAAAAGGTGAAAAATGTGAAAAGTACAAATATGTGAACTTTTTAAAATTCGAAATAAATTATAAATTTTTCTTTTTACATAAATTTTTGGAAGCAGTTTTTTAAAGGAATAGTTAAAAAACAATAATCAAAAAAAAATTAGAATATCTATATTAGTTCGAGAGAAAAAAAAATAAAAGGTAAAAAGTGCAAAATCTCCATACAAATTTGTATGGGAAATGTATGGCCTTAGAGGCACGGGTTAATGAGCTCGGACAAAATTTTTTTTGGTCAATACATTTTTTGTAGCGCATAAACTTTCAATTTATAAGGTGACCGATCCAAAGAAAGAGTTTGGGAAATAACAACACCCTAATGATTAACACTATTTCCACCTAGCGTTGCCACCTTTATACTTTATTGCAATTGCTTTATTTTTCAAACAAAAATAAAGAAGATTAAGGCTACATAAAACAAATTTGTTAATAATGCAGATAATTATTTGTCTTTAAAATAAAAAAGTAGTTAAAAAATTCATAATGTAAAATATTATTTATTTATATATGATATCATTTAATAATTTATTTCCAACAAAAAACACGCATGAGCACGACTGGATTGCATGAACTTGATTTTGTATTTAAAAACATGAAGTTATATACATATCAAATAATGATTCAATAATTTAATGATATCTTCAAGGAAAAAATGTTAAAAAAACGTCCAAAGAAGATGCTAAGAAATTATTTTATTTTTAAAAATTTTACATGCAATATCATTTGAATTACCTAGAAGCATCAGATTGCAAAATTATAGCAAGATTAAGGAACAAGATATACCTAAGCAATTGCAATTTCCTCAGAAAAGCATCAAACTCCTATTTCCGCGATGCGATTTGTTTTGGCAAAAACCAGAAATACTATTTTTTTCCAACTTCATTGTTGTTTGTTCATTACAGTTTAATCAAAATCTTAAGAGCTGTTTTTGAAAATATTTGAGAAAACCGAATTTCTGTATGGAACCTCTGTTCCATATGACATAAATAAGTCGTCACTAAATCTTAGCCGTATAAAGTTAGCATGACAACTTTCGAAACAGTTACTTTTGACTGTCTCAAAAATTGCCGTATAAATGCCGTAAATATGCCGTGAAGAGAAAAAAATTGCCGCGCCACTAGTTCTCCCAAAAATTGATGTCATGCTAACTTTATAAATATAAAGTTAGCATGACACTTTTTAAATTTTGGTCAAAAATAACTTCTGAGTTCTGAGTATGCCATATCCTTCAAATTAATTGCCGTAAATATGCCGTGAAAAGAAAAAAATTGCCGCGACAGTGGTTCTCCCAAAAATGGCTAAAAATGGTTTTCATACAAATTCTTCATATAAAGTTAGCATGACACTTTTTGAAATTTGGCAATTTTTTTCTTTTCACGGCATATTTACGGCAATAATATAATAATATAATAATTTTAAGGATATGGCATACTCAGAAGTTATTTTTGACCAAATTTTGAAAAGTGCCATGAAGAATTTGTATGAAAACCATTCTTAGCAATTTTTGGGAGAACCACTGTCGCGGCAATTTTTTTCTTTTCACGGCATACTTACGGCAATTAATTTGAAGGATATGACATACTCAGAAGTTATTTTTGAACAAATTTAGATTTAAAAAATGCAGTAAATCTACTGCAATTGCAGCAAGGTGATAACCCTGTTTTAAACGCAAGCTAAAACTAAATAAAATTTCAATGGTAAGGCTATGTAAAACAGTTCTAAATTATTTCATTGTCCTCAACACGTAGGTAGGTATTAAGGCTGGGAAGAGATTTTCTTTCATTCACTCAGGTATTTTTTCGTGAGTGAGATTTGGAATACAGTAAAACCAGGATAAGTGCCTACCGCATAAGTGCCTAACCTGAATAAGTACGATTTATTTTTTAGAAACAAAATTTTGAGGATTTTTTCCTTGAAGTACTGCTTTCTAATCTAATAAGTGCCTTTTGCTTAACTACCTTGCCCGCTTAATAGCCTCCTATTTTGTATTGGCACCAGGAGTCACGGCACTTGGCAGTCAGTGCGTGAACTACTAGAGGGGGATAAATTTTTTTTCGATTTGGTATTCAATGTATTTCCCATAAGAGAAAACGAAAAAATAGTCTGGAAAACATTAATTTTACTAATTAATTTTATATGAACGGGTATCCATATAATAATTGCAATAGATTAATAATGTATGTTAGTTTGTTAATCAAGAAGAATATATACCGAATATAACTTCTTATTTGTTTAATTTTGCCCATAAAGAATGTAAACAAACGTGTATTTTTGTTGTTGTTTTTCAAAATGGATGAACGTCACCAGTTGAAATGAGATCATGTGCGTAGTGAGGGAAGGGTTTTAAGGGGCAAAGTCAATTATGGATTGAACTGAAATAATTTTTTAAAATAGAAGTATAGATATATTACCTATGTATGTATTTGCATTTTAGTATGTGAAATAGGAGAATAGGTATGTTTTATGTTTAGAACATTACTTTATAACAGAATATAAAGAAAACTTAAATAATTAATAGATACGATAAAATTTTAAACACATAGAATTGGAACAGCTTGTTAAGTGCACACATTTATAATTCACTTAAAATTTTATTACTATTCTTGCTAAATTTTTGATTCTTTTTTTGCTTTTGGGAGTTTTTTTTAGCATTCTTTGATACAAATTAAATTTTGTAAAAAAGTACAAAACAAGATAAAAAATAATTTTCGGCATAGTTCTATTTTGAAAAACAAAAAACTTTCACCTTAAAAATTAATTTCATATTTTTTTCCTAATTATGGGCAGAATTTCTTTAAAATTATCAAACAAATTTTACACAGCACAAAATAAAAACAAAACATATTTTAAATAAAACTGGCTACGCTTCTGCCTTGTTTTTTACTTAACTGGGTATCGTTGCTGTTGTTTCTCGTTGTAAGGGTTATTTGTTTACACTTTTTATCTATAAAATAAGGCATTCTAGTTTTTAGTTTCGATATATTTTAAGCTCGATTCACAAACTCACATGTTTTCTTATTACATTGCAATTTAAATACCGGTACCCGTTCATATAAAATTAATTAGTAAAATTAATGTTTTCCAGACCATTTTTTCATTTTCTCTTATGGGAAATACATTGAATGTCAAATCGAAAAAAAATTTATCCCCCTAGTAGTTCACGCGCTGATATGCAGGTGGTGTCGAAAGCAATTTACCTGGTGTCAATACTTTGATAGAAATTTACATGAGAAAAATTCTTTTAAGTACACAATTGAAATCAGCAGAAAAAGACAAAAGCTTCTGTTCATCTAGCGCTTTCTTTTTAAAAGGTAACCGATATTAGTGAGTTGATGTAATGCTATTTCTTATTTCTTAAATAAAATAAACGTTTTTTGTTGTCATTTTTATTTATTTTTGTAAATATATATGTAAGTGCTTGTGTGCACTTAAGCGAGTATTTTATAACTGCCCAACCCGCATAAGTACCTCGCAAAACGAGGCATTTACGGTGAAGCACTTATCCGGGGCTCTCATTGCGTAATTTTGAAAATGATCGTCGTCGTTTAAACGATTGTAGTAAACGAAGTCATCTAGCTTTTCCTTTGTATTATATCACAATCGTATCGTTAAATCGTATCGTTCATCGTCTAAATTATGAACAGTTTGTAAAATTATATTTGTGACGTCAACAACGAAAATAATTGTCATTTTAGTCTAAAATTTTGAAGTTCATATGTTGGTCTCATAATCATGGTTTGTTAAATTATAAAGGAGGGTCAATTATCACTGGACGTAGAAGTTGATAGCTGAAACCAACTCGATAACGAAAAATAAGTTTTAGTCGGCTGGCTTTTTTCTATAGAGTCCAAAAGTTGACACACACGTCGAAGAGCGTGAAATCTATCTTTGTGTTGCAAAAAGTGAACCGACGCCGACGGCGATGGCACCACACGGTAGTAGTATAAGCCAATCGAAGGGTCCACTTCTCAAAAACAACTTTGAGAAAAAGAATTTGGGGGTAAGTCGCTTATTTCATGCACATTATCGAATATGACTTTGATGGTTTCAAACAAAAATGAGCATAAGAAGTTTGGAAAATATGCACAAAACATATCGAGACGATTGCAAAATATCATTCGTTTAATCGCAATCGTTTAAACGATCGTATAAATATGACAGTTCGATAAGTTATATGAAGCTTTAATTCAATCGTCAAAGACGATCATCGTCTTACACGATGAGAGCCCGGATTTTACTGTGTTTGCTGAATTGCGTTAGTTTTTTTTTTGTTTTCTAAAAAAAAGGTCAGGTCTGCGACGCTAAAAAAAAAAATTTTAAGCTCGCCCAGCCGAAATGCCAATTTATGTGGACTAAAGGCTGTTAAACACCAACATTCTAGGCCAAGAACTATCACTATTACATTTTTGATCGCATTAAATCCAATTACGTCTAAATTGATTTCTTATAATAATATTTAAATACATTATACACTTAAAACAAATAAAGAACAGAAAGAGAGTGTGAAATTTTAATTTTATAGGCAGTTAGGAAAGAAATACCTCCGTTGAAGCTTAACACTTCAAACTCTCAGAAATCAAGAAAATAACTAATGTTTGGGATTCGAATCGATCCATTCACACTATATCCAGAAACATACATAGATATTTTATTTTAATCCATTTTTGTTACAGTTAAATTTGTTTTAAATTAAGAATTTAAACCACATCAATTCAAAACAAAAGTTGTGTTTTTTAAAAGATAAAAACTAATCATCTTTAATAGCTGTTGCTGATGAGGAATGTCGCTTTTCTAAATACATTTTGTTATACCTACATAAGTTATTTTTTCACAAACGCAAGAAATTTATAATTATTTTCTTGTCTCGGTTCAGACTTCACGATCTATGCTTTTGTCGCACATTATTTGATACCCTGTGTATTATAAAAGTCTGGCATTCTAAACTTAAATTCACCTTCTCTAAGTAGAGTTTTTGCAATTCAACCCTCCATATACCATTGCACGCGGAATGGAGATGAGAAATTTATGCAAACATTTATCTTCCTTTATGGCCTCGTATATCTTATCCTAATGATTCCCTCCGTTCGTCGTTAGATTTTGCTCCCATTGCACCCATATTATATGTATAGAATGCAGATTCTTTCCTTTTTCCTAGGATAAAACCGATTTAAGACAGGTTCATTTAGAGAAACGTACATTACGTGGTGAAAGCATAGTGGTCCTCAGAAACTGTTCTTCGCCCTCTGCTAGCAAAGCATAACATGGACAAAGGAACCAAGCAGCAAAAATAAAATACCATGGCGTCAATATTCCAATTCTATGATGATAAAGATGAAAATGATGGTGTTACATTTTTGATGACGTCCCTTCTGTATCCCTGAGAATTCAACTCTGACAGCCAACCATCAATGAATTTAGAAGTAGCAAATTGTAATTCACAGTGGTAAGACCCATTGTATAACTTTCTGATATTAATTGGTTAAAGGTACTTTCTAATAATTTATGTTGAGACAACGTTCAAAATCTGTATTAAGTTATCCATACTCGAAGTGTAACAGAATCTCAAAGGACAAGGGTTCTAATATAGTCCACAAAAATTATGAAAATTGTTATGAACGTTCCCTTTTCTTCTCAAAAACTGAAATTATTCAACTTATATTAGATCGAAAACTTTTATGGTTTTCAGAGATAGAATGTCGGTAAAGATCAATCAAAAATCACCTTACCTACTTTCTTGAAAAAAGAGTTTGGCTGGAACATCGAAGACGCTTTTCTGTTTTGATAACTGTATGCTTGATGTTATCAAATCATCCTTCCGTTTGATTCACATCTTGAATATTTGTTTCCGATCGCAACAAGGAATCTACAGCAAATGTTCTAAATTCTATTTGTGGCATATTGGTATTTATTTAGCAATTTTTTTGGAAATGCATGCATTTATCAAAGTTGCGTCCAGTGCATTTGATAAAAGTTGTCAGTACCACTTCTTTCCTTAAATTCGAATGCGATAGTTGCTTGTAGCGTTATCAAACAAATCAATCCCACCCATTATTACGTTGTACTCACGAATTTTTTTCTCTCTTCGATCAATCCGTTCTGCTTGTTTGATTGGTTGATCCATAAAAGAATTTGATAAAACTTTAACAATCGAATTGTCGTTCCAACGATCAGCTGCAATTTCATTTTTCTTGTCGAATGCAAAATCAATAGAACCATGATTTTTTTTTTTTTTAATTTCATTTGGGTTGATCAACTCTGCTTTAGCAGTTTATTTTCACAAACTGTTGATTGTTGACCACTCGGCAACTCATAATGAAGACAACTTGATTCTCTTTTAGATGTTGAAGTAGCGTTTTTTCGGATGTTGCATGTTAATGCATTGTTTGAATCTTTTGGTACAACATCGACTTCCGGTTCGTCGTATTTTTCAGAAAGCTTTTGAGAATTTAAATCATCAAATCTACATTTTTGCTCAACATCATAACATAATGTTGATTTTTAAAACACTTCCGCAGAACTCACAAACTATAAGTAAAAAATAAGTCAAATACAAAAAATTCATGTTCGCAATAGGTTTTTCCAATAGAGCACGCATTTATGAATTTTTTTTTTTTTTTTTTTTTTTTTGGGAATTAGAGTATGTAATTGCTTTAGCGTACCTGAGTATAGAGTAAAAATTATGTTTTTTTTTTTCAAAAATTGGTTAATTATAAACATAAACACACAATATTACGGGAAAAAAAATATCTTTCTGATTTGGAAATGCAAACGGCGAGCGTAAAGGCTAACTCAAAATTTTCAAAATTTCGTAATTTGAAGGTTTTAAAAAACACGAAACAAAATTTTTAGAAAAAAGTACGAATAGATAGTTCAAATAACTATCAAATCCACTATTTATTTTATTCATCAGTTAAGTTCCAGACCTACTCAGATATGACGTTGCATTTTTGCAACGCCCCAGCCGGAAATGGGTTATGCGTGAAACAGATTAAACCATCAGGAACAGCACCAGCACCGTCAAAAGCAAACAGCATCCTGGCCAGAAAAAAATTCTCAAACACATTGCCACCAGCAACAGCACCTTCATTTGTATCTGTTTCACGTTTCAAATCAAAGCATTTCTTCGTGGTACCACACCATCAACAGCAAATTTATAGGACTTAGGCCTAACGGCGCCGCCCGTCGTTGACGTTGCTGTTGTTGTTCTTATCTGTGTTATAAATAAATAAATAAATTTGGTGGCACAACATGAAGAACCAGGATTTAGTGACTTACAACTCTTAACCATTCCTGTGTGCGTGTCTGCAGAAATGGAGGGGACCTACAGTTTATTGCCGAATCCGAACGGCTGGTGAGCGGCACTTTTCAATGACAAGAGATACTCTTGGAGGATTTGTCACTTCCTCGCAAGAGCTAGTACCCCTGAAAAAAACTTAAGGTGGAAGCGGCTGGTATTGAACCCAGACCTCTGGCATGACAGTCCAACGCACTAACCATTACGCCACGGGCTACTACTCTTGTCTGTGTGGCACAGATTAAATACATTGGTTCTAAATTAATGGCGACCGCTGTTGCTATTGACTTTTTTAAATAAGATAACTATGCGCTTCAAACAGGATGGCATTAAGTGCCATATAGCGAACGAAATAATCAACTTCGCGAAGAAAGTTATATGATTAACGTATAATTTCGCGTAATAGACCTGTTAAGTTAATTGAACTTCTCCAAGAAATGTTGGGATTGGATGCACCTTTTTTATCATTATTATTTTTTTTTTTTGTAACAATCGACGCATTGGAGGAAGCCAACATTTATCTTGTTCTAAGGAATAACAGCTCACAAGTGCTTGAAAAAGTGGTTGAAAACATTGTCTCTCAACTGACATTCCACAAATTCAAGCATGTCGTGGTGATGTTTCACCCGATTTTTTGTTCCAAAACTTATTGCAGAATAATTTACCTCAACTGAATATTAAAATAAATGGTTATTAATACTGCGTTTTCATTAGAGCAAATGAGGTAATTTCGTTCAAAATTTCCAAATTCAATTTAAAATCATCTCATTTTCCATACAAATTCAAATTTCCAAATGAGGTAATTTCAAACAAATTTGCACAAAATTCGGTAGGAAATTACGTAAAACTTTTATGAACACACCCAAATGGAATCCATTCAAAGTGGAACCCATTCAAAATGACAGAATTCAATGTAAAAAACAACAAAAACAAGCGATTGACAATCTGGACCGACAAACAAAATTAAGAAATTTTAAATGTGAACACTTTTTTTGTAATTTGCCAAATTACCTCATTTAAGCTCTAATGAAAACGCAGTATAAATGAAACTTGTAATATTTTTGTTCAAAACTTCAAAATTTTAATTTTATGTAATACTAAAATAAACTTTTGCTAACTTCAACTCAAACAAAAGAAATTACTCAAAAATAAGGACTGCAAGAAGAAATAAGGAATCTTGAATCTTCTTTAGAAGTGACACACAATATAGTATTTACACTCTTAAGAAGTCTGTAGAAGTACAAAAACAATATATTGATCGAACGGGTCCGACCATTTTGAATGAATTTTCGAAAACCATTTTTGTTTTGGAACAGAAATGTTACTGTTTATTGAGAAAACATTATTATGTTCTTTTGAGTTCTGGGCAAAACTTTTGAATCGATAAAATTTATATTGTCGTAGTTAAAAAATGTACATTATGTCATATGTTGTCAATAATTTGCCTTTTCAAAATTGTGTGGACAGACCATTAAAACCTTCAACAATAATTTTGTTGCCTTAAGCAGCCAAAAGTTAAAGGTTCTTCGCGTGTTGACAACAACCAGCATCTATCAAATTGCGGTCACACATTGGCGAGCACTCAAGGGAATGCATTGTGTGGCCGGGCTGAATGCGTCCGTGAATATGCAAATCAAATAATATATAATTTGAGATTAATTATGCTTCGGTGTTTCAAATGACCATTACAGGTGCAGGTATATCAAACTTATTTTAAAAAGTTAAAGGTTGAAATTTGCATCATGAGGGTACCATCAAACACTATCTATAAAGAGGCCTTCTGGTGCAATGCAGTTGAATGCAAAATCGTAAAAAAGAAAAGAACGCACCACCAAACCACTTTAAAAGTTCTTCTACGTGTCTGTTGCCATCATTTAACTAATTTCCGTTAAAAAAATATGAATCATTCCTTATTGCACGTCAAGGACAATTTGAGAAAGTACTTGAAAGTCATTATGTCTCAAAATGTGTGTGTTCACCACAGGTGGTACGACAAATTTTTGTCAGTAGGAAATATAAAAAAGGAACAGGAAAACTACAACAGACCCATTAGGGCATATTGTACAATGGAACAATAATTATGAAGGTGCTCTTGGCACTAGTTTAGTGCAGCACTTAGATATATTTTTGAAGGTGGTATATGAAAGTGGTAACGTGTGCGTCATTTTGCTGTTGAGAGTACACTTTTCAACAACACAGAAGTTGACAGGAACTCTCCGTTTGTAACTTAACCATGAAAGCTTTTGTCAAGTGTGCATTATAACGAACGGTAACGAAGCAGCTGCTGTGACGTTAAAGTACCCAATAAGGGAAATTATTAAGAGTCTGTTAGACCTGCCTGCATTTCAGGACAAAACTTTTCTTTTCCATTATTCCATAATTTTAAATTTTGTATGTATAATCAAAATTCCATAAATTAATATATAATTTAAATTAAATTTATAGGAAAATGCACGAAAAAAGCCATGCGTCGATTAAAAAATGGCATATTATTTGCATTGAAAGGACATAAATTGTAGATTAACAACTAGGAAATTATTTTCTTTGGAAGCTATCCCCGATCACGCAAGGGCACTCCTTTGATCCAACATATAATTTATTATTAAGCTTAATGCAAGCAGTTACTTAAAAACTAGAAAACAATAATTGAATTCTTAAGACTAACTTGAAACAAAAGGGACATTATAAGAAGGAAATGAAAGGAATTATGTTAGGAACGCCTTTTGGAAAGAGGATTTTGAGAGACTAAAATCAAAAAAGGTTGAGTTGTTACTTTTCCGAAGCACTTTTGACGTTATGTAATTTGGCCATATTCAATACGATTGCAGATGGAAGAGGATCAAGAAAGTTGGTATGACCTGAGACGACGATGATAGTTTACATTCTGGCATATTAAAGAAGAGGCCTAACATAGGTAATATAGAGGGTATTAGTGACGTAGGGATTTGATAATCCTTCATTAAATTTGCTGGCACAACAGCTCATGGAGAACCAGGTACTAGTGACTTACAACTCTCAATAATTCCTGTGTGCGTGTCTGCAAGAATGGTGGGTACCTAACCTACAGTTTATTGCTGAATCCTTACAGCTATGGTGAGCGGCACTTTACTATGACAGGAGATACTCTTGGAGAATTTGTCACTTTCTCGCAAGAGGCAGTAGTCCTACTGGGAATCGACCCCACCCCTTTGACGTGACAGTCCAACGCACTAACCATTACCCCACGGGTTACTACAAAGGACCCCTGATGATGAACTATAAAAGGGTTAGAAGTGCATTATCTGAAAATTACTACATTTAATAGGACTGAATCAAAGATAAAGAGGGTGGAGAAACCCTATGCTTTATGATTGAAAACAATAATGTGATGGGAGATTTTATCAAATGCTTTTTTAAAATCGGTTGCATTTGCATCAAATTCATGGCCAGCTTCCTCGAAAAATTTCAGTCTCGTCTCGGTCTCGGTACTCGGTCTCGCTTAACTAAGTCTCGTCTCGGTTTTGGTCTCGCCTTTTTCTCGTGAAAATTTTAATGTGTAGTCTCGCCTCTGTCTCGGTCTTGGTCTAATCCTTAGTCTTGGTTGATTTCGTGTTTTTTTGGTATTAAAAAGATGTAAGATAAGACGCGTGTTCAGATTGAAAAGATAGAGTACGGTATCTGAGCAGTTTGTTGGTAAGAAAAATGCGGGGTGTGGAGTCTTGTGTGAAGCACGAAGAAAATGTATAAAACAGACTCGTGAATCTGTTTTTCCTTTTGTTGTTGTTTCAAACAGTGAAATTGTAAAATTGTAGTTTTTTCTTTCAATGTTATTGAGGCGAATCAAAGTTTTTAATGTAAACACGATGAAACTTGTCAGTACTCAACTCATGCTTCCCATTATCTAAACATGCAATAAAAGCCGTTTTTTATTATCAGAATTGATACATATGGATCATCGAAAGACATGCAATACAACAACAACACGAGATCCTGCGCTCCATCGGGACAACTTTTCAAGATCTAAAAATTGAGTTCTTACTCTGGCGGTAATTTAAACATTAAAATAAAATGTAAAGAAATACAAGAAAAAATGGGATGGATAAAAAACAGATAAAGTTAACATAATGGTTTGTTTTCTAAAAAAGACTGGGATGCACGTAATTGCTCTTAGTATATATCTTTATCAAGTGCATTTAAGTGTTTAATACTACTTTTATGTGCAGCATCGAAAAATCGAGTTGGATAAAGCTTTAACTACATAAGCTAAAAAAGTGAAAAAGTACAAAAGTGAAAATTTTCAAACTCATTTTGGGATAGTGTTTCTCACAGGAAAACTTATAAAAATGATGCAGAAAGCTTAAATTTTGTTGCAAAAATAAAATGTGTATATTCTTTTAAACAAAACAACTGCGGTAGCTGAAAAAAAAAATATTTTTACTTTTGCAATTTTGCAAAAAGTGGCCAATGTAGTTAAGGCTTAAGAATTTGATATTCAACCCAAGTTCTCTTTTCACTTGAGTTGAATGCTTCATTTTGAGTTAAGTTGAAATAAAATTTTGAAGAATGGTGTAAATTAATTTCAAAAAAATAAATTAGAAATTTCGAATTTTCTGAGGCAAAATTTGAATTTTGTAGAAGTGTTTTAATCCATGTAAATCGGAGCCATCCTTCAATAGATTTTGACAGTTCATGGCCTGATAGGTAGGCAACAAACTATATATTTTTACGTTTCGATAATATTTTTTTCCAAGTGTCACCTAAAAGTCTTAAAGTCACCTTTTTCCGGAGGGGGAAACAAAGTCTGAAAAATGAGCGATTTCTATTCCAACGACATGCATACATAAATCGTACGTATTCTTCTCTGGATTTTCGCAGTGCGCCTATCTGAGTACCTATATCTATGTGCCTATGTTCTTACATAATATGTACATATGTGGTTTGATATTTTAACGCGCATAAAATATTTCGCAAAAAAAAACTTGTGAATATCATAAAAATTGAACATGAGTACATACTAAAAAATAATTAAATAAAAAAATACTTCGTCTAGCGAAAACCGAAACCAAACCACCGAGACCAGCTAGACTCTCAGTGAATTTCGATACCAAAAACACGGCCAATCAAACTGGGTCCACCACAACCTCTCAATACAATATTTCAAGAATCTAATGATGCAGGAAGTAGTAGCCGTGGCGTGATGGTTAGTGCGATGGACTGTCATGACGGAGGTCTAAGGTTCGATCCCCAGCCTCGCCACCTATTTATTAAAAAAAAAAAAAAAAAAACGGCTACTGCTTCTTGCGAGGAATTGACAAATCTCCTGCACAGAAAAGTTCCGCTCGTTAGCCGTTCGGATTCGGCAATAAACTGTATAGGTCCCCTCCATTCCTGCAGACACGCACACAGGAATGGTTTAGAGTTGTAAGTCACTAGGCCCTAGTTCTTCATGAGCTGTTGTGCCATCAAATTTAATTATTTAATGATGCAGGAACTAGGGGCTAATTTAGTACTCCAATCCCGAATGAGCCCCAAATTCCCTTCTCCTTTTAGAAGACAAAAACTGATTTGATGACGTCACCATGCCGTCAAGCATGGGCATGGGTCCACCACAACGGAAATTCAAAAATCTAATGATGCAGAAAATAGGGGCTAATTTAGTACCCCAACACCAAAGGAGCCCCAAATTGTATTCACCCTTTAGAAAGCAAAAATTTTTTATATGACGTCCTTTAAATTCCTGCATAGTTAGATTTTTGAATTTCCGTTGTGGTAGACCCAGCTTGATGGAACTCAAAATTAGATTCATTGGAGATAAATTCAAAATTTAAATTACCAATAAGTCAGTTTATCAAAGTTTGCTTTAAGGAAATTTAAGTTTTTAAATCGTGAGAGAATAAGGGTGGGTAATATCATACTAGGATATAAGTATTAAGTACACTTCATTGTCATAAGCCAGGTATATGACCTTAGAATATGATGACATTTGGAAGACTTATTCTGAACTTTTATAATTCCGACTTACTTCCTCCCACAAATATTATAAGTGATGGTGTAATTTCTATAGTTAGAAATGGGAGCCAACATACATACCTACATATACATATGTAGGTGAAGAAGAGTTGAAGCCCATATTAGACGATACTCTACGAGTTGTACGTAGGGGGTTAAAATCAACTTCGCCAAATCAACGACACAAATATGATTAGTGAAGGATACGTAGAAAACACCTCCGAAACAAGAGACCCTTAGAAGAAGCCGTAATGTAATAAAACACGGCAGATACCTCATCCAACCCAGCCGAAGATGCCTCTGATAGGAAGATTTATGAACCAGCCAAGATATTCCGACCAGCGCAGAGCCAGCGGTACTTTGCAGCAATGTAACTTCTGCCAACCAACGATAAAAGGAACATCCTCTTCTTCGCTGACCCACGATCAGACTACTACCAAGGGTCGATTAGGGGGGTCAAACTCACATTTCATTTCATTTTTTTAAACCGATCGGTACAAATTATAATAATAAATGAAAAAAGACCAAAGGATACTTTTAGCTATTTTCTTAAGAAATCTTATTTGGCTGAGGCATAGCGTTTTTCTTTTTTTTTCTTTTTTTTTCTTTTATGTACTCTCTATTTCATGGCTCTATCTGCTATCCAGCTTTGAAAGTAAATATTGGCTTTTCTCATTGATTTTTAAAAAAAACTTAATTATACATGACTCCGAGCAACCAACACTTTTAAGCGACGATAACATAACAAAAAAATAAAAAATAATATTATTTCTATTAACAAATACATACATAATTTTAAAAATTGTAAAACAATGTTTTTCAAAAAGCTGCAAATAATAAAAAAAAGTTTAAATTTTTCTTAACTTTTTTTTTTTTTATTATTCGCAGAATTTTGTTAAAAAGAGTTTTGAAAAGTAGAATTTTGAAAAGCAGAATTTTGAAAAGCAGAATATTAAAATGCTGAATTTTGAAAGCAAACTGTTGAAAAGTTAAATTTTGTGATCAGAATTTTGACCCAGACAACCCTCGTAACGTAGATATAATATTCAGTGTTTATAAAAAAAAACGCCCTTGACAACTACCGTGGCAAAAATTACATAACACATGCAAGAAAAGAAAACTTTTAAACTTCGGTGAGTCCTATTAGAAACTGACTGGATCAGAATTAGGTATGTTGGTTGGTACGCACAGCAACACATATGGCTGTACTGTAGCCTCTATCGAAGGGTTCATTAAAAAAAAATATAATCCTTGACTTCGGCGCTACATTTTCTTTTGAACCTATATGGACATAGCAAGGGTGTTAATTGCCTTGTCACGTTTCTACGTTTTATGCTAATAATACTTAGTTAAACTTAAACTCTTTATAAAGGTTCATTTTATTAATTTGCATAAATGCAGAGGACAGTAGATGCTCTGAAAAAAAAGAATAATTTGGAGGAGAAGGTTTTCCAAAATTGAGTTTGGGTTTTTTTAATGCCTAATAGACAATAAAATAAATATTAGATACAACGTACAAAGCATTATAATGTTAGTTCGAGCTTGAGAGCATAAAGGGCCGATTGAAGTAGATTCATAGCGAACAAAACAAAAGAATCAACATTTTTTTGCAACACAAGTTTTAATATACCTACTCTAATCAAAAAAATTCACAATTATGTGCAGATTTTTTTTTTTTTTATTGTTTTTTTGAAGAGATGCATCTCTGTTAAAAGTAATCGTATTGAGATGAAACAAAAAGCATTAAAAATCTTTATAATTTTTGTACTGAGAAATTTCAGCAGATGATTTTTTTGAGATCGTCATTGTGCAACCATAAGAAAAAGCACGAGATAAAAATTTTGTTGCAAGAGCATAGTAACTCTTGTAATGAATAAGTGCTTCTCACCTTAGCCGTTTGGAGTCAGCAGTAAACTTTAGGTCCCCTCCAATACTGCCAATAACACGCACACAGCATTGGTTTAGAGTTGTAGGCAGTGATGTTCAAATTCATGTAAAAAAATATTTTTTACCCTTGCTACGTTTAAGTAGGTAAAAAACGCCTATATTGGTGTAAAAAAACGTAAAAATCGCGTAAAAAACTTGTAAATAAAAAGTAAATAAAAAGTAAAAAAAAGTAAATTCCTGAGAAAAAAGAGAGAAAATGAGAAAAATTATTACTATCTGTCAAAATTTAAGTGAATAAAGAAAGTTTGCAGTCATTCAAGTAAGTTGGAGTTATTTATAAAGTGCGAAAAACAGTATTATTAAGGCTACTTCCTGTAAAAAAAGTATTTTTCAGATTAGGAAAAATCTTTTTATTGAAATCGAAAGATAAAACAATTAATTAAAGCATTTTATAGTGACGGAAATGGAAAAAAAAAATGAAAACCCAAAAGTTTTTTTTAGAAACCGCACAGAATAATCAGCTTCAACCATCATCTTCAGTTTTGAAGCTATAATCAATTTTCATTATTTTCCACGTTTTATTTTACTTTTTTAAATTTTTTACTTTTTTTACATAAGCATATTGAACACACAGCAGGTAAAAAACTAACGTAAAAAACGTAAAAAAACTATTTAAAAAACATAAAGTAAAAAAGTCGAACAACACTGGTTGTAGGTCACTGAGCCCTGGTTGTACACGAGCTGTTGTGCCACCAATTTCATTTATTTGTAATTTTAATTTTAACTGCGTAAAAGTTATTATTTTTTAAGTTTTTGTATTTGATTATGAATTAATAAAAGATTCTATAAAAAAAAAAATGTAAAACCCAGTTTTCTATTTATTTAATAATAATATTGTATTGGTACATTTACCTGTATTTACCTTATTACATTATATATACGTACTTCTTATTGCTTTGCAAGCGGAAGGAACTTCTTCATTTAAAGTAAATTTAACACAACCCAGCTTAAATTATTTAATGAAAGTGTTTGCACAAATTAAGAACTTATTCATGAAAGCAACTCCTTGTTTCTTTCCCTTTTCTCTTCAATTTCCAATTAGCTTAAATTCATTCCATTTACAAACACATTGGCTCAACATTATACATCCCACAAAAAGCTAAATGTATAAACCAGAAATAGGATGGAGGAATTAAATACAACAAGTCGAAATTCGCTTTTGAATTGGCTGCAATTTGAAATACTATAACACAAACATCAAATATAACAGTAAGTCGAAGGGATGAAAACACCCTACTTTCTTGATCACCCCCAGAAGCAACCCAGCCATCAGAGCTAGTATAGAATATTGAATTGCATATTTGAGTGCGTTGAGCTGAAGTAGGTTTGTAAGAATAATGTTGTATGTTAAAAATTAAAAGAATTGCACACCCAACGATACGATGAAAGCGAAAGGCACAAAGCTACAGATCCAGCTTTGCCATACAGTCAAGCCAGCTCTTAAAAACCAGCAACGATAGGATAGGTAGGCAAAGACCCTCGACGATTTCTTGTTTTTAGCTCGTTACTTTTTACTGCTGCCGTATTTTATTCGTAAACTGAACGAACTTTCTTTGTTTCTTTTATTTCGAAAGAAGGGATTTTGCTTAGATGTCCATGTACTTTGTTGAAGGTAGTCTTATTATCCAACCACCAAGGTGCCCAAGTATTAATTTACAACACCTGCACATATTTAAATATACATATGTATCTGTAAGGTGTTGTATATACACGTATGCCCCAGTACTTTGTACGAACATGGATTTCACAGAATTCTTTTGCCACTTTTATGAATTTTTCTCGGAGAAAATCATTCACCTTTTGCCCAACCATGTAAAGCAACATTTTTCAGAACTTCATATCGTTGTATATGCAATAGCAGTAGCCAAAGAAAAATTGAAATACGGAAAACTCCTGGTTAAAGGTGGCTATCATTTTGAAAGAAATGGCCTTGTTACGGCGATAAGAAAATGCAGAACAACAACTTCGCACCGGGTGCCGGTGTTGGAAATACTTGCAGCGCAGTTAAAATTCGTTACACTGGATCTCACCTTTTACACTTTGCGCTTCGGTTTCAACTTTTATGAGCTCCAAGGGCTTTCTTCCCGTAGAGTTCTTGTATTTCTTCATCGTCTTTACTGGCTCCTGCAGAGTCCTTCTCAGGACCAACACCTTTCAGGTTAACTCATGTATAATGTATGCAATTTTCTGTTTACCACCCACCCGACTGCTGTACAAATTTCAAATTTTATTTTCCTGACTGGCGTCTTCTTATTTTTATCACTTACAACATGCACGCTGTATCTACAACATGGGTATGGTTAGGGATGAAAACTTATATATTTTTTTTCCAATGGCTCTGATGTAACAAGACAACTGCCTTTTTAAACATTTCAAATATTATGGCTTCTATGAGTATCTACCATTACCTTTATTGTACTTTTATATCCGATAGCAAGGCAGAAGCATCTTATATTCTGCTTGAAATTATTATCTCTAACGGCTGACTGCAACGATGAAAATTTTTTAATTTTTTTCCTTTCACATCAAAAGTTGTATCTGCAATTGTAAGTGTAATTTAAATTCAAATGTGAGAACAGTTTGTTTGCGCAGACAAAATACAGGAATTTAATTTGCTGGAAAATGCCCACCAAAAACTGATTTTCAGGGGCGAAAATGAATTATATTATGTTTATATGTATATCTTATTGTATAGAGGGTGATTCGCATAAGATGTGACAAAAAGCTAGAGCGTGTAGGCTTAGTTAAAACAAGAAACAAAAACATATGGGAAGGGCAGTCTATTTCCCCCCGTTTAGGCGGGAGGGGCAATTTTCTAAAAAATCGATTTGAAATAGAAAAAACAATAAATAAAAAACAACGGCAACACTTACAATGTCACGCTATCCTTTTTTTAAAAGCCAGTAATCTGTTCTTTATTTTGTTTTTAACTTAAATTAAACGCTCTCGAAATTTTTGTC
Source organism: Epistrophella euchroma (assembly GCA_947049315.1). Classification (NCBI taxonomy): domain Eukaryota; kingdom Metazoa; phylum Arthropoda; class Insecta; order Diptera; family Syrphidae; genus Epistrophella; species Epistrophella euchroma. The sequence goes on along the minus strand of OX346245.1, from coordinate 101,010,495 downwards.
ACACGTTGTGCGAATCAGTCTTTATTAAACTAGCCGACCCGTGCTCGCGTTGCTTCGCAAGCTTTAAATATACTTATTAATATGAGTAGGTAAAAGTACCTATATCAAATGCTTCATGAGAATAACCCCAATTTCTAATATATTATTAACAAAAATTTTATATACATACTTCCATATGCTTTCCGTAACCAAATAAAGAATTTTGTTTTCTCTCACTGAAATAGTTTCATGATGTTAACTATACATTTCCTTAGACGGACAACAGTGTTGCGACCGTCACCGGCTAAGGGAACTTGCACTGTATTTTATTCCTTACTCCACTCAGTTGAAATCAGTAATGTTTCATTTTCATAATCTTCATCAGCTTTCAGTAAACCTTTTTTTTTCATGCTGCTTCCTACTGAATGCCCTGCCCATTTTTCTCTCAAAATATGTACATTTATGTAACACTTCGGTTCACTGCAGAAGAAGCAAAAAATAAACACACTGCGCACGGCAATTGTGCCCATACTTAAAATATGTAGATATGTAAAAAAATAAATAAATTTGATGGCACAACAGCTCATGAAGAACTAGGACCTAGTGACTTACAACTCTCAACCATTCCTGTGTGCGTGTCTGCAGGAATGGAGGGGACCTACAGTTTATTGCCGAATCCGAACGGCTAACGAGCGGCACTTTTCTGTGACAGGAGATACTCTTGGAGGATTTGTCAATTCCTCGCAAGAGGCAGTAGCCGTTTTTTCTTTTAAATAAATAGGTGGCGAGGCTGGGGATCGAACCTTAGACCTCCGGCATGACAGTCCATCGCACTAACCATCACGCCACGGCTACTACATGTAGATATGTATGTAACATTTTAGTTCGCTTAAGAAGAAGGAAAAAACAAACACACTACGCATTGGAAAAATGTAAATGAGTGGATGAGCGAACAATTGAGTGGACAGGACAGAGATTCAGAAGTAAATACACAAAAGAAAAAGCACAAAACACAGAAAGATAATGAAATGGAACAAAGCAGCAACCCAACCCAGTCATTGCGATTGAATCGAATTCATAGATGCAAAAATACAAAAAGTTGATAAATCTATAATTTGTAAATAAATTTATTTCTCAGCTTGTAAGTACAGTTAAGAAATGATTTAGAGCTTAAAATTTGCATAAAACTATTGACTTTATACAAAAAATCCCATTTTTGTAAAATATCAAGCAGGTTTAAAAGCATAATTGAATATGTTGGTCAACTTCGACAAAAAAGTGTCCGAAATTTTCTTAAAAGTTAATAATCTAATTCAACAAATATATTTAACAAATAAAAAATATCTATTTACATGACTCAAAGAATAAGGAAAATTATAAAATTTGTTTCAAGTAAATCGGTTGAATACTTTCTGAGAAAAACGCGGACAAACAAAATATTTGTTTCGTGTTTATATAATAGTAATAGCATAATGAACTTTGTATGTATATTTATATATAATAGGGAGCTATTCTGAAAATGTGCCTAGCCAGACCTAATGGGATTGGGAGGTTTGGCCAGTTGAACTCCCAATATCTTAAGGAAAGACTCCGTGCAATAAGTCCCCAATGAAATAACCCCTAAACTAAAAATGAAATACCTCCCCAAAATGTAGTTTTTTCATATGAAAAAACTCCCCAAAAATGCGAATTCATTTCATCGGTTTTTGGGGACTCCTATTTCATTTTCAAATTGGGTGGTTTCATCTTTGTATTTTATATACAAAGATTTTATGATGAAAAAAGGTCCCCAAATTCAACTATGAAATAAGTGCCCAAATTTGGGTACTTATTTTAATCTTCATTTTTTCAGCGATTTTCGACTTCTAGTAACAACAAAATGTTGAATCTAAATGAACGGAGGGTATCATCGCCGGCACGGTACAGCACGCGCGTTTCGCCCATGCTGTAATGGAGGCATAGCAGTTGCTTTGAGATTCATTTTCCTGTATTCATGACATTCATGTTTTCAAATTTTTATTTCTACATTGTTTTTTGTATTTATGACACACAAATCGAAGAGAAGCCACGCCAGTCTATTTCAATACATTGAACAGATTGGGCCCTACCAATAATCAAATTTAGTTATGACTTAAATATTTCAGTAAAATGAACCATAATGCAATGAGCTCTAAATAATAAAACGTAAATGGTATTACCTAAATATTTATGTGGACTATAAATAATGAACCATGTATCAAATTAACTCCAAAAAAATGAGAATATAATGTTTGGTCAATTATTTAGGATCCATTACGTTATGGTTAAATTCACTGCAATATTTAAGTCATAACTCATAACTAAATTTGATTATTGGTAAGGCCCATTATCGTCAAGATGTGTCCAAGTGTCCATCGATAATTACGGACTACGAAGGTGGCATGCGAAAATTTTTAATCCAGGGTTAATTTTTGTGTGCAAGGTCAACCGCGATTTTTGGCACCTCATTTATGGGATACTCACAAAAAAGTATGCCATTTGAAGGGCCACTGGATAGGATACTAATAAAAGGTGAGGTAATTTCAGTTTTTTTTTTTTTTTTATAAATTCATTTTTATTTTCATTAAACTTATAACTATCTTAAAGCTAGACAAAAATTCATAAAAACTAGCCTACTTATCAATAACTTACAACTAACTTACTGGCCCCATTCGGGCGCTCTAAACTGAACAATAACTTAATGCTAATGCCTTTCGGCCTAACGTAATTTAAGTAATTGGTCAGGTATGTTTTTTTTTTTTTAATTAATTTTTAAATAATACCTATAAGTCTTTAAGCACCTCATTTATGGAATTTCAGAAAGATAATCATGAAATTTTAAAGGTCAGTAAAAGGTCAGGAAGTTTCAGTAATTGGTCAGGCATAGATTTTTTTAAATACTTTTTTACAGTTTTTTTTTAAGGTCATATGGATTTTTAGCACCTCATTTATTGGCTATTCGACAAAACTGTATGCACATGTACAATGCACATATACCATCTGAAAAGCTACTTTATCCTTATAAAAGTTCAGGCAATTTCAGAAATTGGTCAGGCTTAGTTTTTTTTATGATTTTTTAAAGATTTGTTGAAGGTGATTTCAAAGTCGTATAGACTGTTAGCACCTCATATATGGGATATGCGAAAAAAATATACATCATCCAAAAGGAAGTCCTGATAAAAGTTCAGAAGGTCAGGTAATTTCGGAAATTGGTCAGCCAATTTTTGGTTATGAATTTTTTTAAAATATTATTTTCAAGGTCGTAGAGATTTCTAGAACCTCATTTGTCAAAAAAAAAATAATACCATCTGAAACGTAACTTAAGAGGTCAGCTAGTTCCAGAAATTGGTGAGCCATATTTTTTTATTTTAATGATTTTTTAAAGTTTATTATTCTTCAACGTCATAGAGTTATTGGCACCCCGTTTGTGGAATTTTCAAAAAAAATTTATACGATCTAAAAGATAACTCAATCCTCATAAAAGGTTAGCTAATTTCAAAAATTGATTACTTAAACATTTTTTTTTTTAAATCAATATTTAAAGTTTTTTCCAAGATGACAGTAAGACAGCACCTCATTTGTATCCCACAAATTCGGAAAAAATATTCACCATCTGCAAGGTTATTTAATCCTCCCAAAAGGTCAGCTAGTTTCAGAAATTGGTCAGCTCTGGATTTTTCTTTTAATGGATTTTTAAAGTTTTTACGGAATTCTCCAAAAAAAAAATGCATAGGTACTAGAGGTCTGCATCAATATATATTCATTTAATCTATTCAAATGGTTTCACTACTTCAGTATACTCAATTCACAAAACATATTTAAGCAATTGCACCACAATATGGTACTCACAAAAAGAAACAAAACGTGTACAACTTTCATTCTTTGATATCAGAACGAGTACAGTGCTAGTTTCTTTTCCTTTTCGTGGGTACTCAAATTTAAATGAGTACTCAATTATCCATACACATTTTATGAATTCCCAAACTAAATCATGAGTATTCACTGTACTGCTGAGCGAAAGACTTGCACAAATTTCATTTTGTTTAAGCATCGAAGAATGAGGCAAGAAAAACAAGCCTGCAACTGCAACTGATCCGTTCTACTCTCGAAGAATAAGAAAAATTGATTTTGTGCGAGATCACAGATCAACTTAAGCTATAAGTAAAGAAGATTGTCAGATCTGTTAGTTAAAATTCTGTCCCAAATGTCTTACAATCGTCTGCACACACAATTTTGTCTGGCAATGTTGTCAGAAACGTCATTGTCAGGTAAAATATCGGTCAGTGACCAATTACTGAAAGTACCTGACCTTTTATGACTTTTTATTTACCTTTTAAATTGCATACTTGTTTTTCTTAAATTCCATAAATGAGGTGCTAAAAGTCTTGTACTGTGACCTTGAAAAAAAATTTAAAATTAGGTAATTAAAAAAACCAATGCCTGACCAATTACTGAAATTACCTCACCTTTTATCAGTATCCAGTCGCCCTTCAAATAGCATACTTTTTTTTCGAATATTCCATATATATGGGCTGCTAAGATCCTAGAGCCTTAAAACATTGAGAGTAGTCCTCCCCTCAGGCCACTCTCGAGAGCAAACTGGCAAGTGGGCACACTATCTTGAGAGTAGCTCGCGGGGAGAAAACTTTTTACTCTCGATACTCGAACTTTTTGATAGTTACTTACAAGTTGACCCACGTTTTGATCACTATCGGTGATAGTATATCGTTTTGAATGATCCAGTTTTTTTTTGGGGGAATTCGAATACTTAAATAAAATATTTTATCCCTTGAAGGTTACAGCAAATGTTTTTTTTTAAGATAAGTTTTTTTTTTTATGGATGAGAATCTGCTTGAGTGTTTTGAATGGCAGATTCTTCGGGTGATTTTCGGTCCAGTGTGTATAGAAGGATAATGGAGGAGAAGATTCAACGAACGAGCCTTACGGGCGGGCTTTACAGCCACGTCGACTTGGTCAAAAATCTGAAAACTCTGCGGCTGAGATGACTAGAACACGTGGAGCGTTTGGAAACGGAATATCGTCTTACCGATGCACAGTGGTTCCACCAATAGGCCAAAAGGTGAAATCTCAAGATTAAAATTATTTATTAATTTGTATGAAAATTTTTTCTCTTCTAACGGGACAGATTATTCCCAGCCATATTTTTCCTCTAAATTGTTTTCATTATGGTAAGATCGATCATGAAAGTTGTGTATTTTTCCAATTTTAGCAAAGGTAAAAATTTCATTTTTAGCATTTACAATCACGTAAAATATATTTTATTTTTTTATAATTGCTTTTGAAATGTGAGTTATGAGAGCAGGAGGTATACATATGTAGATAATTTATGTATATTTTTTAGTATGAAATATGTCAGGTTTTTATGTGAAAACCGTCACTCAATTGAGGTGTAATATAATTAGGGTAATAACTTCTGTGCCCCCTGCTTGCCCCTAATAAAATTTACATATTTATTTAGGCTTAATTATCACCTTTCAAGAGATATGAGTCATTTTGCGAAAATATGCAAACGTTAAAAAACTTACGTTAATTCGACAAAGAAATTTGTTTTTATTCAATTTTAGAATCCACCAAAATCTCTAAACGACTTGATATATTTAATATTTGTTGTAAGGTGAGGAAGCTTGGAGATGCTTCCAAAAATGAAGAAACTTTAAAGAGGTTTTAAAATGTCTATAACTTTGTGATGACAAATGGTGCAACACGAAATATTGCCCATATGGCAGTTAACTGAAGAAGTTGCTGTAGGAACTGAAAATGTTTAGGGAAAAAATATGCGGAAAATTTCAAGAGTTACCACCAACACTCATTTGCTTAGTAGACTGTTCATTTTCTTCGGACTCACTTTTATCAAATGCTCGTGCTCTTGAAAGAACTAACAAAAATCAAGTTTACCCAAAGAGGTGTTAGACTTATTGCACTATAACTACTCTAATAAAAACATTTAAAAAGTTAAAATAACGACTTTATTTATATAATATATTTAGTGTTATTTGTCATTAAATACCTACGTAATTTTCATACAAACAAAACCACTGTGCGACGTATGCGTAATAGAGGAAGACCTCGGCTTATATGGCACGCATATTAATCAAGGTTGACCTCAATCAACGTAAATAAGTGAAGGGACCGAGCTGGCTGGAAAGGTCATCTGGGGACTGAAAGAGCCATCTTAAGCAAGTTAGTAAAAACGTATTAAATAAAACAAGTGACGAAAACTGTTCCAAGCGCCCTCTTATCCTCAGATATATTACGGATATGTATCCAACATATTGTTAAACAAAAATTTGCCGTTGTCTTCTACTGCGTGCTTCTACTTATAACAAAACAATGCAAATACCATTAATCAAAAATCAATTCACGCAAAATCACCCGAAGAGAATTAAAATTTATATAAAAACATCACTAATACAAACAAAAATGGAAAAACGAAAATGACAATTGGAAGTTTTGAATAACGCATAGTTTTCTTTTTCGTTATGTTATATGCATAGGTATATACATTAAATACGTATATATCTATTTTTAAATGGTTTGGATATTTCAAGATAATTTGAAAACAAAATTTTTTCTTAGCTCGGATGAGGAACCTGCAGTCACGCTCTCGAAATTTGCCCACAAATCTAACACCAAAACCAACCAAAGTGTGCATAAGTCTCCCGTTGCAAACAACAACGCTAATGATGGCCAAGAAAAAACTGAGTGCCCTTTTCCGGAGCTAACCAACATCAGGTACCTACAATACCCTGTCATCGAGTGCGGCATTAAAAGCAACCAACCCCAATGCTGCTTTTGCGGTTCATCTACATTTGCATACTTCGTACTGCAAAATTATTCCATGATTCTTCTTTGTGTAGAATGAACCAAATGTATTAGTATGAGCTGTTGAAAAACGGTAAAGGGACGTTAGAAGGGGCTTAAGGGTGAAGGTGCTTGGATGCAACTACTACAATTGTTGGCCCCATAGCTCGCAATCGCAATTTACACTTCGAGCAATGGCGAGCTTAGTGCTCTGCTGGACTTTTGGCCAAAAATGTTGTACCTAAGATGTGATGTGGTAACAGTTCTTTTGTTCACTGCAAACCAGTATGGAATGGGTCTGGTGGCCCTGGACGGAGGAAGGTTTTGCACTACACGTCCTTGTTGATGACTATGACGACGTCGTCGTCGTCTACTTTGCTCTCTCCACCATATATACGTTTGCTGTTCATTTTAGTTTGGAGCTTCTTTTGAGCATCGAAATTACATATTCAAGTCGCGATCACTTCACAGGGTTTTCGTCTGGCACGTGAAGGAGATATTGCTGCATGATGATGATGATGATGCTGGTTCTGCATGCACAGCAGAAATTCAATTTGATTTTCACTAAGGAGAGATGTCTTTCTTTTAAAAGAAAAGCGTAAAATAAAAATCAAATATAAGAAATTTCTTTTTCCTTTGAAAACATCTTCAGAAACTTTGCACGAATTGACTTGGCCTGCTTTACACAAAGAAAGCGGAAGACAAACCCAAACATGGCAAAAAGGCAATTTAGGTTCAGTTGCTGCACAAACACTATAACCTATCTAAACAACTCATCGATGATACCTTCATCAGGCACCTCCACCTCGCCGCCGCCACTATACTGACTGCTCATAGTAGAAGCCGCCAATATAAGGGCCACACCACAATAATCGCCTTCATGCTCAATAGTTAGATGGCAATCGACCCAGTCAGATATGGGGAATGTTATAAAGCAGTAAATCTTTCATTTAATTTTTATAAGAAGCACGACTACGATTCGGTTTAGCCTTAGATTTTTTTTAATTAAAGTTTTAAACAATAACATATTTTTTTTTTTTTGAGTGGACAACACCTACTTTCTTTATAGGTATTTTTAAAATTTTATTTTTTTTTCGTATTTTTCTCGGGCTGTGGGATCTAACACCCCACCTTATGTATGGGATATTCGCAAAAAAATAAGTATGCAATCTTAAAGGTCGGTAATTGGTCATAAAAGGTCAGGTAGTTTCAGAAATTGGACAGGCTTAGAAAATTTTTAATCCAGGGTTAAAATTTTTCGATCACCCGCGATTTTTGGGACCTCATTTATTAGATATTAGCAAAAATAAGTATACCATGTGAAGGGCCACTGGATAGTGATAAAAAGTCAGATAATTTCAGTAATCGGTCAATATAGGTTTATTTAAAATTAATTTTTAAAGTTTTTTTTTTTTTTTCAAGGTCACAGTAAAGCACTTCATTAGTCGAATTTAGGAAAAACAAGGTATGCAATTTAAAAGTTCAGCAAAAGGTCATAAAAGGTCAGGTAGTTTCAGTAATTGGTTAGGCAAACATTTTTTTTAAAATATTTTTTAAAGTTTTTTGAAGGTCATTACAAGGTCACATGAGTTTTTAGCACCTCATTTATGGGATATTCAAAAAAAGTATACACCATTTGAAAGGTTACTTAATCCTAATTAAAGTTCAGGCAGTTTCAGAAATTGGTGAGCTGTAGATTTTTAGTTATGAGTTTAAAATAAAATGAAAGGTCATTAACCTTTACCTTGAAGTTTTCTTTTAAAAATTATAAAAAAGAATCTGACCAATTTCTGAAACCATCTGACCTTTCATGGGGATTAAGTAACCTTTCAGATGGTCTATATTATCTCTTGAACCTTGAACAAAAATTTTAATTAATGTAAGGAACTTCGTAATAAGCTTACGTGATGTGTATCAACTTAGCAGGTCACTTTTTCCGTCGCGGAATAATTAGTTGCTACTTAATTGCTAATTAGTCACGCAAAAAAAAAATGAATTGCTCTGTTGTTTTGCGAGAAAATGGGAGTCCTGCTAAGTTGACGTGAACTTAGCAGGTCAACTTTCTTAAAACTATAGATAAACGGTCCGGGAGTGAATATATAAAGAGAACTACTTAATTGCTAAATAGTTACGCAAACAAAAAATTGAATCACTTTTTTCGTTTTCGAATAAATAGGGATGATGTCATTATATAAGGACACCCATTTTCTATCAAACCAAAACAGCGATTAATTTTTTTGCGTAACTAATTAGCAAATAAGTAGTTTTCATTATATGTACATACATATATCCACTCCCGGACCGTTTATCTATAGTTTTGAGAAAGTTGACCTGCTAAGTTGACGTCAACTTAGCAGGACACCCATAACAATCGAACATGACATACGGTGATAGAGAACACGAAAAAAGTGGGTCCCCCAATTCCGTCTGTGTGTATGTCGGTCTGTACCACGGCCTACAGCCTAAACCCCCGAAGCGATTTTCTTCAAAATTGAAGCAAAAGATTTTTGGTGATTTCCTATAGGGGAAATCGAGATTTTTTTAGCCCAAAAAATAACAGTACTTGCCATAGGACCATTTTAAAAAAAGTTATTTGTCTCAAAAACTGCTCTAACGATTCTTTTTAATTTTTTGTGTGTACTGGTTGTGGTAAGGTTTACATTTTGATGAAAAAACCATTTACTGCCTGAACAGAATAGAATGAGAGCTGTCGAAAAGTGTCGTACGTTATTTTTTCTACCTGTCCATAATGCAGCTGTACAGCTTTGAATGTATTTTGAAGAAAAACAAAAGAATATTCGTGTGTACAAGCTCAGAATTCACATTTTTTGTTTCCAATAATTTTCCTTTTAATAAATAATTTTTTCGCGATACAAATAACCACAATATTTTTTTCCGACCCAAAAAGTTGTTTTTTTTCTTCATACAAATTGAAATGTCAAAAGTGTCGTACGTGAAAAGTTAAAAGTTGGTGAACTCTTCCGTCTGCGTCTGCAGCTCAGTATGCGGCTACGTTTCGTTGTGTTCGCAACATTGAATTTGCGTGTATTCAATATTTTGACAGCTATTCGAGCTCCGGCTCCAGTTCCGTGTCCGTCATCATTCTGTTCAGCCAGTTAACCAAAACCGTTATTAACAGTACCAATTAAAGTCTTGAATTTGACAAAAGACTTTTTAAAAAGATTTTATTAATTATTCGTAAAAGACTTACGCCCAATTTCTTCACATAGGTACTAAGCTAGCTTAGAACCCGATCTAGCTGGACCAGGTACTAGCTCTGTTACTGGGTCCCAACGAAAAGTTAGTACCTGAGCATTTCTTCACATTCCTAGTACCCGATCTAAGTTCACACAGCAGTACTAGGAACTTAATACGTCTAAAACTGGTCTAATACTGATTTTGACAACATTTTGGCATTTTAAAAATTATTTTGATGTTTATTTAACATTTACATCAGTTTTTGTGAGGATTTGAATAAATTTCAAACAGAATTTGCCTGCCTTTGATCGATTTATTATGTATGTCAAATTGTTAAATAAATAAAATACATTTATTATAAGAAGATGAATATAATAATTATATTGTCGTGTGTTGAATTGAATTTCTTTTTATTAAAAATATGTGAATATCGATTTTGTGTTTGTTGTAATGATTTCGCTAAACTTGTGACTTTTCGTAGTATTTAGAATTAAGTTTTTGTGTTCGCGTTTAATCACGGACCTACTAATAGGATTACCAATTTCGTCGGCTTCAAAATGTGTGCGCACAATTCAAATATTAGGTGAAATATTTGACCGATCATCAATTCCATTTTTTAACAATGTTTAGTCCGCCTACGATATTTTCCGGTTACGTCAAGGGTCAAGGAATCGGTAAAATGCATAAGCGGCCACTCAAATTCTGAAAATTTTGCTGGCTTTTATGCAATGCAAAACCTTTGGTTACCAATATTTTCATAAAATCGGCAACCGCTGTATAGATAATACCTTGACTATTTTAAAAAAGTTGAAAATCTAAAAACAAATAAAATTAGAGAAAAAAACGCGAAAAGAATTGTCATCACCAAAAACGAAATCCATTTTCTACACAAAAACATCACCCATTATACAAAATTGAAAAACCAAAAAAAAAACTAGAATCAAAATTAACAATGTTAATAAAAAAAACGCACTTATTACCTATTTCTTCAGAATAACAGGCAAGAAATGATGAAACCAAATGCAAATCATTGCTCTGATTTGAGTATTAACCTGCTAGACTGTCGATTTCAAGGTCCTAGCTTAAACCAAGTCCTAACTAGTTCTCGGTACCAATTTGACAGGACTAGGGCTTAGTACTTATGTGAAGAAATCATTTGGTACCGATTTGAGTACTAACAACTGGTATAATAACCAGGTCCTAGCTGATTTTGAGGAGCTAGCTAGTACCGCGTCCTAACTAGTACTCGGTACCAAATTGACAGAACTAAGCCTTAGTACTTGTGTGAAGAAATGAGTTGATACCGATTTGAGTACTAACTTTAGGACTAGTACCGGTACTAGCGTTAGGACTCTGTGAAGAAATTGGCTGTTAGATGATATTTTTGGTGATTATGTTGGTCGAGTCTATATTGGTGACTTTCTTAATGGAAGGTATTCTGGTGACTGCTTAATGCAAGGTATTCTGGTGACTTTCTTGTTGAAGTCGAGCATGATGACTTATTAATCATCGATACTTCTTCTTATGGGATCTGCTTTGTGTATATGTATCTGCAATTCAGCATCAATTCCGGATGCATGATTGTTTTTGTTTAGTCTGGATATGAGATGCCTTGTTTTGTTTAGTCTACAAAATATGAGTCTAATTGAAGTGATGTTGTAATTTGAGATGCCTTGATTTGTTAAGTCTGTGAAATGTATGTATAATTAAAGTGATGGTTGCTTATGAAACCATCCTAAAGGCTCTGTGCTGTCAGCCGCTGTTGCTGTTCTTATGTTTATAGGGACCTCGACTGTAACTTACCTGCCATAGAACCGTTTTTTATGTTTTCAATTTTCTCGATTGATTAACTGATTTTGATCAAAGTTTTTACTTAGGAGGTCCTATCAAGTTAGAATAATACTGCGTACAAATATTTTCCAAAAATTTATTTTTTGGATTTATAAAAAACAGTTCAAAATTTGTTTTTTTTTTGAAAAATCATTTTTGAAGTTATTTTTTTGATTTTTTTGATATTGTGGTTTTAGTTGTAGGTATATTATTATATTCATAAAAATAGCATACTAAATTTTTTTCTCAAAATTTCAAGAAATTTTATTTATACGAAATAATTTTTTTAAGACAACCGCTCCAACGATTTTAAAAATTTGTCTGCATAAATTCGCATTTTTCCAAGAATTGAGATGGCGTTCGTCATTCTGAGATTAAAACATTTAAAGTACTTGTATTATCAATTTAAAGAACGTGTTTCGTGCTTTTATTCCATATTCAAATTTCCATGCTTCAAATTATTAAATGGATAAATATATTTGTGACCCTAGGACAGCAAGGTTCTAACTGATATTTTTGGTAAAATTGAGTTATATTATATTGCATTGCACTAAAAATGATATGGTCTTTCGATTTCCGCTATTCGCATAAGTCTATCTCTTACAGTTTCGTAAATATTTGAGCAATAGAGTTCTATCTACCCCAGTTTTCATTCGATCTTTAAGCTCACAAGGTTCTAACCTGCCAGATAGAACCTTGTGTACTTAAGATAAATAAATAAGTTTGTAGATAGAATCTATTTGCTTGACAGATAGAACCTTCTTGTGATGTTAAATTTGTAAGTAAACCGTGACACAAAGTTCTATTAGGCAGTTAGAAACTTCTTTTGCGTCAAGTGCACTATCGTTGAGCAACAAAGTTCTATCGATTTTTTTTGAACTTAAATTACTAAATAATTGTTAAGTATATTTTTAATTTATTAATTGTAAAAAATTCAGGAAAAATTAAAATGCAGGTAAACATTCACACGTTTTTATTAAAATCAATATAGCAAAGTTATTCAACACGAAATATTCAACCTCATTTCTCTCGAAAGTGATGTGTGTGCATGTGCAGTTAGAACCTTTTTGTCATAGGATCGCGATATATATAATTATTATCTAATTATGTGTTTTATATTTCACTTAATCTTTAAAATTCGAAGAAACTTTTACTACAAGAGCAAGTTCGTGCGACTTAGTCGTGCATTTTATTTAGAGGGTGTGCTTTACATTGCATATATTATTAACATTACGGCGGAAAATGCACATCAAGCCGTTTGACATACACTTTGCAGATAAAAGTTAAACGCCGCCGTATTAAAATGACAATACCTCAGTAACCACATTGCTCATCTCGAAATTCAATTCCCTCAAAATTCAATTCTCACCACTGCTTAATTAATTAATCAAAAATTAAACAAAAATCCCTTAAAACATGCAAAAATGCACGTACAAGCCATATTAAAATGACAATATCTCAGTTACCACATTGAATTTTGGACTGTTTTAAGTGTTTCGAACCTGCGATTTTAGAGTTTCGCAAAAAAAAAAATATGTCGGGCGATGTATTTCATGAGCTCATCATATTTATGCAATAAAAAATAATAAATATAAACAATTTGCAGTTTGTATGGGATTTTCAACTGCCTATAACTTGGTAACCAAGTCGAATTCCAAAATGCTCATAGGCTTAAATAAATGCTAATCTCATGATTTAATTTGCTCAGCCAAAAGTTTAATTTGCAAAATTCTCATTAATTAATTACATAAACAATTAAATTTTTAGCCCAGAAAATAGTTGCAATTTACAAGTAACTTTTATAAGTAGTCGTATTTTAAGGTGCGATTACGTTTCAACGCATACGATATAACCGTCCTCAAAAAGTCGAATTTAGCTCTTTCCCTCATCCACCTTCTAATGCGGAATCGAAATGGATTCAGCCAGAAGACAAAAATGCGTCTCAACAGGCATCTTCTCAGACCCATCATTACGTACTAAGTTACATATATACAAAACCAGCATGAAAAAGGTTATAGTATTTGAGAAAATACTGCGGATTTTTGCAGGGCTCCACTTCGACCGTCAACGATCAAAGCACGTGAGCAAACAAAGACTCTGGACATGATCAACGCTGCAAAAGGACTGATTAGCAACAGCCAACAATCTACCATCCGAGTGCACTGCTGAAAACTATCACACGCGAAAAAATACAACCCCAGGCACGATACCTAGATTTGAGGCATTGCTGGATGAAGGAATTATTTCAATCAACGACAACGAGGCAATCCAATTCTATGAGAATGCTGCGTCAATCTACCACCCCACCCACATAGCCTCACAAAGCCAACCGGAGTTAAAACATCCCTAAAACAATCATGATTTATTTATTTATTTATTTATATCATCCGTCGACTTACATCTATCAGATAAACATTGACAATAAAAAAAAAACCTATAATACAAAAAACAAAAAGTAATAGTAAATATACATACACAAAATACATTACAGACATAATAATTAAATACCTAAGTGTAAGCACCAGTTAAATTATGTTAAGAACATATTCTGTTTAAAAATTGATCTTAATTGAGTAAGGTCGATTACATTGCAAATAGAGTTGTAAGCGGTACAAGATTTGACTATAGTGTCACTACGACCATAATTTGTTCTATGATAATCAACATAAAAAAAGTTTATGGATCTTATAGGAGCATAAGTATTAAATAGATAAAGAAGAGGAGGACATACAATATGGTTCATAAGAATATCTCTAGCAAACATTATTAAAAAATATTTTCTTCTACTTTGAAGATTCATTAACCCAAGAAGATTACACCGATCTATATAAGAGGGAGCGAAATCCCAATCCAGCTTTCCAATAGCATAACGTGTGAATCTCTTTTGAATGTTTTCAATTCTAGAACTGTGACATACATAATGTGGATCCCATATCACACAACAATACTCCAAGACTGATCTCACTAAGGATGTATACAAAGATTTCAACGCGTGAGGATCAGAAAAATCCTAAGAGTTTCTTCTGATAAATCCTAACATAGCATTGGCTTTTGAGATTATATAATCATAATGAGGTAAAAAGCTTAATTTATAATCAAAAATTACACCCAAATCCATTTTAAAATTGACTCTGGTTAATTCAGAGCTAACGATGAAATACTTATATAATAAGGGATCGCGAAGTTTAAAAAATGAGAGAGTATTACATTTGGAAATGTTGAGATCCAGTTTATTGTTTACACCAATAGACAATATTATTGATATCTTCTTGAAGAAGACTGCAGTCATTAATGCTTTTCACAGATTTAAAAATCTTAAGGTCATCAGCATAAAGTAAGCATTCAGAGTTCCTAATGTATAAAGGAAGATCGTTTATAAAAAGAAGAAATAGTATAGGACCCAAATGACTTCCCTGTGGAACTCCAGAGTGATTAAAGATAACCTTTGATATTTTGTTTCCAATGCGAACATATTGACTACGTCCAGTCAAATAACTCGAATACCATTAAAGAAGTGAGGAATGGAAACCCATCTGCTGTAACTTAAATATAGTATAAGTAGGTATAAACAATAACAATTTTTATATATTGTTCATACAAATAAAACAATGATGTACATATACAGGGTGATATTAAAAAGAAACAATCAGTTTGAATACAATTTTTGATTTTTTTTTTAAAGTTTAATTTAAAAAATTATTTTTTTGAAAAACTATTCATTTAAAAAAAAAAAACAACTTAATTTAAAAATAAAATAAAAAAAGAGATTTCCTGCTTTACAAAAAAGTATGGCATGCTTTTGTAACGTTACCGTTGTTTTTTAATGTTTTTTTTTCTGTTTTTAGTCATTTTTTTTTTTAATTTTACCTCCCGTTATTTTCAATTTTCTCAAATACTAAAATAAAATTGAGCATCTAATTTTCAGTATTTGACTAGGAATTAATAAGAGCATCGAATATTAAAAACAAAACTATTACCTATAAAAACGTAAAATTTTGAAAAAAAAATAGTTTGAATTTGAATATAATTTTTTTCACTATTTTTTCAAAACTTTGAGTTTGAAAATTAATTTTCCAGAAACTGTTCTCCCAAATAATTCAAATACAAAAGAAAGAATGGACTTATAACATTAAAAAAAAGTATAGCATGACATTGTACGTGTTGCCGTTATTTTTTTTATTTTTTAAGTCGATTTTTTTAGAAACTTGCCTCTCCCGCCTAAGCGCTGGGAAATTGACCTCCCCCTCCCATACAATCTTTTTCTTATCTCAACTCAACCTACATGCTCTAGCTTTTTGTCACACCCAAGGTGAATCACCCTGTATAAAATAAGGCGTTGTGTGCCAAGGAAACAAAGAAGTAAGAACCAATTTTAAATATTTCTGTATAAAAAACAAAAAGCAAACAGTAACAGTACATAACATGTAGATAATTTTCGGTCGGAGAATGTTGCTTCGCTAAATTGACATTCATATTTAATTCGTTATACTGGACGTTCACTGTATATATTTTTGTTCACAACAAAGAAACAAGAGTAATCACACCTGTATTTTGTTCTGACAGTTAATAACTTTCGTTGGAAAGGCGCCCAATCCAATCCACTACCTTAACCGCATGCAACACGAACGTAAATTCTGTAAGTCATTTCTTGCGCTGTGTACTGCAGTTGAATACAGATTAGAGGAAAAGTTCAAAGGAACGTGCTTCAATATCTTGTTGTGCGTCTCCGTTGTCTTCCTGCAAAGATTTTCGGGAGATTGAGACTAAGGTAAGACTTCCTTTACGCCCTGTTAATTCACTCATCCCTTTCGCATGAGTTCTCGATATCTCAATGACACTGGGAAATGGCAATGGGAAGTAACAAAGAGACAAGGACGCTGATGACATCAGCGCGTACAGCCAACTTCCCCAGCAAAAATAGTACACCGCCAACATTATTATCCTTTGTAATAGATAGGGATACAACTCTACCACTCATTCCATGATAAAATCGAGCACAAAGTTAGAATTATAAATTTCAGTCATGTATCTAATAACTTTAAATTAATCATCTCTTCCTGACAAAGTAATAATCCTCGCATTTGTGGCATTTGCAACAAATATAATAAAAATCTTGGGTTTATCTCTGATACGACCCCGGTTAAATTAAATATTTATGTAGATTGTAGATAAAGGTCTTAATTTTGAGTCAACATCATGTCAATGAGCCTAAACTACAAGTTGAGTTAAAATATAGACTTTAAGAGAATAATAGTCTAACTTGTTGATTACATACTTGATCTATTTCAACTGATGCACAAAAGTGTATTCAGTAGTTTTATTCTTTTTTTTGGTTAACTAGCTGTTCCTGGCGAACGTTGTATCGCCCTGCTATACATACAAAGTTAAAGTTAAATGCGATTAAGAATGTATAATTATTATATATATTATTATATTATTATTATATATATATCTGCTAGTTTTAAATTTACGAAATTTCAACTTTCTTCAATTAAGGGCGACTTGCTCAAAACGAACGGATAAATAAATAAAACTGAGAATAACTATCCCAGTTTAAATAAATAAATAAAAAAATCTAGTTGTTTAACTGCACGAAGGGAAAATAAATAACAAGCGGATAAGAATATTATCTCAGAATCACCAACACAACAAACACAAAACACATTGAAAAATAAACAAATTCTAACGCTTTGACTTGCTTTCTCGTAAGAAATTCTAAAATTTGACGTGGAAGCTATTCAGAATTTGAATATTTATCCAGAGAACGAGCAGAAGATAACTTTGTAAACTTTGATAGAAATAAAAAATAATTTTTTTTCTAAAGTATGATTTGATTCAAATCAGTCAGATAGCTAAAATTATTTATTAATCAGGAGTTACTGCTGTCAAAAAAACTTCTGTGCAAGTGGCCCTAACAGGATACTCTGATTTAAGAAAAGAAGTGGACGTGGTAGTAGGTAGAAAGATTTTTTTTTAAACATTTAACACATGTTTTCAGCTTTGCTAAATGGCCACTATTGTCCAGTTATATTTATACACTAAAAACACAAAATGGTGCACTAAAAATGTTTCCTAAGCCACAAGACCTGAACTTTGACCATTGGATCAATAGAACCTAAGATATCTTGTAGAGGGTCTTATATTTTTTTAAATTGACATGAAGATGTTTCCGAAAACACACCGTTTAGGAGTTATATGCGAATTATTGACATTTTGTCGTTTTCAATTTTTTTTTAAATGGCCATATCTTCTCTTGATCTAAGATTATTTATGGTAACTTTCATAACTTTTCAGAAACTTCAAAAATGGGGAAAGGTTTTGAAACACAAAACCAACATTGTGTAAGGAATTTTTTTTGAATTATTAACTCCAAAAATTGAAGTTAAAAATAAAAGTTGACCGTAATTTTGGTTAACTAAGCTATTTCTACTAACTGGTAAAAATTTAGTATGGACAAGTTATGATATTCTGAAAGCTAATGGCCTGAGCCTCCACGAGTTAAAATTTGAAGCATGTGCCTAAGACAACCAGTAAGAAATTAATGTGTATATGTGAGTAAAGCGGGGTACACATTATCGATCACGTATGACAGTTTTGCTCACGACTGATAGTGTGTACACTCTGTTTGATGGTTTGTCAGGCAAACTCCAAGCAAGCTCATGCTCAAAAAATTTTTTGATATTGACTGACAGTCAGCCGACTGTCATACGTGGTCGATAATGTGTATCCCACTTAACACAGTATCTTAACTCAATGCATAAATCTGGTCGGCCAGCCGATCTGGCCAGGATATGAGGTCGAATATTTTAGACTTTGAAAAAAAAAACACACCCAATATGAAATAATTTTGAATTTTTTTCTTTATTCTTTCATTCACATTATGAACTGGATATCCTAACCCTAGGATCTCCAGGTCTGCTAGTTATTAATACTTCCGAATTTTAATGTTTTGTTTTAATTGACGTCTTTAAATTTTAATAATATTTGATAAAAATCCCAAGGAGTGTTTCATTTAAGCCTTAAATGAGTTTTAATGTGTAGCGTCTATGTATATGTACAACGTACATTGTACATACGTATGTATTTATTCTGAACTATCGTAAAGAGTTCTTTTTTTTTTTTTCTTTAATTATTTTTTTTTGTAATCGAAAAGTTTAACAATGTAAAACAGAAACCGAGAAGCTTTACCTTCTTGGAAGAAAGATTTACAGATTTAACTCATAGAATAACTTTGGGGTAATTCAAATAACTTGTTTGCTAGATAAATAAAAAAAAACATGACTAATCTTTATAATTTATATTTTCTGTCCTATTTTTGCATTTAAATTAAAAAAGCTGTTTTAGTCACTATTCTAGATTGATTCCAATATTCAAATCCGGCTTCAAGAGCAACGTTGAGAACTGTTTGGGAATTTGTAAGTTATCCGCAATACCGAAAATTTTTGAAAGTCTGGTAAAAAATAAGCTCGATTTTTTTGTGAAGGAGCATGATGCGCAACATGTGCTTATTTCGGGAAGATCAACTATCACTAATTAAGCATGTTTCTCTTCATTTGTAGTTGATACTATTGAATGCCAAAGTCAAGTGGATGCTATCTATACCGATTTTAGCAAGGCTTTCAGTCTGCCAGAGTAGGTATATATTGCTGCGTACACTTGAAGTATCCATTTAAATTATGTAATATTATTTTCTTCATTTTAAAAAGCAATATTGATTGTAATATTTAGAAGCACTAATATTTAGAAACTAAAACATAATGGGTCGAGACGATATAACTCAAATCAAAATAAGGTTATTTTCTCAAAAAAAAAGTAGAATTTCCGTACTGCGATTTTTTTTGGCCAAAACCTGAAACGCAAAACTATTTTGCAAATTAAGGTTCGAAGTTAATTTAAAATTTTCGTTTTCATGAAAATATCAAAACTATTGTATAGCAGCTACCTGTATTTGATGAGAACTTTTTCTGACTTCTCCATCACCTTAGTGCGAATTTTGATTAAGAACTCGAATTTGTTTGTACACGAAATTAACAATTGCCTTATAGAGCAAAAATGTACTGAAGATAATTTCTGAAAGTACTTATAACAAACTTTTCATTACAATTTTAAAAACAATATAAATGTTGTCCAGTTAATAATGGATAACCTTGCAACCAGACATAGCAGGCCTTAAGACCTTTCAGAAAATAGCATACAAAAAAAGATTTACCATGTGGTCTCCATGGTATAACATTTTTTCAAAAAAATTTAAAAACTGACGTCTCTCCGCGAATACTTTAACACTAGGACCACCAATGAATTTTTTGTTGTTTTTTTATTTTTATAATTTTCTTGAATATAACTATTCCAATAGACAGATACTAAAATTTCACACTTGTTGTTGCATTTTTTTATTATAATTTTTTTTTAAATTAATTTTTCAATACAAAAACTACAAAATATTTATTTTTACAAAAGTTTGACCTGCTATGTCTGGTTGCAAGGTTATCCATTATTTGCTGGACACCCTGTATATCTAGTAATTTTAGAAACAAAGTAACTGTTTAGATAAAAAAAAGCTAAAGCTAACTACTCCTCAACTAAACATAAGCCCAATCAAAGTAGTGCTGTCATATGGAGGAATCTTAAATCATTAAGAGTTATTGGAAAACATCTTTCAAATGTGGTCTCTTGACTCAAATCACCTTAATAATTACTTTCTAAAACATAATGCTAGTGACACGGGAGGCATTAATGAAACATCTTGGAATGTGTTTAATTCTTTAAATAATGACGAATTTCGTACTAATTCTTTTCAATTTCATTGCGTCTCTGAGTAATCGCAATCAAAAATGTAAAGTCAAAAATGTATTAGGTTATGATGGGGTATCTCTTGAATTAAAAAAAAATGATATTAGCTCACATTGACAGGGGTTGGTCAGACTTTTTATAATAACCTTCGAAGAAAAAAAAAATAATTTCTTCTTACGGTGAAATATAATATTCTTCTTCTTTGAAGACCAGCCAAATTTAAGCACTTAATATACTGAAGCGACGACTGGCGATCACGCGACGTCTGGCGTCACAAATTGCAGTTTTTGTATAGTAAAAAAAACTATAACCAATTTTAGGAAGCTACTAAAAAGGACGCACCAACAAAAATATATTCAAGTAGTCTATAGTTACGTTACGACGGTGATCATATTTTAAAATGCCGAATAATTTAATGAAAATGACGCAAAATTTTAAACAGCCTGATGTTAAGGTATTAGCATGATATTACTTAAAAATTTTCTAACTTTAAAACTCTTTACTAAAATGTTCTTAGTTTTAAACGTTTTCTAACTAGTATCATACTAAACCTATTTTTCTAGCTGAACACGCCTAAAACAGTGACAGTTCAATCCATTTTTGCAATTGTAGCTGCTAAAGTGATACTTGGATTTAGTATGATATTAAAAAGATAAAATAGGCATTTCGCGATTTTAACTTTATTAAAATGTTCAAAAGAAAACACGATGCTAACTCGTTTAAAATTTGAAAAAGCCTGTTTTTAACCTAGCATCATACTAAGAATGCTTTACTGGCTGAACAGAATAGAATGAAGCCGCATGCGGAACTGGAAGAGCTGTCAAAAAGTGTCGTACGTTATTTTTTTTTCATGTCCACAATGGAGCTGTACAGCTTTGAAAGTATTTTGAAGAAAAACAAAAGAATATTATTGTGTACAAGCTCAGAATTCACATTTTTTGTTTCCAATAATTTTCCTTTTAATAAATAATTTTTTTCGCGATACAAATAACCACAATATTTTTTTCCCACCCAAAAAGTTGTTTTTTTTCTTCATACAAATTGCAACGGCAAAAGTGCCGTACGTGAAAAGTTAAAAGTTGGTGAACTCTTCCGTCTGCGTCTGCAGCTCCGTATGCGTCTACGTTCCGTTGTGTTCGCAACATTGAATTGGCGTGTATTTAATATTTTGACAGCTATTCCAGCTCCGTCTCCGGTTCCGTCTGCGTCACCATTCTGTTCAGCCAGTTAACATCATACTAAATCTTCTAAAATTTTGCGCCAATATTTTTTAAGGAAAAACTACTCAATTAAAAAACAGATTAGGTACCTTACCTATGTATGTACATTCAATTCAGTTTTTGCTTAACATAAAACTTAAACTTGAACACACAAAAAAAAACTTGAAAACTAAATTTACCCAGTTTAAAATAGACTAGTATTTTAATGAGAATCCATTTCAATTCAATTTCGAAAGAAAAATGTCTGCCTGCTGCATTTAGATATGGTAATCGGTCCGATTTGTGAAATTGAAAATTTTGACATTTCTCGACGTTTCGAGGTCTCTGGAGTCGGATTAAATTGGCGCAAAGATTTAGTATGATGTTAAACCTAGCATTAAAAAAGGATTTTCTAAATTTTAAACGAGTTAGAATCGTATTATCTTTTTAACATTTTCCTAAAGTTAAAATATCCAAATGGCGGTTTTATCTTCTTAGTATCATACTAACTACAAATGTCACTTTGACAATTACAAATGTGATAATGGTGTGATCTGTTACTTTTTTTAAGGTCATAACGTGCAGAAAGGATTTTTAGAAAAATTCAATTAGCAGTTTTTTTTATTACAGTAATTTAAAAAAAAATTGTAAAATGGCTTGTTTCTCGAATATCTCTAGAACAAATCGACTTCGGCTTGGTTTCATTCTATGCATTATGACGTAGTGAAAAATTGGTACTACTTAAAACAAATCAGCCTGTAGTCTTTTTTTTAAATAAAAAAAAAAAAAAACATTAAAAATTGTTAAAAATATCAAATATTTTGAGAACAAACAAACATGTTGGGTGATATGAATAAAAAGGAGCACCTGCTCAAAACTCAACTTTTTCGAGCACGTGCTCCATTTGGTATGAATAAAATACTTGAGGAGGTGCTCAACGATTGAGCATCCACATGTTTGATGAGCACCTTCTCAAAGGTAAGCACCTACTCAATTGTTAGATATGAATAAACCGAAGCACGTTCTCCTTTGAGAGGAGCACCTGCTTCTCATTTGCGAGCAAGCTCAGTTGGTTGCTCAACAATGAAGGAAATAGCGTTTTATCACTAAAATACATCTTTTTTTTAATAGAAATTACGATATTTAATTATGCCTATGCTCAAACAAATTAAACTTGATGATCTATACCAACAGAATAGACCGAGAGCCCACAGCAATTTTTGGATGTGAAAGATAGCAAAAATTCAATGATGCAATAAGATAGGTCTTTACTTTTTATTTGCAAATATGCAAGTCTTGCAAGCCGTAGTAAGAACATTTGTAGCCCCAGATAAATGATATAGAAGACTTAAGAAATTGCATTTAATAAAAAAACTGAATACCATAGAAATGAATATAAGGGTCCAAGACCTCTAAGGTTTATGTATGCAAGACGCACTTAAAAATTAATTTGTATAGTGCATCTTGCATACAGAAGGCTCACCTAAAAGGTCTTAGACCCCCATATTCATGTCTATGGTATTTAATTAAACATAGTTTTTTTTTTTTAATGGTATACCTTTTATCTGGGCTTTCAGAAAAAAAATGTATTTTTAATGCAACAACGCACCAACCATAGCTTGCAAGACTACCATATTTGCGAACAGAAAGTAAAGACCTATCTTATTGCATCATTGAATTTATGCTATCATTCACACCCAAAAATTGCTGTGGGCTCTTATTGTTACTTTAGAAGTGATATTTAATGGCAGTGAAACAAATTTAAAAAATCTTTTTATCTACCACTAATAACATGCCAGACATTTGTGTTCTACTATAATAATGCAAATGTATACCGAAAAACCCTCATATATGCACCAACTCCCAGAATTTCGGTTGTTCTACTATATTAGTTTTAATTTCTTTATTATTTGAAGCCAGACTAATTGACATATTTTTTCAAATAATATGAAACTTAAAAAAATATTTCGAGAGAAAATGACAAAAAAGTATAGAAGCTATGGAAACGAAAATAAAAATAATAAAATAATACATTTCAGGCAGAAATTCGGTTTGAGGTATGAGAGCACCTACTCTGTATAAAGGAGAAGGTTCTCACTAGTTGGTGTAAAATTTTATTCATACGAAACGGGAGCAGGTGCTTCTTTATTGAGCACCTCCTCTGATTCTTATGGAGCACCTTCTCTGAGTACCTACTCCATTTTATTCATATCACCCAACTCCCGGATAAGTTTAGTCTACACACAATGCCATAATAAGTACTTTTTCTAGGCCAAAAAAACTGCAAAAGCAACTGCTAATAATTGTTGAAATTTTTCGTGTCGGATATATTTATAGCCAATAGTTGAATAGTTTTTCGAAGATTTTTAGTTGATAATATCGGGTGTCGAGTTTCAAAGGGAGCCAATGGGAAGTTATCAGTGTGGGTCAAACCCACCCTCTTTTTTATTACTTTTTTTCGGTGGGTGAGATTAGGAATGGAACCCAGACCTCCGGCATGACAGTTCTACACACACACTTACCATCATTCGTCTGTATATGATATAAAAAAGGTATATGAGAATAACTTTTCGATAGCATTCAATATTTTAAGAGTTATATTTTTAAAATGCATTTGACGCTGAATAACATTGTTTACGTCCGACTGAAACGGACTTAATATGCTCTTAATTTCATATGATTTGAGCGATGAAAGGTCTGTAATGTTTTTCAGATCTTCCAAAGCTAAATGTTTATTTTCGCTGGACTACCTATATTCTTAAACCTTTCATAATTGTAGTTTATCGACCACGTTTTTTCATAACAATAATGACGTGACCTCATTGTCCTTTGTACTTAAAAATTGACAACTTGTATACATTTAATGACAACGACATTATCTAATTCTATTTTTCGAAAAGGTAAACGCACAGCAAAAAGCAGTCTTAGTAAAAAAAAGTTTTATCTAAATACGTAAAACAGTGTTTGCCAGCCAATATGCTCTGTTAAAATGGCAATCTAATAACGAGGCACAGGGCAGCACATTCGGGTACAGAACAAGGTTTGTGTCACGCGAATAGAATTTGATAAATAATGTTCCCTTCCATCAATTCCATTTTTTTTTTAAGAATTGAAATGAGATGAGAAGCATGAATGTGAGGGTATGTATACTGGGGTGCAAAGCCGAAAGAAGCTGAGTGAAGACGAGATGATGCCTTCTTATAAACAGACATTTTGTGCGTCGAAAATTTTACATACATACGGCTGCTGTTGCTGTATGCTTCTTCTTAAGTAAGAAAAGTTAAGAAATCTTTCTTTAACAAAGGAGTATCCTGCTAACAGCTTAAATAAAGAGTGTGTGTGTTATGTTGGTGCTGGGAGCTAATACCATTCCAGTGTTCAACAAACGATAAACTCGAAGAACAAAGGAGAAAAGTAAAAAATATAATTTGAAATTCCCATCATGTTCGCTGACAATCAATAACTATTAAGGATATTAGCACTGCAGGAACAGCATCATAAGTAGCAAACATTAGTTGGTAAAACATACGCCACACCCAGACCTTTTCTGGAGGAAAAAATAGAAAAATCGAGAGATTAATTCCAACAAAAAAAAACAAAAAAGTATAGGTATACAATAAACATCTGCAGTAAATGTCTTTAAACCAGTATTTACACTATTCAGTCCGAATAACTTACTAATCATAGCATATCCACATATTGGAAAACAAAATTAATGAATCTATGACTCTTGATTGGGTAATTGCTTAGGAAAAGTATTTTAACTTTTGAAAACAAGGCATTTAATTCATCATTCTGGCATAACTTCTGTTGTTATTGAAGGAGAGGATAATAGGGTGGCAAAGTCTCCGAAAAGGCGTTTTTTTGACAAATAAGGATGCCGGCAACAAAAAGTTGTCCTATGAGCGAAGGTAAGCAACAAAAAGTTGCCGGGAAAAAAGTTCCGCGAGCAACTCCGAGCAACAAAAAGTTGCGCAACTAAAAGTTGCCTAGTGGGCGATCTCCCATATAAGCTAATGTTATTGGATTGGGAGCAAAAAATAGTTGCTGGGGCTAGCAACAAAAAGTTGCCTAGTGGGCGATGGGCCTAAAGCTATAACTGGCGCCTTACTTCGAAAAATTCTTTTGGCAAAGACAATCTTACCAATTTTTTAAAAACTTCAGAAGAAATTTTTGTTGTACTAAAACTGTAGTCCTTCCACTAAATTTTACCAAAACAATTGTATGGGTAAGGAAGGCCTTAAAATTCAATTAAATAATATGCCAAGCCTAAAAACCTTAAAAAAAAAAACACCTACATATATTAAATAAAATATTTTTCGGGCTTGCTTATTCTTCCTTAAAATTCGACTCACAACACTAATAGTCCATTCAACGAAGGAAAAATAAATGAAATAAATCGTGTAGTCTGGATTTTTTTTTTAAGTGGTAGGGGTGACCCCCAGGTACAACATACTAAAAGTCCCCAGCCCAGACCCGTGAGCTTTAGACAGGAGGGGGGGGGGGGGGTAATGGTCCCCTTTTTTACTATTTCGTTAATATTTTGAAAACCAAGAGTTTTAGCGGAAAAGTTTACACGACAATATGAAAGTAAATAAAGAGTACATTTTATAACGTAAAAGAAAGAAGTCGTTTTACTTATTATCAAAAATTTCTTTATTCTACAGACAAAGGACAAAAGGTTAAACACGCGGTTTATTTCGCCGTTTTTCATTTTACATTTTTGAAGTTCAGCAAAATACGCTAATGTTTATAAAACTTCGCACGTAATTTTAAGGCATGTAATTCAATGGAAGTCAAAAAATTTCAAAACAATAGAAGTCAAATAATAATCTATTATAGCGAAATAGTAAAATAGCTAGGCGATATTTTGTAAAATTAATGGTCAAATAAGAAACTGTTTAACAAAAAAAAAGCTGGACAAGAAAGTGCCTAAAGAATTTTGCAAAATTATTTAAAATTTTTTTTTTTATTTTTTCTATTAAATGTTTTGAATTAAAGGAAATATTAAACTACTAGGCAAAACAAAGGTAGTAGCCCGTGGCGTAATGGTTAGTGCCTCTCAAAATTGAACACTTAAAACTTTTTCGTTTCATCTCGATCTATACAATTTTTAATATCTTTTACAAAAAAACATGTTTAAAAAATCGTTTCTTTAATTTTTTCCTGCAGTGGTGCAGTCCCCTCACAGTGTGGGGCCGTATGCGGTGGCACACACTACACACCTCTTGCGCTGCTTCTGAATTATGGCTGACCACGTACCTTTCTCGTTAAAATTGAAAAATTTCACTGTAGTTTTGATTTCGTACGACTTAGTCTCATCTCGCTATCGTTACCGTCTTGTGGCGTTTTTGTGTTATTTGTGGAAGAAATATCGAAGTTGAAATTGAATTTTTAATTTAAAAGCTACTTGGTATTAAAATTTAAAAAAAAATCAATTTTATTAATTTTGGAAAAGAGCAAAAGCTAGCTATACGAATGGTCAATTTAAGTCCAAAAAATACCATCGCCGTAAATGGTCCACCACGTTAACGTTTTGAACCATAACAATTAGTTCATGCGAACTATTCGCGCATTTTTTTTTTTTTTTTTTTTACTGGTCTCGGGCAACTTTGACCCCCCTCCCCCTAATCTGGATTCCTGGATCCGCGCCTGAATCATGGCGTATCTCGTTGTGTCCTTTGGACACCTAGGCGGATGTCTCAAAGAAATGGAACATAAGTATAAATCGGAAGTGAAATATTAAATTTGAAACTGAAAATATGTTGTTGTGCCTCGCACAACCGGGCCGGTTACCTTAAGTACGACGGCAGTATACACTACTTATTCGCCGTTGCGTTGCTAGAATAGATTCCACGTGGACATCTAGCAAATACGTAAAAGTTTGAACGTGTTTGGCGTTGCGCGTGCCGTAGGAAAATGGTCTTTCCGAGACCGAGTATGATAACGGTCCATTCTTTGTTGATTATTAAACGGATATGAAGGGATGGAATGACAGAAAGAGGAATGGAGCACTATAGACTATGACTGCCGATAAAAATTAAAAAAACACCAACCATTAATTTTCTCACTTCGACTTCAATGTGTTTCATTAACTTAACTAACATATATTCATTGAAAGAAAGAAGATAAGATTTAATTTCTTTTTGTTGTTAATTTTAACATTTTTTCTTAAAGAAGTGTCTTACTAACGTTAATTTATTTAACGAAACCCAAAAATTTAAAGAAATGAACAAAACTTGAATTAAATAATACAAGATAAGTAACCTTCAAAAACAGTGCACTTCTTTCTCCTATATCCTTCATTTTATTAAGTTCTCCGTTATTTGAATCTTGTGCTCCATAGTGAATTTAAAAAGATGAAAAGTAATAATGTATTATGTAAATTATTTCCTCTTTTTATAAATACATTAGTCAGTCGGTCGTCAGTTTATTTTTCTAAAGCAAGCACCTATAAAAAGTTGAAGCCAATTTGTCCACCATATTTTGAGGTATTTCATACATATTTCAAAAGAAAACTTTTGATTCATAAAGAGATAAGGAAAAAATTCAGGATGATGCTGGGGCGATGGGGGTCTTATCATAATTCTGTTTGATTAGATATGGAAATTCTACCAATATAACCTTTTAAAAGTGAAATAAAATTTGTTGGTTAATTATTACCTTAATTTTTTCTAGGTTCAACTTTGGTATTGAATTTGCAAAAAAGGAACCTTTTTGCAAACATCACGTTTATGGTAAGATGTAAAAATAAATACCTGAATTAATATAATTCATTATTAATCAAATCATGTTGGACCTTAGATTGCTCCCAACTAAATTACAGGAAACATTAACATTTAATGATTTTTTTTATTTATTGTACCTTCTATACTAGTCCGCCCAACCTGGATTCGCACGGGTGGAAAATGGTAAGAAACAAGCAAAATTAAATATTAGTAAATACAAACAATTATAAGTATGTTAGGTGTTAACGGGTGTCCGTTATTTCCCAAACTCTTTTTTTTGGATCGGCCAAGTTATAAATCGAAAGTTTATGCGCTACAAAAAATTTATTGACCAAAAAAAATTTTGTCCGATGTCATTAACCCGTGCCTGTAAGGCCATACATTTCCCATACAAATTTGTATGGAGATTTTGCACTTTTTACGTTTTATTTGTGAAATTGAAAATTTACAATAACTTCCAATGGGAGGTTAAAAATAATTTTTGATATATAAATTATGTTTCTTTGGTCAAAATCTTTCGATATATCAGAGGTCCCGGAAGTGTGGCATCATTGTGGATTGTGGAGCTACCGTTACAAAGGTCTGCGAATAGCGAGCTCGTTTTCTATATTTGGTAGTTCTGGTTTACGGCTTGAAACATGACGGAAGACAAGGACCGCTCCTGCGGAAGACATCCGCCTTTTTCATACCTACTTTAATTTTTTGTTTTAAAGTTTAAAAAGTATAGAAAGTTTAAATTTTATTAAAGCCTAATAACGATTTTGCGTAGAACCTTAGTAAAAGGCTTCATTTCGGGAGTGCATACAAATGCATATATATAGTTCATACATATTTATGTACTCACAACATATTTATATACTCATTAAATATTTATGTACATTGTCTATGCAATCATTACATATCTCTATAATGAGTACAGTGGTTTGTGTAATGAATAAATATTTATGTTGTCTGTATTTATAAATTTATTACATATTTATGTAGTCGTTACATATCATCTTTATCCAATAAACGTCAATATAGACTCATCACACGTTGCTTGCTCTCAGCACATAGTTTGCTGTGATTAACACATTTTATTTTTGCGGATGAGTAACTGCTTTGAAATGTTTATTTAGTCATTACATATTATGGTCTCTATCCAACTAACGTCGATACACACTGATCGCACGTTGCTTGTGCCTAGCACAAAACTTGATGTGATGAGTTAAAATTTTCAGGTGAATGGCTTGCGGTTTTTAAATATTTGTTTAGTCATTACATTAGAACTATAGTTAATACATAATCATGAACTAATCGGAGATAACTGACACATGTCTTTGTAATGGGTCCACAGAATTATTTATTGGACACATCATTGCTAATAAAAGAATATAAACAGTAAACATTTCAAAATGTTTCGAGTACAAAAGTTATTTGTGCAGAAATCTGTGCTAAGAGTACTCAGATGGATTTTTTTCCTGAGTACATTCTTTTTTCCCTCAGTGTGTTTACCCTCCATTTATAATACCTATATTACATAATAGGATTTAAATAACTGTGGAGTTAATTTCTACTGTATTCCTAAAAAATTAATTCATTTTTTCATGCACTCATCATGAAAAAATGCTTAGTGCTTATTTCTTCAATGGTAGAACAATTTATGTTTTTGAAGACCAAAATACACTTTGGTCCAGAATTTTAGTATTTATAGAATTTTGGAATACAGAATATAGAATTTACAGAGTGATAGATTATAGAATTATGTTTATACAGAATTAACATTTACAGAATTTTGGTCGCACAGAATAACGACCCGTTCCCTAGAACAATACCTACTTTCTGGGCCGTGCTTGCAGTCCACTATGCTCAGTTTCAAGAATGACTTAAAGCTAACAAGATAACTTGATAAGGTTTAACATGTACCCAAATGTCCCCACATTTAAGAGAATTGCCTCGATATAAGAAAAATTTCAACCCCTTCTAGATTAAAATAAACTATCCATGCTCTTTTGACGCATTAATAAAAAAATATATCAAACCAAATGAAGATGAAGCATGGATGGAGGCATGGAGCATGCATACATCATATACAGAGAATTTCCTCTCTTTACAGAAACTACACATACCTACACACTAACTAAGGAAAAGTTCATAGATACTGCTCATAGTCCAATCCAAACCAAACTCCTAGGTGATGGCATCACAATCAGCGATGCCAACTGAAGCTTTTTTATGCCTTTTAGGCATTATTTCACTACCTGAGGCTTTGAGGCTTATTTTTTTTTTTTAGATGCAAACTATAAATAATTTTTTTAATTTATTTGTTCTTCTATAATTTATTTGTTATTAATTTATTGCTTAAAGCATTTAAAAAAAATCTTGGCCAAAAATAATTCTTATCTTACAATTTTCTTAAAGAATGTGTATATCTTCAAGCTATTCACAATTTTCAAATGATAGTAAAGAACATTTTTTGCTGTTAGAAGAGATATACTTTGGACTCTTGAAAGGAAGAGTGGCTGCATATATTGCTGTTAACTCTTCAACGTTAAATGCATGCAATTTAAAGTTATTTCGCGAAAACTGTCAAAAATTTTTTCTTTGCATGTGCAAGACAAATTGTATTGCAATTTCCTTTTGAGTCGCATTAATGCTGAAGGAAATGGCAATTTAAGAGCCCTCAGAACTTGTAAAGAAGCAGTTGATAATACCGCTTACACTGAATTTCCTCATGTTAATATTGAAAATACAAAATATGTATGATTTTAAGGAACAGGATGATTTCGATTAAAAAATTCATATGTAAGTATTTCATAAGTACCTTTGTAATTGACTGAATTAACTAATGTTCCAATAAGATGTTTATTGTGATTTATTTAAGATTTTTTTTTAGTATTGTTTTGTTATTTAAAAGATTTTGTTTGTTTAATTAAAAAAATTAGGTGAGGCTTTTTTTCTCTAGTGAGGCATTATTTTGCCCAAAGTGGTTGGCAACGCTGATCACAATGGCTATGGCAGTATGGCACTGGTTGAATCTATGGGATATGGGAATATTACTCAACAAATACTCGCAAGGTCGCAAGAGATATTTCGAAATTCATTTTCGAAAACTGAGTAAGAACACAAATAAAATATAAATTTCTCTGCAGTCCTAAGTTTTCAGGAATAACAAACAGAATCACTGATGACGGTGAGTGCATCTATGCTCCAACTCCAATACATCTATGCGCGAAGCATTGCAATATTGCAAAGCATTACCATTATCAACAAAGAGCTCTACTTGCAATTTCTCTGATGCTGGTGGCTGGTGGCTTCACTCCAATTTGTGCATAGATTTCTTTTGTATTTCTATTTTTTTTTTTTTTCGTCCGAAGGCATATACACAAACAAGAAGCCCCCATACGATTGCTGTTGGCTTCATCATCGGCTCCGGCTCCCTTGTCGTAGTTCGTAGTTCAGCTCATGCTATTGTGTCATCCTAGGCAAGTTTAATTTAAAGCCAGGGCAGGAAGTACAGGCACACTGCATACTACCACTAAGAAAATACATACTCTAGTTTGGCATATTGTTAACAATTTAGTCTACGAGCGACTACGTGTATGAAAGGTCGCGCTATTTCGCATCCCCGCAAAATAAATAATTTTTGCCGCTTTTATTGCTTTTAAATAAATTTTATAATAAATCCAGTTCCAATCGTAAAACAAGTTTTGCGGGAAATTATTGTATTTGGACGCACCGCTTTTTTCGTGATAATTTTCGATTTTTTTTCGGCTAATAGTTCTTACAACAATTCTAATAAACTGTCTACTACTTTGATCTTCCATTATAAATGTAAATAAAGTTTAGAAAATTTCAATCCGAAAGTTCCGTATAAAATTAATGCTAAAAAAGTTATCCAGCATTTCATGATCATTTATATTTTTATAGGTACACCTAATGCACTCTATGTTGATTTATGTTCTGAATTTTGTTTATGTTTTCAGGTTAATAACCTTAATTTTCAGTTAACCCATACTTTTTTTAGTTTCTCTACACTGGTTTATAATTCAATATTTAACCATATAAAGTTTGTTTATTTTATGATTATTTTAGTTTTTAATTTTATGCAAAAATAAAGGGTGAACCGAAACAAACGTGAATTAATTAATCTCCTCCGCTCCGGTTTAAAGTGAAAATCAACACTATATTAAAAAAAAAAATATATAAGTTTGATTTATTAAAAAAAATTGATATATTTATGCGATTTCAATTTTTTAAATAATGTTTCAAAAACTGTTTCTGTTTTTATAAAGTTCAAAATTCTAGCAAAAGTGAAAATATATACAAAAAAGAATGGTTTATTATGAAAAGAATAATACAATATTAATTGGAGCTTCGCAGCGAATAACAAAATACTTTAATAAGGCAATACCAGCGCAGCACTAAGGAATTTAGCAGTCATATAGGATAATTTAAATGTAAGTCAAAATCTTTTAAAGGATTAAAAAAAAATTGTATTTTATATAGAGAAAAGGTTGTTCAAAGTTATATACATAATATACTAACGGCTAAATTATTGACTTTCTTCAAAGCTAGTTTTACTGAAAAACTAGTTCTATAGGGTTTTTGAGTTTTAAGTTTCTCAAAAAAAATTATTGATTTGATTTAAATGTCAAACAATGTATGAATATTTTAATTTAGATGTCAAAGTAATACAAATTTGTGAAAAATTTAAAACTCGAAACCGCTATGGATCTAGTTTTTCGGTTAAACTAGTTCTGAAGAAAGTCAAGAATATGGCCGTAAGATCACGTGATGGAACTAGAAATGAAATCTGATTGAAGAAATTTTCACATAATGTAAAAAGGTACTTAAAGGTAAACCAAGCTTAGAGAATGCAATATTGAACTTGTAAAAATTAGGACAGTTATGACTTGTTATTAATTTTCTGAAAATATTTCAATCAGTATTTTAATTAAGGAACTAAATTCTTTCAATTTATTTCAACATTTAAAGATTAAGGATTCTTGTTACACGTTTCAAGTAACAATATTTAGGCCTAAACACAAAATTTAAAAAAAGTACCTTACATACATTATTTACAGCCGTTTTTTTTTTTAAGCTTTGGAAGTTATTTTTTTTTTAAAGCTATAAGCAAAAATAAATTAAAATAGGCACTCAGTGTCCTTTTTATTTTTGTTCTACAAATTAAAAGTAGTAAAAAAAACATGACTAAAGTAAAAAAAAAACCCTTTGTTTGTTTTTACAAACCCTAACGTATTGTGTATGGAACAAACGTCATTTTCGAATGAAAAAAATAGTTAAAAGGGCTATATGAAATCGGCTAGTCTCTTAAAAAGAAATCATACAGGGTGATCCTAATAAGGTGTGACAAAAAGCGTGTAGGGTGAGTTGATACAAAAAAAATCGTATAGAAGGGGTTTTATTTCCCCCGGTTAGATGGGAGGGGCAATTTTCTAAAAAAAAAAAATCGACTTGAAATAGAAAAAAAAAATCATTAAAAACTACTTACAATGTGATGCTATACTTTTTTTTTAAGATAGATAATAAGATAGTTTTGAATTCAAATTATTTTGAAAAATTAAATTGCAAACTCAAGATTTTGAAAAAATAATGACAAGAATTGTTGTTAAACTAATTTTTTTCAAAAAATTGAGGTACTTTTGTTATTTTCAATTTTCTCAAAAACAAGAACATATTTTCACATCTGGTTTTAAATGTTTGACTAAAAATTGATGGAAGCATTGAATTTCAAACACAAAAATTTTACTCAATAACGTAAAATTAAAAAAAAAATCAGTTTGAAAAAACTATTCTATAAAATAATTTGACTTGAAAACAAAATAAACGAATGGACTTCTATCTTTAAAGAAAAAACGCACCTACTTTTACGGATGGAAATAGACTCTCCTCCCATACGATTTTTTCTTGTCTCGACTCAACCTACACGCTCAAGCTTTTTGTCACACCTTATGCGAATCTTAAATTGAATTTAAAAAAAACGAAAAACTAAGTTTCTAAGAGGAAAATTATACATACAAAAATTAGTCCATGATAAGTTCCGATAATTACGCTGAAAATAATTTATTTTAATTGCACTCTTGATATATATTTTTTTGATTCAAAGAAAACCTGCGACAACTTCGATTTTTTAATTTTTGTTCAGCAAAAAGTTGAATTCATTTCCTTCTGGTAACATTTGGAACAAATTAAATAATCAAATCTAATCCAAAAAATAAAATTTTACGATTTTCACCATTAAAGTGAGTGCATTGGTGTGCGCTTCTGGTTAAAATTGTTTCTTCTAATCTAGAAGAGATATTCTTTTCTATTCAGAAAAATAACTCCAAAGTGAGTATTTTTTCTGTCTACTTCCCGGGTGGAAATAGAACTCCTAATAAAATAACGAACGATCTACGGAAAATTTTCAGAACTCGAAACAAAGTCATTTTTGGTACATATTGTTGGCTTTTCATCTCCTGTTGTGTTGGTTTTTACAAACAAATAAATAAAAATAAAATATATAGTTTTATTTATAAAAATAACATTTTTATAAATAAAACTATATTTTATTTTCATTTTTGGTGTTGACATAAATTTGTCGCCATCGATTATGGAATCGTCTTAGAGCAAATTGCTGGGGTAACGTATTGTATGACGTCAATGGGACGTATCCAAATTTCTCTTTACTATACCCACCAAATCATACCTACGTTCCAACCACCATATCATACCAATACCTAAGTGTCCTGCACAAAATGATCATTCGGTTCGACTTCTTATAGTAATATTTTACTGATGATAAGACTGAGAAACTTAGAGAGAAGGAAATGGCTTCGATATCGTTATGACTGCTTCCTCAACAGCTCAAAACTTTTAAATACCGAAATAGCTAAGGAAATTTAGCTTTTAGATATTGAAAAGGCATTCGATTCTGTCTGACACGATGCGTTACTACACAAACTTGTTCAATTTAACTTTCCCATGCAGATAGTTAAAATTATCCAAAGTTTTTTAAGTGGCAGGAAATTTTTAGTAAAGATACAAAACGATAAATCTTCTGTATAAAATATTCCATATAGAATCCCTCAGGGTACAGAACTTGGTCCTACTCTTTTCAATATCTTTGTCTCCGACATACCCAATCTGGGAAAATATATTGGTATTGCAATGTTTTCTGACGACACGGCTATTTTTACATCTGGCACTTATTTTGTGGACGTCTATTTTACGTTGCAAACAACTCTTACCATAATAGAAAAATACTTTTTCAAATGGAAGATTAAGATTAATCCTATGAAAACGCAAGCTATTTGGTTTATAAGACGTCGAAAATCTTGTTTCCTCCCAAACAAAACCTAGTTCAATTTATAATTTAAGAAACTAAATGTGAAAGTTTTGCAATATTAGTTTTAAGAATTGAATAAGGGTTTTTGTTCGTAGCTTTTCCTTGAATGATCAATATTAAAATTCATTATACAACTTTATCATAATATCATTGTTTTAAATTATAGTTGAAAAGGAAAATGCTGATCCTAAATTTTTAACTTGTATTACCAAATGTTGAATGAATTACTGTTACATAAATTGCTACTAAATAAATAAATAATTGAAAAAAAACTGTCATCTAATGCTAAACGAATGACCAAAAACGTAAAAGGCTATTAATTTACTTTATAGTAGTCTTGTTTCCTATTAGTCGGAAAGGAGGGCTTTGATATCGATACATTTTTATACTTCCATTTTTTTGGGACATTTGTAACCTATTAAGCCTAGTACGCAGATCGAAAAAAGACAAATTTTATCTCTACAATTCTAATCTCTACAAAAATGATGGATAAATCGCGCAAAATTAATGTTTTTCTTCTTTTTTTTTTCTTTTTGTAAAATTATCGATAAATAATAGTTGATCGTGTTTATCGTGCAAAATTATTGACCTGCCAAAATTTTTCCCGCAAAATAATGCTTCGAACATTATTTTTCCTGGCAAAATTTAGTGGAGACTTCACCCTACAGCGAGTACAAATGTCACAATTTTGTGCGTGAACTGCGTACTGTTTGGAAAAAAACTGAAGACAAAATTTGTCCTGGGAAAAATTTTGTATGAAAAGAAAAATTTTTCCCGATCTGCGTACTAGGCTTTACATGCGGACAAAAGACGAAAGGAAGGTTAAAAAAATGCTCTTTATAGATCTTCACAGGCCCCTTAACATAAATAATACAAAGTAAACATTAGCGGAGTCACTGTGGCGTATACGTACTTTTTTATCAGCATTAATTGGTTAGATTTAAAAATCCGTACATCACAGCTTTACAGTTTGTCCGTTAAAATTGAAAAAAAAAACAACAATAATTTGTGCACTGTTGGCGTTATTTCGAGAGTCACTGCAAGAAGTATACCATTAGTTTTTAAGTATAGTATACTTATACATTAGGCTGTAACTTCTTATACCTACATATACGTAGAAACAAGCAGCCAGACTTACAAATGTAAATTTGTGGATGGCATGAGAAGTTGTATAGTATACAAATACATATACTATATAAAGCTATCAAAAATGGACTCAAGCGCTGAAAATAACATGTAAATACGAGTAAAGTGCCGCAACAGTGGTTCTCCCAAAATGGCCAAAAATGGTTTTCATACAAATGACACTTTTCAATTTTCAAAATATGTCAAAAATAACTTCTATGCCATATAGTTGAAATTATTTGCCGTAGATATGCCGTGAAAAGAAAATAAAATTCTACGAAAGTGGTTATAAATATAAAAATACTTTCACCTCAATTACTTTCATTTTCACAATCTCTTTTCATCTAATAGCAACGTTGTTATTAATATTTTCATAGTTGTGTTCATTATAAATATTGTTTTCTGTGTATAAAGTTGGTTTTAAATATTTTTCAATAAACTACTTACTAAAATTTGAAGAAATATGTTTTATTTATCGCGCATCTCAACATTCATACCACCTCAATCATAATTTAGTGCCTTTTGAAGAATCTTTTGTCGATAATTAGGTAATTATTTGATTGAGAACATTTAATTTTATATGTAAGCTGCCCAATTATACTATATATCCAATTCCAAATGAAAGAGAAAATAATAAAACAAAAATATGTACTTACCTACTTCAATTCCAAAAAAA
The DNA here is from genome assembly GCA_947049315.1 of Epistrophella euchroma. Classification (NCBI taxonomy): domain Eukaryota; kingdom Metazoa; phylum Arthropoda; class Insecta; order Diptera; family Syrphidae; genus Epistrophella; species Epistrophella euchroma. The sequence continues at coordinate 100,972,800 of OX346245.1, read as the reverse complement.
AGAGTCGGTAGTCATCGTCCAAAATATTGTGTCTTAAAAAGGTGCGCCAGCATCTAACTAATCAGCCCAACTGTCGTGTCTGGGCGAAACGCAAGGTCGCAAAAAATCTTCCATTTGGAAATAACTAAATGTTATGTAGCCAAACGTGTTACAAACTGATAAATTTGTATAATTCCATTTTTTTAGGACATTTGTAACCTATTACATGCGGATATAAGAAGAGAGGAAGGTGAAAAAATGCTCTTGAAAGATCTTTGCTTGTTTTTAGTACCTATGTATATCTTCACAGACCCCTTAACATAAATAATACAAAATAAACATTATCGGAGTCACTGTGGCGTATACGTACTTTTTTAAAAATCTGTACATCACAGCTTTACAGTTTGTCACGTTAAAATTGCAAAAAAACAACAATAATTTGTGCACTGTTGGTCTTATTTCGAGAGTCTAAGTCTATTCGGAATAAAGCAAAAACGGTACAAATTTAAAATAATCAAGTAGAAAAATAGTAACGATTGTCAAATCCATCATTTTCTGCATCTATACACTAACAATTTGTATCAATCGTCAATGTAGAAAGACCGTTCGGAAAAAAAACAATTCAGAAATTATGCAATTTATTGCTTCCACGACTTACCGACTTGTTCGGCCTAATTTCCCAGTTTTTGTGTTCGTAGTGTATTTATCTGGTTCAATATAAATCCAGCAAAAAATGATCATCCAATTTAGATGATGTTCAGCCGAGTTATTCAGAAAGTTTGAAATTTCAAGATGTTTTCTAAATTTTCTGACTTTGTCGATTGAATTTTTTAATTTTTTAGTTTTTGGCTCCGTTGTGTGTTAAACTAGTTCAATACAAATCCTGCAAAAAAATCAAATGAATTTCAGCTAACTTTTTATGAAGAATTTGTACGAAAACCATTTTTTGGAGAACCACTGTCAAGGCAATTTTTTTTTTCACGGCAATTATTTTCAACTATATGGCATATCCCAAAATTTTTTTTTTACCAAAATTTTAAAAGTCTCATGCTAACTTTATATAAAGATAGCATGACACCAATTTTTGGGAGAACTAGTGGCGGGGCAATTTTTTTCTCTACACGGCATATTTACGGCATTTATACGGCAATTTCTGAGAAAGTCAAAAGTATTTTTTTCGAAAGTTGTCATGCTAACTTTATACGACTATGAAAATAACATTTAAATACGAATAAAGTGCTTTCGTAAGAAACTTAAAGGGAAAACTACTTTTTAAATATTCCTGTTTTTTATAGTCTAAATACTTTTTACCTCTATGCAGACGCACAAAACTAGAAAATGGTGTCACCATGAAAATTTTCATATGACTTCGTTCATATTTTCAAACACATTTTTGGGAACCAAGACGAAGGAAAATGGTTTTCGATGTTCATATTTCGTTTTGTTTATTTTTTTTTCTTTATTTTGAGATAAAAAGAAAAAAGTCCATTTGACGGGCTATCGTTGTCAATACAAGGTTGATGAGAAAACAGGGCTTATTCATTAAATTCTTATGCATTCATATATCTAGTACTGCTCGTTTTCGAATATTTATTTAAATTCCCATTCTTTATGAGACTCAATTCAGTTTTTTTTTTTCTAAATTAATATTTATTTTGTTTCTTTTTTAAGAAGATTAAAAATGAATTAATTAACTAAATAAGTGAATTAATATAATAATGTTTAAACTTTGATATTAATTTCATATGTTTAACTGGCGTATGTGCTATATTAACATTGAAAATGTTTATAGGATCGTTTTGACAGAGTTGTGGTGTTACCAAAATGATTGAATGAAATAAATTAAATAAATTCAATAAATCAAAAATGAACTCCAGCGTATAGGGGCATCACAACGAAATTTTTGGTTGGTGTTACTAAAGAAATGACCGAAATGATTGAAATGAACACATGAATTTAGAATATGAAAAATGAACTCCAGCGTATAGGGGGACAACTATCAAATTTTTGGTTGGTGTTACTAAAACATTACTAGAATGATAAAAATAAACAAACGAACACAAGCGATGAATTACACTAGGCGTAGGTATACGGGGAAAAAACGAAGAAAGAAAAGTATTGTTCGTCGTCAACAGGCAAGCTTCAGTGGAGAATGGTCATGAAGAATATTCAAAAAAAGAAAAAAAACAACAAAAAGGTATTCAGAAGAAGACAAATGAACAGACAAGGCAACCAACAAAAGTAGATAGGTTATTATTCTGCCAGCTTTTTGTATGTTGTATATGTGTGTATGCATCTACATAGTTATAGAGATAGGTAGGTTGTGATTTTGTGAAAATGAAAATGATGGGTATTTATTTTTATTCCATACAGAATACAATGCGGTCTTATAAGAAAGGCCAGAGATGCAGTTGAGTGTGCAAGCAGGAGTAGAGCTTGCTTGAAATCGATGTACCTATGTAATATGTAGAACAAAAAATATGCCCGATCATGTTTTTTTCTAGCAACACTTATAAGACGAGATTAGATTAGAAATCAGTTTTATAAGAAATACTGGACCCTACTAATAATCAAAATGACTTGAAAATTTTAGTAAAATAGATTATAAATTAATGGGCTCTAAATAATAAACCGTGCATGGTATTACCTACATATATATTTACGTGGACTATAAATAATGAACCATATATTCAACTGACTTCATAAAATTGAGAATTACATATTCTCAATGGCTAATAATTTAGGATCCATAACGTTAAGGTTAATTTCACTGCAGTATTTAAGTCATAACTAAATTTGATTATTGGTAAGGCCCACTGTCTTTTGAGCGCCATGTTTCGTCGAATATGCATATTTTTTGTATATTTACGTTTAACGTGCATATTTTGCCGTATTTTTGTATATTTTTCATTAAAATTATAACTTGTACAGTGTCTTCTAATGTTTATTCAATAAATAATAAAGGTCTATGGGGTAGGCATTACCAAAAAATTAAAACATAACCTCAGGTTATGGCGAAAAAATTGGCATTAAGGAAATTTGGGTTGGAGTTTTTGTTTTTTTAAATTAACCTATTTTGGAGTTGGTTAAATCGACTCGAACGATTTTATTCAATTTTGTAATCTAGTGTATGAATTGAATTAAAATTTCGAATAAATTTTATCCGAAATTAAATTTTGAAGTTTGTACGTAGGTACACATTCACCTCACTAGTGTCAAAAATTAAATTAATCTTCGGATAAAATTTAACGCGATTTTAATCCAATTCGCACACGACTTAAACAATAGGTATAGATAGCTTTTGAAAATTTAGAAAATATTAACCCAAAAATAAAAAAATTCATGTTCCCAGTAATTCTGACTTTTTTACATTTCTTTCGTTGAAAGGTACCAAAATTTTTGCTAGCCACGACTCGTGGCCCACGAGAGCAAGCTCGTGGGACTAACTCGTGTAAATTTTAGATTTATGTGTTTCTTTTTAGTGCAGTTTTTAAAAATACATTACCTAGGTATACATACCTACACAGAATATATTTTTACAAGCAATATTGAGCATATTTTTAGGGCCCTAATCATTTTTTTTAAGCAAATAAAAAAACGATTTTTTGGTTGAATAGAAACGTATGATAGGGTTAATTAACAAGATTTATTTTTTGCCAAATGGAAAGTGACATTAAATATCTACACCTAGAAACTTCAAAACTTATAATAGTGTTTGAAACCGCTTATTACGTTTTAATTAATTTGTAAAGATTGTAAAGATTAGTCATGTTTTTTGTTTATCTATCAAAATAAAGTCATTTTCAATGTCCCCATGGTTACTCTATGAGTGAAATCTGTAAATTTTTTTTGTTGTTTATCTTGTTTATAAATTGATAGTTTTTGTCACAATTTACCTCGGTCTATGTAACACTTTTCCCCGCATATGGGGTAAGTTGAAACAACACGATTTTTTTTGTCTAAATGACAAATTTTGATCAGTATTTTTTCAGCTTTTTTGTTGGATTTCGTAGCCGAAATGTTGCTCTTTCAACAGAAAAAGGTTTGGCTAACTCATTCTCAAAATCTTAGGAACAGCATCAACTTTAGTAAAAAGTGTTACTTTTAGAAGCATATAAATAACGATTTTAAAATAAGTGGGACACGGGGTGGGGCTGGAGTTTTCGAAAATTAAATAACCTTGAAATTCATTCCTCGAAACCCTATAGAAGGTTCTCACAAAGTTTAAGCAACATCTAAAATAGTGAAGAAATAAATTAAAATTTTTTAGACGTTTTCATATGGAATGACTCTTACGTTTTCGATAGTCTGATGGGCCCTGGATGTGGCGTTTTTAGAACTGAAGGAGTTTGTCGGAAATGCATCAATGAATGAAATAAATTAGTTAAATTAAATAAATCCGACCTAAAGATGATTCAAATGACACCACGCTCTCTTTATAGCTATGGGGTCTAAGATATTACCGTCTGTCGAACCGAATTGGAAAAACAATACAAAACCTTTACAATATATAAGCAATACATACATACATAGATATAATTTTTTTTTTTTTTTGAATGGATGAGTATATGTATATCATTTTTAACAATTTTAAAATTTTTTCATAAATATGTCATTTCTCCTATTTTTGTTTGCTACCTGATGAACACGCTTTTTTCATTGTATAAACCTATCAACAATTTGTCATCTTTAACCTAACTAATAAAAAGAACAAACAACAATGATTCTTACATTTCGATACAATGTCAAATAATTTGATCTTTTTAAATTTAATGATTGGAACTTTTGTCATAGTGTTGCACTAAAAACTTGTGCTGAGTATTCTTAGCTTACACTAATATTATCTTTCTTTTTTCTTTCTTCTTTAGAGGAATATACAAAGATAGCGCTTCGTGTAGTGACAAATGAATTTAATGAAGAAATTAAATTATCAAAAAAAAACAGATATCTCAGTAGTTTTTTTTTTTATTAAATTCCACTTATTCATATACCCTGCCAGTAACTTGTTTAGACCACTTATTTGAAAAAAAAATTATTTTGCAATTTATGCATACCGGTTGGATCTTGAAGATCTGAACATGACATCGAAATATATAGAATATTTTACAGAAAAGGTTACCTTTTAAAATGGTAACAATTTAGTAACTAAAGGAGTTTTTTCCACTAGTAAAGGATGGACATTAATGAAATGAACCAAACAAACCATTTCCATTCAATAGCTGTATTTTATTTTCCCCCAGATCTGATCCGAATTGGATTTGGAAACATAAATACAAGTAATACAAAAACAACACAAGATCCAGGTCTGCTTCTAGATTTGGATTTCGAAATCCATTTTTTGAACACTTCCCTATCAATATTTTAATTTTATAGGTTGGTACCACTGCTGAGATTTACAGAAAAAACTCAATTAAATTAAAAATTCTCGAAATCAAACAAATGCCGCCATCATTCCAATTTTTTTTAATGAGTTTTTCTTCATTCAATAGGGACGACGCGTCGCGAGGCACGGAAAAAATACATAAAAACTATTAACTTAATGAAAATTAAACTAAAAAAATAAAACTGTTCCATTTTAAACATTCAATACCAAATATTATTTCAAAAAATATTTGTGAAAATTTTCCTTCTGTCAATTTTATTGTGAAAATAAAGCCAACTGTGAGAAATAAATAAATCTGTGATCCAGTTTGTTTTATTATCATGATCTGATCCGGATTAGATCTGGGGGAAAATAAAATGCAGCTAATATTTCCGATTGCTCGATTAAATTAAAATTAAGATTTTGAGGCTTGCATATCAGAGCCCTATTGCACCAACAACTTATTACTCAACACTTAGCAAATTATAATAAATCGTGGTACGATTTTAATGTGGCGGGATAAGAAAATGTCCGCGAAAATAATTTGTATTCACCTTAAATCGGGCACAAGGTCCATATATTCATTATGTACGGGGAAATTATGTCGCCCCACGCTAAAAAATCGTATCACAATTAACAAAAAGTTGTTTAGTGATTAGTTGTTGGTACAATAAAAAATAAAGTATCTAAGTAGTCGTTGTATAAATGCAAAATTTTATTTTTTTTTAGTAGGTATATTGTGAATGAACTTTTTCTAAAATATACAATATACATACGTATTTAGTAGAATTTAATCACTAAAAATGAAAGCTTGTTTGTGTTCGAATACGTATTGTTCAATTTAAATTATTTTTTCTTAAAAAATGCAAAATTTGTAAACAAAAATACTTTTTTTTAATTATAAAATTATTTTTCTTCACTACATGTATGCATTTCGGTTTACAACTGTGGAACCATCTTCAGCAAGGGTCAAATGCATAAAATTAATTCATCTTCAGCCAAGCTTCAAATAAATAAAATGAATTCATTTGACGCTTGCTGTATTAGCCGGGGCAGTGGGGTGATAGTTAGTGCTATGGACTGTCATGCCGGAGGTCTAGGTTCGATCTCTTACCTAGCCACCTAATAATTTTTTAAAATAAAACAGCTACTGCCTCTTGCGGGGCATAGAAAAGTGTCGCTGCAGATGCGAATTAATGAAACAGCTTTTTTAATTGCATCTACATATCAATATATAATCTCAATTTTTTTTCACAAATCCAATACGTGCGAATTATCCAAGCCCATAGGTACATGCAACCCGATTTGTACAAAGTATTAAGTACATACAGTAATGATTTGACAGTGCACCTATGCCAGAACTCATCTGCATATTGGAATTGGTTTTCCCTTTCCACAGTATGTTGGGGATGAAATTAATATAAAAACAATGTGCATACAATAAACGTAGTTTGAACAATTGTGGAGTACATTACATATACCATCACGATGACGTATTCTGCCTTTAAAATTCTCACCGACGAACAATGGATGGAAATCAACACTATATACAGTGAATTGACCTCAAGGTTCGACAGCAGTGAAAAAGGGCACTAATTAAGTTTCCATTATCAGCATAACTTGTATGAAATATGCGTCATTTGATGAAGAACTGAAGTTATGATATGTCTGATTAATTTAATTGCTCTTAATTGGATGTGTTCGTGTGTTAATCATATCACATATGAGTTTAAGAAATAAACTACATGCAGATGCAGATAAAGTGGATGACTTCTGGTTTGTTAAAAATTAATATGTTTGGGAAATCATTAATGAAGTGACAACTTTTATCAGAAAAATTTAAATGAAATTCACGACTAGAACATTTTTTGTACATGTTTCTCTTAAATAGTATAAAAGGGAAGAACTACGTTCGTTAACTAGAGATTTTAAAATAAAACAGATCAGAAAAAAAGAAAGTGCAAATAATTCAAGAGGCCATAACAAGAGTTATAGGTAATATGTGTCACACAAAAGCATACATGTTAAAAAAAGAGCCAAGTTCTTTCTTACCTATACGTAACAAGTCATCGCGAAAATTAATGAGATCTTAAAGCACGCCAAGTTCTAAGTTAATGAAGTTTTAATATTAAATATTTTAAGGTAAAAAATACATCAGGTAATGCTCCGAAGCAATTCTTTTCGGTAAATTGGCCAACAATTTCTTTGGGCAGTAAATGAATTCGCGATTTTCTCCGACGCTTTTTCCTTGTTGCGTTTCGTGGTATGATGTCACAATACACAATTTAATACAAAATAACACGCACAAATATTGAAAAACTTCAAATTAAATAACACAATAAATCAAAATTAAAATTGAAAATGAAAATGACAGTTCTGTTTTATTTTCACAAATATCCCAGGGATATTATTCAAACTTGCGTTTTAACTCTCGAGCTTTATACTGCGTTTTCATTAGAGCTGAAATGAGGTAATTTGGCAAATTACAAAAAAAGTGTTCACATTTCAAGTTTGCTAATTTTGTTTGAAGGCCCAGATTGTCAATCGCTTGTTTTTGTTGTTTTTTACATTGAATTCTGTCATTTCGAATGGGTTCCACTTTGAATGGAATCCATCTGGGTGTGTTCATAAACTTACTTACTTACTTTACTTTAGATGGCGCTCACAGCCCAGGATGGACTACGGCCTCAACCAACAAGCCCCTCCAGCCAGCTCGGTCCCTAGCTAGCTGCCTCCAGTTACGCACTCCAAGTTGGTTGAGGTCGTTCTCCACTTGTGTGCGCCACCTAAGGTGGGGTCTTCCTCTGCTGCGCAGACCGTCAGGGGTAGATTCGAAGACTCGTCGGGCTGGTGCGTTGGTGTCCATACGCTCCACGTGTCCCAGCCATCTCAGCCGCTGAATTTTCAGCTTCTTGACCAGGTCGACGTCGCTGTAAAGCCCGTAAAGCTCGTTATTAAATCTTCTCCTCCATACTCCATCGATACAGACTGGACCGAAGATCACCCGAAGAATCTTCCTTTCAAAGCACCCAAGCAGATTCTCATCCGTTTTTGACAGGGTCCATGCCTCTGCCCCATATAGCAGGACCGGGATGATTAGGGTCTTATATAAGGTCTCCTTGGTTCTCTGAGAGAGGGCTTTATTACTTAGATGCCTTCTTAGCCCGAAGAAACAGCGATTGGCAAGAGTAATTCTTCGTTTGATCTCTGCGCTGATGTCATTTTGCGATGTTACAGTGGAGCCCAGGTAGACAAAGTCCTTGACAACTTCGAAGTTGTATCTATCCATCGTGACGTTTTGCCCGAGCCGACGATGTTGAGATTCCTTTCTCGATGATAGCATATACTTCGTCTTGTCCTCATTAACAGCCAAACCCATTTTCGCCGCCTCCGATTCAATACTTGCAAACGCGCCGGTAACAGCTCGCTTCGTTCTCCCAATGATGTCAATATCATCTGCATAAGCAAGTAGTTGAACAGACTTTTGAAAAATTGTACCTCTGTTGTTGACTTGCGAGTTGCGTACAATTGCTTCAAGAACGATGTTAAACAGGTTGCATGATAACGCGTCGCCTTGCCTCAAACCTTTCTCGACATCAAAGGGTTCGGTGGTGTTCTTGCCGACTTTGACGGAGCAGCGAGATTTCTCCATCGTCATCCTGCACAAGCGGACGAGTTTGGCAGGGATGCCGAGATGCGCCATGGCTCTGAATAGCTCGTCTCTGTCTACGCTATCATATGCGACTTTAAAATCGATAAAGAGGTGGTGTGTATCGATTTGAAACTCCTGGGTTTTTTCCAAAATCTGTCGGAGTGTGAACATTTGATCGACGGTTGATTTGCCGGGCCTAAAACCACACTGATAGGGGCCGATCAGATCGTTGACAAACGGTTTTAAGCGATCACACAGTATAGATGACAAGATTTTGTATGCGACGTTGAGGAGACTTATACCTCTGTAGTTGGAACAGGTCAGAGCATCTCCTTTCTTGTGGATGGGGCACACTATACCGAGGTTCCATTCATCGGGCATACTTTCCTCCGACCAAATTTTGGAGATAAGCTGGTGTATACTCCCTACCAAGTCATCTCCCCCTGCTTTGAATAGCTCGGCTGGCAGGCCATCCGCACCAGCAGCCTTGTACGTTTTAAGCTTGGCTATCGCTAACCGCACTTCATTTGGGTCGGGTGGACGGAAATTTTGACCATCATCGTCCAGGTTGAATGGAGTGTTCTGTCTTACAGCGGAATTTTGGCCATCTTCGCCGTTTAGCAGTCTAGAAAAGTGTTGTTTCCAGATCCTCAGCACCGACTGTGTGTCTACCACCATATTCCCACTCTCGTCTCGGCAGGCTTCCGTTCTGGCCTTGTAACCCTGGGTAGTTTGCCTCACCCTTCGGTAGAACTTTCGAACATCACCCCTGCCGCTACAGTCCTCAATAGACTCGACCGCCCGCTTCGCATGCTCTCTCTTTTTCCTCCTGAGAAGTCGGCGTTCCTCCCTTCGCTTTTGCCCGTAGAGCTCCCGGGCTGCTCTCTCAGCAGCTCTGGTTCTAGTCTGCAGCATTGCTTGGTAGGCCTCGTTCTTTGCTTCATGTGCCAGTCTGCATTCTTCATCGAACCAGGGGTTTCGTTGTGGTGGCCTAGTGAAACCCAGCACATCAGTAGCGGCACTTTTGATGGCATTTTGGCAGTGTTTCCATTGGTCCTCTACAGATAATGCTTGTGGCGGGCTTGTTGAGAGTTTAAGAGAGACGTGGTCTGCAAAAGTCCTGGCTATCTCTTGCGATTTTAACTTCGCGACGTTAAATCGTTTTACAGCATCCGCTCGTCGTTGTGGCGCCATAGATATCCGCATACGTACTTGCGCTACCACCAGGTAGTGATCCGAGTCTATGTTGGCACCTCGGAACGTTCGGACATCCAGGATACTGGAAGCATGTCTGGCGTCTATCGCAACATGATCAATCTGGTTGACGGTTCGTTGATCCGGAGACCGCCAGGTCCCTTTGTGTATATTGAGGTGTGGGAATAGAGTGCTTGCTATGATGGCATTTCGCCCCGCCGCGAAATCGATGAGCCTGAGTCCGTTACCGGAAGTGTTGTCGTGCAGGCTGTGTCCTCCGACTATCGAACCAAAGATGCCCTCCTTTCCAATCTTGGCGTTGAAGTCGCCAAGAATAATCTTGACGTCGTACTTGGGGCACCTATCATACGTATCCTCGAGGAGATCGTAGAATTCTTCTTTGGTTGAGTCATCCTTTTCTTCTGTTGGGGCATGGGCACAGATCAACGTGATGTTTTTGAACTTTGCTTTGATGCGGATTGTGACCAGGCGCTCGCTTACATTTCTGAAGCCCAAGACTTCTTGCCTAAGTCTTCCCCTTACCACAAAACCACAACCAAAGAGCCGCTGACCTTGCTCCTTGCAGCACTCGCCGAAGTAGATGTCACACGTTTTCATCCTTCGGATGCCCTCTCCATCCCATCGCACTTCCTGGATGGCTGTTACATCAGCCCTTAGCCTATCCAGGTTCTCCACTAGTTGTTCGGCTGCACGTGGCCTGTTTAGGGTCCGTACATTCCACGTGCAGATCCGAAATTCATTGTCCTTGTTTCGTTTGCTGGGGTCGTCAACATTAAAATCATCCATATCCGAGGCTTGTTGTTGTTTCGGAACCGATAATTTTTTACGTGGTAGGGAAGTCACCCCGACGCACAACCCCCTAGCCTGGAGGACCAGATCCTTATTATAACTCCAAGGACGGGGAGCCGGATAAACCGCTCCTTATAGGCCTGAGCTACGAATACGTCGTAGTAGCCCATATAAGGTGTTCACTAAGTAGTTCAAACTGACTAGAACTGTAGACGCCACCGTTGATTCCATCTGGGGAATTCCTCCGCTGCCGCCTGAAAAAAGGAGAAGTGCCTTAGTGGAAACACTCCTCCCCCCCTCTCTCGTCTGCTGCCACCTTAAACCGTCCACAGGGATTGGATCCCCATCTTCAGTCAAAGGTACTAGGCACCCGATGTTCACCACGGGGAGGTGAGAGTAGGAGTTGATAGACAGAGGTTGATTGTGGACGCTTGTGTCTTCTTGAATGCACCGCGTTGTCTACCCTTTGAACATAAAAGTTTTACGTAATTTCCTACCGAATTTCGTGCAAATTTGGTTGAAATTACCTCATTTGGAAATTTGAATTTGTATGGGAAATGAGATGATTTTGAATTGAATTTGGAGTTTTTGAACGAAATCACCTCATTTGCTCTAATGAAAACGCAGTATTAGTTAACTCTCACCCCCAGTTTAGACAGGCGAGTAGAACTAGTAGCCTTTATGTGTGTTAGTGTATCCGTACACGAAAGAGCCGACTAGTAGCTTTAATAGTATAATATTTTTGCCTGCGAGTTGGTTGCTTACCCCCAGTTTAGACATGCGAGTAGAACTAGTAGGATTTGTATCGTAGTGTTAGTTGTGTTAATGTTTGTGTAACTAGCAGCTCATTGCGTGTTCGATCAACTAGTATAATAATTATTTCATAAAAATTCAAAAGGAAGATATTTGAAAAAAAAAATTAGAAATAGGTATTACATCAAAAATGAGAAGAAGTTCAAAATGCTGAAAAAGAAAATAAAAAAAATAAAAATATAAATAAATCCTTTTAATTGTTTTTGTATTTCTACGACACGACAAATTCAAATCGTAAATCTGCAAAAAATATATTTCCGACGAAAAATGTTTCTTCGATTGAAACGGAAAACAAATACAGCACAAGTGTAAAAGGGAAAACAATACACAAACGTCAAATCACTAGCAGGCTAATTAGAAACCAACTCGCAGGCAAAAATATTATGCTATTAAAGTTACTAGTCGGCTCTTTCGTGTACGGATACACTAACACACATAAAGGCTACTAGTTCTACTCGCCTGTCTAAACTGGGGGTTAATTAGCCTGTTAGTGATTTGACGTTTGTGTATTGTTTTCCCTTTTACACTTGTGCAGTATTTGTTTTCCGTTTCAATCGAAGAAACATTTTTCGTTGGAAATATATTTTTTGCAGATTTACGATTTGAATTTGTCCTGTCGTAGAAATACAAAAACAATTAAAAGGATTTATCCATCTTTTTATTTTTTTAAATTTTCTTTTTCAGCATTTTGAACTTCTTCTCATTTTTGATGTAATACCTACATATTTCTAAATTTTTTTTTTTCGAATATCTTCCTTTTGAATTTTTATGAAATAATTATCATACTAGTTGATCGAACACGCAATGAGCTATACTAGTTACACAAACATTAACACAACTAACACTACGATACAAATCCTACTAGTTCTACTCGCTTGTCTAAACTGGGGGTCAAGTTGATCAACTTAAGAGTTTGTCCCAAGTTGAGCAATAGTGAAAAAAATGGCCCTTAAGTAGAGTACCTATAATATCGAAACAACTCCAAATAATGAGAGAAATTTCTTATTTTTGATTACTGACTAAAATTTGGTATTTTCACAGATCAAATTTTTTTCAAAACCTCTTGAAGTGTGAAAAGTCAGGTGAAAAAAAAAGAAAACTTGCCAGGTAAACCAAATACCTAATAATACAATTCTTTTAATCAAACAAGTTAAAAGTTAAATTAGCAAAAGAAAATATCCTACCAAAAGCGATCGAGAGAGAGAGAGTATTTGTAAAATAAAATAGGAAGTTCAGTGAAGAATCACAAAATGTCTACAAAAAAGAGAAAAAAAAAACAACGACAAAACAATTTAACACATCAGGACTATTCGTTTACTTCCCGAAACTGCAAGTTTTTGTCCAATTTTATTTTATTTATATATATTGACAGAACCTTGGACTAAAACTGGTAGAAATAGGCGTATATGTAGTTTTGGTTAGTAAACGAACATCATGTAGGTATATGTGCATGTGTTTGTTTTGGGTATGTAAAATTGGGAGCGACATAGAGTTTTAAAGTCAGTGGAGTAGACTGTTTGGGTCGCGTCCGTAAAATCGTCATGTAGGTACAAACGTCAACTTAGCAGGACACCCATCACAAACCAACAGAGCAATTAATTTTATTTTTTTGCATAACTAATTAGCAGGTAATTACTATATACTTTTTAATATCCAACGGAAAAAGTGACCTCATAAGTTGATACACATTTTTTCTGAACAGACCAAACATTTTATTTCTAATTTTTATTTCATAAAGATCAGAAAATGAAATAGAATTAGACGGGATTTAAAGATGCAGGTTTTTAAAATTATGACACAAAAAAGTGAGGGCAGATAAGATGAAGCGTGTTGTGAATTAGACGGAATCGGAACGCGTAAGTATTTGGAAAATTAATCCCGTCTAAATCTTGAGCAGTTTGGTGGACTGACTTTTTATATAGATTCGAAAATATAATGTTTGGTCTAAAAATGGGAATAGAACTGTTGACACGACTTGTTTGTTTTATTCCTGTATTTTGATTGTAGGTAAGTAATAAATCTCCGTTCAATTATTAATAAATCCATCACATTCTGAACTTCCAACAAAAATAGAACGTTTGTTATGTATGTTCGAATATTGAAAAATTCCTAAATCCCCGTTGAATACAATAAATGGTCTCCGAGTTTCATGTCTCTTTTTTAATTTTCTGGCTCGTGCTGTTTCTTAAGATTGCGCATTAAACCTAATACATACCTTTAAAATATCATTTGCTTTTTCAAAACAACACACATAAAGCTGTAGAATGATTTTTCTTTCATCTCAATACGTTTACTTTTTACAGAGATAAAAAAACACTCAAAAAACTGAAAAAAATGTGTTCCCTAAATTTATTTGACTAGTAATATGTAGATATGAGGATATTAAAAAACCTATGTTTTTGTATTTTTCACTTAGGTAAAGTTTAATAGTTTTTTTTATCAACATTTCTCTAGTTTTCCAAAAATTATTAAAATTTACTCCTTTTATTTTTAATGAAAAAAACTACATTATGTAAATATTATGTAAATATTAAGATAAGACTTAAAAATAGGAGGATATTTGTTTTATTTTGTTTTGGAACGCCATGAGCCTCTGGGAGCACACAAATTCAAACATTGTAAAATTAAGGACCAACCTCATGTAGATGTAAATGATATTATAAACAATTCATAAAATGGAGTAAATTCCTCCGTTTTCTCATTTAAGGAACTCCGTTTTCTGTTTCACTTCTCTACCCAACACAGTAAAATACCACCCTGTCGACAGTGCCTGCCATCAAGCCACTTCATCATCATCATTAACACTGGTAATGTTTCAGAATGCAAACATTTTATTTATACAATTTATATCAATCCCCATGAATGTAATTTTGTTAAGTGCTACTCCTCTTTATGTTCATATGTTATGTACCTATACGTTCTCATGAATGTGTGTGATGGCCTTAAACTAACGCAATGTAGTTTATTTTTTTTTTATTTTTACTTTTATATGTTTTAGAAAAAGCAGATTTTTAATAAAAGCAAATACTTTTAGTGGAAAGGTACAAAAGAAATTATCCAGTTTGGCAATACTATAGCAGTGATTAGAAGTTCTACGTGTTTAATATTACTATGGCACAATAATTTGATTAGAAAATTTAAAATCAAATCTATATATACATACAGGGTGATTGGTATAAGGTGCACCAAAAAGCTGGAGCGAATAGGTTGGGTTAAGACAAGAAAAAAATCGTATGGGAGGGGAGGACCTATTTCCCCCCGATTAGGCAGGAGGGGTAATTTTCTAAAAAAAAATTGACTTAAAACAGAAAACAAAATATTTAAAAACAATGGTACAATCTACAATACCTTTTTAGAAAGCCAGAAATCTCTTCTTTGATGTTCATTTTAAATTAAGTTGTGTTAGTGAACAGTTTTTGAAAAATTAATTTTTAAAACTCGAAATTTTGAAAAAAAAAGTTTAAAACTAGTTTTTTTCAAAATTCAATGCTCATATTAGTTTTTAGTCAAAAACAGAAAACCGGATGCTAAAATGTCTTTCAATTTTTGAGAAAATTGAAAATAACAAGAAGAGCAATTTTCTAAATTAATTGAACTAATACAGAAAAAAAATTATTAAAAAACAAAGGTAACGGTTAAAACGACGCGCTATATTTTATTCAAAATTTTACGTTATTTAGTAGTATTTTTATTTTGAATATTCAATACTCCCATCAATTTTTAGTCAAACGCTGAAAATCCGATGTCAAAATTTAGTCTAGTTTTTGAGAAAATTGAAAATAAGAAAAGTAAGTTTTCCTTAAATTCGACTTCCATCCGTTATTTGTTGTTCAAAAGATCCTGGCGCAAAATTTTAAACGATTTAGTATGATGTTAAATCATTTTTAGTATGATGCTAGCTTAAAAACAGGATTTTCCAAATTTTAAACGAGTTAGCGCCGTATTATCTTTTTAACATTTTACTAAAGTTAAAATCGCCAAATGCCTACTTTATCTTTTTAGTATCATACTAAATCCAAGTGTCACTTTGGCAGGTACAATAGCAAAAATGGGTTGAACTGTCACTGTTTTAGGCGTGTTCAGCTAGAAAAATAGGTTCAGTATGATACTAGTTAGAAAATGTTTAAAATTAATAATATTTTAGTAAAGAGTTTTAAGGTTAGAAAATTGTTAAGTAGTATCGTGCTAATGCCTTAACATCAGGCTGTTTAAAATTTTGCGCCAGTCTGTTTCAACACAATTTTTTAATTTTTGAAAAACTGTTCACTAAAACAACTTAATAAAAAGAAATAGCATGCTGTTGCTGTTACCGTTTTTTTAATAATATTTTGTTTGTTTGATTTTTTTTTGAAAAGCGTTGTTTTTATAAACCGTTGTTTTTAAATAGTTAAAAAAGTTCCCCTCTCGTCTAAACGGTGGGAAATAGACACCCCCTGCCATAAGATTCTTTTCTTTTCTCGACTTAACTTTTTGTCACACCTATAATGTGAATCAACCTGTATAATGCTTTAACTTGAGCTTTAATTAAAAGCTTTTTACAAATTAATTTTAAAACTCAAAATTTTCAAAACGAATTAAAAATAAAAAGTTTGCTCAAACTTATTTTTTTCCTAAAAGTTTCACGTCAACAATTACTATTTTCGTTTGTTTTCTTTGAAACTCTGTGATTTTCTGTGCATTTCCGTCCAACGAAAAGTAGTGGCAAAGATGCGGAGCTGAAACAAAGAGCCAAAATGCCTCTTTAGAGTCACGAAACGATTATTAAAACCGCAAATTTTTCATGAAACAAATACTTGCCCTAAAGAGCAAGTTAAAAGTCAATATTGAAAATGCAGGGAGGAATGTTTAAATCAATAAGAACCATCGACCGAAGCCAAACAATTTCAAATAAATGTAAAACCTTGTTTTTGGAGTACCTATTGTCTTATGTGTATGTACTTTGTATCGTACGTACCTAGAATTGAATGCTTGTGTCTAGAAGATGAGAAAAACATTCAATACATATAAAACAAATAATAATCAAGCGGAGGGGTGACTAAAAGAAATACATATGCAGGGTGATTCACCTAAGGTGTGACAAAAAACTAGAGCGTGTATAGGTTGGGTCGAGATAAGAAATAAAAATTAATTGTTTTTCAAAAACTGAAAGCATTTATAGGCTTCCATGTTTTAAGTTTTTTACTAGAAATTAATAAGAGCATCGATCATTGAATATTAAAAATAAAAATATTACTCAATAACGTAAAATTTTTAACAAAATTAGTTTGAACACAATCTTTTAATTTTTTTTTTTTGAAAATTTTAAGTAACCGTTGTAAGTGTAACCGTTGTTTTTTAATAATGTTTTTTCTGTTTTAAGTCATTTTAGAAAATTTCCCCTACCGGCTGAAAGGGAGCGGCAAACGGTCTAGCTTTTTGTCACACTTTACGTAAATCACCTTGTATTTGAAACACACACAGAAAAATTTCTAAGAAATTGAGCATTTGTCAAGTAATTTAAGCCAATTAAGAAGTAAATTTCCTTAGATACAAAAATGTTTTAAAAAAAACTGTGTTCTATTTTCGAATTTGCTCAGCTCAGTGTTAATTGCATTATTTTATTAAGTATATGAAAATGATTTTATATTATATGTAGGTCGCAAAAAATTTTCCATTTGAATTCAACATACATACCTATTATTTTATTCAAAAATTAAATATTATTACTAATTTTTTTTTAATGTACAACTTTTACCCTTTTTATCTAAGAACTGAAAGTAGCGTTCCTTAAAAAAAAACTTTAATAAAAATTTATTGAAATTTAGTGTAAATTTTTAAATAAATTTATAAATAAATTTATAAATAATTTATAAATAAATTTATAAATAATGTATAAATAAATAATGACATAACGGTATTTGCATAGGACTATCGTGTCGGAGGTCAAAGTTTGATTCCCAGCCTTGTCACATATAATAATAATATTTTTAAAAAAATGACTGCTGCCGCTTGCAACTGACAAAACCTCCAAGAGTATCTCCTGTCATAGAAATATTCCGCTCTGACCTGACCATAGCCGTTCGGATTCGACAATAAACTATAGGCTCCTCCATTTCTGCAAGACACGCCCATAGAAATGGTAAGTTGTGAGTCACTAGGCCCTAGTTCTTCATGATCTGTTGTGCCACTCGTAAATAATAAATACATAAATAATTTTTGTTAAATATATTGACCACTCATATAAAATTAAATGGAGCCTGTCACATCGTCTTAATTAGCTGCATAGCTTTCAAGAGTCTCTCTTATTTAAGAAATAAGATTGAATCTTATAAAGGGACTATAAACAAAATTAATAAACAATAAAAAATTGCTTTGTAAAATTTATGATGAAAGAATTTGCTGGAATTTGATTTTTTTTTCAAAAATGGTGGTCATTCTTACTTTAGGTGAAAATTAAACTATAATTTTACTTAGATCTTACTTATGATCAAACTAAAATCATGCCAAGATTTATAATAGTCTTATTTCTCTAAAACCAAAGATACACTTATAGTACACTTGGGCGTATACGCACTTTTTTTTTCCGTAGTTTTCTCTGTGACCATTAATTAAATTTATTTCAATTGAATTATGTATTTTGACTTTCGATCACAAACCAGGTAAGACGACCTGCATCATTCCACCTTCAAGGTTTTTAGTTTTTATTGTGAGCGCAGTACTTTGCTATTCCGATTGAAAAGAAAATAGAAAACAAACTTAAGAAGGTCAGAGACCTTCTTCTTAAGGGATTGTATGTACATGTGTAGAAAAAATAATTTGCAGAAGCTCTGGTTAGTTTTTCCCTTAGTTTATGTATTTGTTGCATTTTTCTTTGTAGTCACACTTTAAAGTTACTTACTGGTTACCTACTATAGCTTACTTATTTAATTTTAAGAAAAAAAAAATTCAGAAAAATAATTTCAGAAAATAACGGATTTAATTATAATATAAGTGATTATTTAGTGAGCACATTTTGTGGAGCTAATATTGTTTTAATTTTTGTTTCCCAGAATTGCATAAATTTGTTTGATATGAGTAGACCAAAAATATGAGAATGTTATGTGCTGTAGTTGTTTTTTTTGCTCTTAAAACAATATTTATGTACCTATCAATCAATTGACCTAATTTTATACGAATTTTGCTAGCAAGAGTTGAGGACTCAATCCACTTTATAAGAACAAATAAACGGTGTATGTACAAAACGGAAATTTGATTTTGGCATAGTGAATTGAGATTGGACAAACAGAGATAATTCGTGTTTGTAAAAATGAAACTGGAAAGAGTGTCATGCCTTTGGGGATCTTTAAATAATAAAATTGGTTCTCTACTCTACACCTGGTTTTCAAAGGACATTTCAAATCTGAGACTTTGTATATACTATATAGTATATACTGTTTATTTATATACTGTATATGTACTGTTAAAACGTCCTGCTTTATGCGTTTGGTATGAAGGAAAAAGTGGGTACATAAATCGGCTCTAATTTTTCAAGTTTTTATATCTCACCCTACTGTGCCCTTCTTCAACGAAAAAATCTTTAGCGATTTTGCTCCAATTATGCTTATAGGCACTTTAAGGTTGCTTAGCATACTAAAATATCTATATATTAATACTTAATAATTATACTCAACGGAAACGCATGAATGATATATCGTCAGAAAGGTTTTGTCCCACAGATGTGCAGAATTTAAATATTATGTGCATATAAAGTCGTTAGGGGTAGGTAAGGGTTATTTGAATTTTTTGTGATTATTGATTTTTATCTTTTTAAGAGGGGCGTTAAGAAGCCTAAAATTTTGGGGGGTAATGTCTATTAAAGATTTGGATTTTTGGTGAAAAAATGAAATTGAAAACTTACCTTAAAGCGGAGAAAGTTACAGTTTTATATACTTTGGCGCAAGCTTGTCGGGGTAAGATCGTCTTGGTTTTTTTTTTCTTAATAATCTTGTATCATATTTGTCTTTTCAGCATTTTATTCTTCTTTTTTTTTAACCTTTTTTATTTTTTTCATTTGCTTTTTTTTCAGTTTTCATTTCAGATTATTTCCTTTTTGTTTGAAGAAATTGCTGGCCACAAACATAAGGTGTAACCTAGACATACAATCAAAAAGCAAACGTATTTAAATCAAAGTAAAATGGCAACAATTTGAGGCCAAACACGTTTCTTATTAAAATCAAAGCCGCACGCTTTTGAATGAAATTTAGAGAGTAAAATAAGTAGGTAACAACAAAGTAATTTCAAATAACAATTTTATTAGATTCAAAGTAGAAATACATTTAAAAGTAATACAAAACGTATTTGAAACAAAAGTGTGTTCCATTGAACTATTTAATACGCAACGTATTTAATTTAAAGTACCTTTCTCTTTGGATTTTATTTAAATACGCGCGGCTTTGATTTTAATAAGAACGTCTTTGGCCCCAAATTGTTGCCATTCTACTTTGATTTAAATACTTTTTCTTTGATTCTATAATGTTTTTTGGCTCAGCAAATCATTGACAATAAATGAATTTTCGATAAATTTTTGGCGAATGAGTTCATTCGCCAACCGTATTACAAAACTTCACAATGTTCGCCAAACCGTTCGACTACAAGCGAACGTTCGATTCGCGAATCATAATAAGGCCCTTAATCTTGCTAAAAACGAAAGATTCAATTTATTCAAAAAAATCCATTTTTCTCTTCCAAATTAATCGTTTTTTTTTTTTTTTTAAACAGAATCAATTTTGTTGGTTGGAGGGAATTCAATATTGGATTCCGAATAACAAAGTGAGTTTTTTTTTTTCAATTTAACTGACAGTTAAGTTTTTTTGCCAGCAAGCAAACAAAATACGTGCATGCCTCGCAAGGATAACTGTGTTTTAGTCACTGTCTTATGCGTTTTTTGTAAAATGTGGGTCAGGCTATGTCGCGATCTATCGACGACTCCAGTAAGAAAAAACTCGTTTAAAGATTATTAAGGTTAAACATTATAAACATTATTATAAATTCAAAGTTACTATTGTTTTTTTCTAAAAATTCACTTTTACGTATGGATATGGTAAGTAGGTATTAATTTTTAGCTTATA
This sequence comes from Epistrophella euchroma, assembly GCA_947049315.1. Lineage (NCBI taxonomy): Eukaryota > Metazoa > Arthropoda > Insecta > Diptera > Syrphidae > Epistrophella > Epistrophella euchroma. The sequence continues at coordinate 100,951,904 of OX346245.1, read as the reverse complement.
ATCTGTTTATCTTTATTTTTTAAATAAAAAAAATTGGTGCTTCGAAGTTTAAGTTCATTGCTAATTGATTTAAGTTTGTATTAATATAAAAAGAACGTTTTTTTCTACTTGAGTTTTTGACTAGACAATTTAATGCAAATGGCACATTTAATTTCTATTTCAGCAGCCCCTACTATAATTGAATTTTCCGCCTGAGTGCGGACGCCACTCAGGCGGCTGCAATAAGACATCTCAAAAAATTATTTTTAAACGAACTTTCTTCTTTTGTCGGTTAGATAATCATTGCGAAAGAGAATGGTTTCTCTTATTTACTATGACTACTTACATATATACACAAAACAGGATTTTTTGTATTTGTCTTCGATTGATTAGGTCCTTATGAATACTTGAAAAAAAATAAAGATTAATATAAATACAAAAATAAAAAGCAAATCCAAAGAAGTAATCTTTTATTCTTCTGAAGGGAAGAATATTGACATTTTAAAAAAACTAAAATTCATGTTTATGTCGCATTAAAATATTCAAATATGTATTTTAACTAGAGTTTGTGCGCAGAGAAATATAGCCTTGAAAATAAAAATAAAATGAGGTCCACAAAATTGAGTTTTCCAATCGCAAATGCAAGGACAACGAGAGAGATTTTGCTTATAACCGTAACAAAATGAGACAGTAAATAAGGTGTAACGTTTTTAAATCACATAAGATTTTGTTTGTTTTTAAAACGGAGCGTATTTGCATTAACATTTATTTTAGCAAGGACGCTACTTGACAAAAATGTTACGTTTGAGATTCTAGTGACGTTCAAGAGTTGGCGTAAACTTGTCAGGCTAAGATCGTGTTCGTTTTTTCTTTATTCATAATAATTTTGTATTTAGCCTTTGATATATTTTTTTTTCATTTGCTTTTATTTTCTTTTTTAGTTTTCATTTCAGATTATTCCCTAATTATTTGAGGAAATTGCTAGCCACAAACATAAGATATACAATCAAAAAGCAAACATATTTAAATCAAAGTAAAATGGCAACTATTTGGGGCCAAACACGTTTCATATTAAAACCAAAGCCGCACGTTTTTGAACCAAATTTAAATAGTAAAATAATAATAATTTTTTAATAATATAAATTCTATATACCTACTACTGAAATAAATCAGCCAAGTAGAAGACTTGGCACTATTTAATGGGACCATTTTCTTTCAATCTAAATACCTCTTTGACCTAAAGCCCATCACAAGAGGTATTTAGACCTACAGCAACTATATCCAACCAGATCAGAATTCATAATTTTCTAATCATTAAAGCTGGAAGTTTCTTCTGCCCGTGGCCTGGCAATGTTTACGAAGGTTTTTTTGTTTTAATAATACATATTCTTTCCTTTTTCAAAAACAGTATTAATTTTGTTTTGATAAGTGCACCAAAACATTCAACAGAATTAATTTTGTATTTTGTATTTGTTTTCATTGGACGTGTTTACTTTTTGGACTATTACACGGTGACACTATAGCGTCTTGACTCTTTTCGAATATTACAGTATTACAGTTTATTGAAAAATATGCACGAAAAATATGAAAATATGCACTTAAAATATGCATTTATAATGAAAATATATATTTATTATCAATGCATTTCGCATAAAATATGCCGTTTTAAAGGAAAATTCATGATTCGTAAAGATAATTTGGTCTTAGACTTCTAAATGTTGTGATAATGCATTTGCATGGAAATCCTAGCCCTAGTTATGACAATTCCAGTATCGTTTTGGAGGAAGTTCATAAACCGATAATTCCGTCAGAGTGGTTTGACCTCTGTGACTGTATCGCGTTACATTTAGTGCATTTATTCATTATTATTGAACATCCTACCGTTAAAGTGTAGTCCATTTTAATAAATTTGAAATTTTATTACTACTCTCACTAGGTTTTTTTTTTAAATTTCAATTTTCAAATAGGATTTAATTGATGAAATGTCGAAAAGCTTTATTTTAAATAAAGAGTTGTAGTAAGTTGTTTTCTTTTTTAATCGAAAGATATTTATAATGTGAGAAAGTTTTAAATTAAAAAAAAAAATCTTCAAAATATACATACAAACACAAAGCGAGTTACAACCATTTGAAAGTGAAAAATTGCAAATAACTTGTTATATTTATAATTAATAGAAATTCTATACTACCGGAAAGAAACTAAAAAAAAGAATAATTATCCATGTTTCAAGACTTTGGGCGGAAAAAGAAGGTATTTTTTTTATTTTTTCTTATGGTTTTGATTTTTGACAAAAAACAAAAACAAAAACCTATCTTTTTTGTGGTCCATTTTGGATAGTTTTTAACTGTTATCTTTTGATGGGGGTTTCAATTTTTTAAATTTATAAAGTTGAGAGGCGGTGCGCTATTGATTTACAATGTGTTGACTATTTTTTTAAAAATTTCTTATGCACCGCTAAACTGAGATAAATACGAATTACTGTTGTTTTAAAAATGATATTTTATTTTTGGATGCATCTATAAACTTAGTTATTCCTTAATTATATAAGTACATACAATTTCTTAAAATAAATTGATTTATTATCTATAGCCGCATGGCACACAACCTTAACAATAGTTAGCTATTAAAAATTTAAAAATCACAAAAAATTCTTGAAAAATCAAGAAAAATGGGGTGCTTGACTATTCATGAGAAGAAGTAGATATGTTTTAATTCTAAATTACGTAAGTGAGTGCATACACACACTGTTTTTGTCAATCGTTAGCCTTCGAAAAATACATTTTTTAGAAGAATTTTTAATGCAAAATTTGTAGCTTAATAAAACTTTACATACAAAAGATTAAAACCTATTTTTTACAAGAACAATGAACAAAGAAACAGCGATTGGCAAGAGTAATTCTTCGTTTGATATCTGCACTGATGTCATTTTGTGTTGTAATAGTGGAGCCCAGGTTGACAAAGTTCTTGACTTAAGTCATTTCATTAAATAATACAATACTTTTGAAGCATTAGATTTATGAACGATCGAAATTTGATCAGAGTCATTTTATTATTGTAGTATATGTAGCTATTTACAATTTCTTCCATGACAGAAGAATGTTTAGTTTTGTAGCAATTGGATCAACTCATATTATTTAATAGTGCTGACCCTTTTTTATACATGGCTGAAAGATTTTCTTAACATTCACTGTCACCACTTTAGACATCCTTCTACAACTATGCGCCAAGGAAATTGATAAAGTCGTTGGGTTTCACGGGAATAATTTGGTCGACTTTTTGTCCGCCAGAGGCTAGAACGATGACTATTAATCTTCATGACTGATTCGTTTGCCCTTTGGAAGGACCTACATGGATGCTATCATATCCTACAGCACTCACAGTTCCCATCTCGCGTCCCAAAGTATCAGTCAAGAGAGTTTATGCCAAGTCAACCAGACGTCGTGGTTACAGCAGAAAAGCTCCTGCTTTCCCGCATCAGATGATGAAGTGCTATCCGCAAGACATGAAGAGTAAAACTGTCATCCAAAGTGCAGGAGAGAGTGGAAGCGTATCGTCGTAGGTATTGGCAACGATGAGTGAAGCAAACCAAGTAGTAGAGCTTACAAGTGCACTTCTTAAGCATACTTGTATTTCAAAGAAAATTGGAAGTCATTCGCTTAGAAAATTCCTATTGCCACTATGCGAGTGCAACAACAGGCAATGTCCATAAGGTAGTGGTAGGATATACCTATAACGCAGCTTCGCAAACTACTCAAGGACGACTAATCGATGTTTTCGCGTTTTGGTGTTGAAGTCATTTTTCATCCGACAGCGTCTTCAAGAATATGCTTAAAAAAAACATAAAATGTTTGCAATTGCAATCTTTCGTGCAGAAAGAGCTTTAATCTCTGAGGGAATATCGTGGAAGAAGGATAGAAGTTGCTATTTAGTTCCTCTTTTGTCTTTTTCATAATAACGATTATAAGAGTGTTGTCATGGCAGAACTGGATTATTCATTTTTGTTCATTTCTTGCACTTTGAATATTTTCCTGAAAAATAAGTTGAACCAAGGTTTTGAATTAAAATACTGTACCTACCATTTTACTGGGATATAAGGATATTAGCATTTGTGGAATTAAAAAATAGAGGTAAAACATCTAATATTTTAGTAAATTTTCATGATAAAGGTCAAATAGTTTCAGTAATTGGTCAGCAATAGATGTTTTCTTTACTTGCAATATACATCTTTACTTACGATATACACATGTACATATACTTAGTCGTACTGTACTTATATGGATTCGTTAAAAATATAGAATTCGATTTTTTTTTTTATCAAACTTGACATTACGATGATATAGAGAAGACGAAAAAAGTGGGTCTCGCAATTTTGTCTGTCTGTCTGTCGACTGCAACCTTAACGGTTGGGTCTATTTTATAAAACCAAATGTTTTTAAATTCTTTTAGAACCAAAACTAACGGTACTACATACAGTGTAATTTTTTTAGCATGTTTGAAATATAATTTCGTTCTCGTATTTTTCTGAAAAAAAAAAAAATAAATTTAAATAGATAGTGTAATGAAATAATAATAATGAAATAATGTATATTATTATACATAACTGGTATAAAAGCAGGATATTTATTTGATATTTACTTATTTGAAAAACATAGGCATTGTATTGTATTGTAACATAGTTGTTTCGGCACAGTATTGGTCAAAAAGAAACGAGGGATCTTACCCAGTACCAACAACATCAACGTCAAAACTCCAGCGAAAAAGAACTTCCAACGCAGCTTTCTAGCGGCAGCAAAAAACACAAGACTATGGGACCAGAAATGCACAGCAATACACGAATATAGGGGCTTATTGCGGATGAAATAGAGTCTTGTCGAATAGAATTAAAGTCTACTATCGTTATTTCAAAATTCTATTCGTTAATATTTTTCTATTTGACTTTTAATATTTGTACTGAATATTTTATATTTTTTTCTATTTGAAAGAAATTTCAACTCTATCAAGAATTTTGATCGACTTTTGTCGAATAGACTTTTTTCGCAATAAGCCCCATAATTTATTTTAATTCTGTAATTTTTATTTTGGGCAAAGGGATTTTTAATTTACAATAATTAGAAATAAGTTTATTTCCAAAAAGGGAAAATGGGGCGACTTTCCATTACGGAATTTGGAAACACGGATAGTCTCTTTGGAAAGATGAACACCTGAAAACACTAAATATCACAATTTTAAAGTGAGGAAACATTTCTACATAATGTATTTTTAGTTAATTTTTAGAAGTTTTTGTTTTGAAAACAATACAAATTAATGAAATTTCATACGGTCTGTTTAGTATTGCCAGGCATGTATTTTTTCACTTGGGTTTTTATTTTGGAAATTTCGCGCGCGAAATTTTAAACTATTATTTAACCTCACTAAAATGTATTTAAACTCATTTTGAAATACATTTTAGTGAGGTTAAATAATAGTTTTAAATCTCAATATTTCTCAAATAAAATGCAAATAACATTGCAATTGTGACTTGTTTCCCGCATATTTTACCGTTAAAATTTTACTCTTTCATAACTGATCATATAAGTAATTTCCCTAAAAATCGGGCTAAAATCTGAAAATTCCGAATAAAAATCCCAGAAATCGCAAAAATAAAAAATATCCCAAAACCATTGTGTACGTCTGGCAATACTAAGCATACACTGTCACGACAAGGGAAGTTCTTTCATCCCCATCTTGGTGTTTTTTATTTATTTCCATGCATTTTGTATGGAAAAAGTGTAACTTTGAAAATTAATTAAAAATACTTACAAATATTTCCTCACCCTAAAATTGTGATATTTGGTGTTTTTTAGTGAATATCTATCGAATGAGACCATCCGCGTATCCAAATTCGGGATGTCGTAAAGGAAAGTTGAGCCGGGAAAATGAGTTTTGAGTTTTTAGATTTAATATATGTACTGGGCAAAAAGCAAAATGGAGCTGTGCGACTGACAAATTGAGAATAAAAAAAAATATTAAGACACTTCCACTTACGACACGGCATCCAATTACCAGCATTAATAAATACTGGGAAGTTGGGGGCGCGTTCGCAAATGTAAGGGGTGTGCAGTTCTGCTTGCGCATACCGCGACTGTCGGTATTGAAGTTCGAGTCCGCATCGCGCGGACTAAAAACATTAATTGTCGGAGAATCAAAATATGGCGCGAACATTAGTTTTATAATACTAATAGTATCTACAAATGTTGTACATATGTATGTTGGCTACATTATTAAAAAATTAAAAAGAAAAAAGAATTATGTATGTAATTAATAAAAATAAAACGCACGACTGGATCGCACAAACTTGCTCTTGTAGTAAAAGTTTCTTCGAATTTTAAAGATTGTGATAAAAGTAAATAATTTTTTTATGGGAGCCTTAAGTTTAAACTAGTACCTATTATATACATTATAGAGCTTAAATTGAAAAATTATCAAAAATCAACATAATTCGAATTAAATTTATTAAAAAAGTCTTCTTAAATTGTTTTGAGAGCTAAAAAAAGTACACCATCTGATTTCTTTAACTAATCTTAGTTTTGGAGACAAAAAATTTAAAGTCGTAGGAGCGTTTTTTTTTAATTATTTTTTTATATATAAAATTTTGTAAACATTTTTAAGAAAAAAATTGGTACACAATTTTTAGGTATTTATTTATGTTGAATTAAAAACTAAATTTCGAAAAAAATTATCAACCCGTTTTTGAAATATCGAATTTTCAAAAAAATTTAAAATTTTTGTATTTGATTATTTTTATATGCAATATGATTTAAACTTTTAAGAACCTTTTGTATAAAAAAATTAATTTAAATCGGTAACACACATATTGAGATAGTCCAAAATAAATAAAATGGTTCTATGAGAGGTACTGTTAATAATTGTTAATTGTAAATTTTGTTTTTGGCAGATCGTAGAACATACTAATATTAGTATTTAAAACAATTTTAATCAAAATCCTAGGAGTCGTTTTCGAGAAAATTTATATTCCCTGTAACGGTTTTTTAACATTTTTATGGAAGGTACCGTTAATTTTGACTATAAAAAAATTTTTGTTCAAAATATTTTAGATAAAAACCGCTTGTTACTAAGTTTCATGAAAATCAACCAAATCGTTTTCGAAATATTTGGTTTTCTAATCAAAATTTTGAAACTTTTTTTAAAAATCAAAAAAAAAATTTTTGGAAAATTTTGGTGCACAATACTTTTTAAATTTTTCAGAAGATTCTCCATAAAAAACATTATCAAAATCAGTTTATTCCTTTTCTAGACAAACGAAAAGAAAAAAATGGTTCTGTGGGAGGTACCATTTAAAACCATTTTTTTGAAATTTAATTTTTACAAAAAGGTAGCATATACCTAATAAAATTTATTGATTTTTTTTTAGAAAAATCTGTCGAGCCATTTTTGAGAAAAATAAGATTTTCCAAAAATGCTAAAAAAAAATATATGGCAGGTACCGTTATTTTTGGTCCTAAAAATAAAAGGAAAGAAAACGTGTCGGAGTAATGTCCCGAAAACACTTTATACCAAGTTTAATCGGCCCATGGGTTTAGGCTGTAGGCGAGTCCACAGACAGACAGACAGACGGACAGAATTGCGAGACGCACTTTTTTCGTCTTTCCTATCATCGTAATGTCAAGTTTAATTGTTATCTCGAGTTCAATATTTTTTACGTATCCAAAACTTGCCATATAGTACCTATATATCGCAAGTAAAAAAGAGATGATGTTGCCAGAAAAATTTTAACATCTTCGGCATACATCAGACAGCTACAATATCTCAATAGAGATGGTAAATCATTGGTAAATATAATAAAAAGAAGAGGACCAAGGTGACTCCCTTGTTGAAGCCCTGATATAACATCTATTTGATTAGAAACGCATTCATCTATCTTAACGGCCTGTTTCCTGTCAGACAGGTACGATTTTAACCACTTTAAGAAAGCAGCATTTAATCCCAACTTTTCCAGTTTTAGTATAAGAAGACCATGACACGATCAAAAGCTTTCTCGAAAATTTGATGATTTTTATCAATTTTGTTTTAACGGAGAATGTTAAAAGAAGTCTTAATACTATTTTTGATTTATTTTTTTTTTGGGTTTTGAATAAAAGTTTCACTTTTTCTTTGAAAAGTTATTATTTTGAAAACGACACGATTTTAACGAATCTCGACATTAAGCGGTTTTTTAACATTATTTAGAATATTTAAAACAAAAATGTTTTTCTTATCGTCAAAACTAACGGTTCTTAAACCGTTACAAAAATTCTAATTTTTTTTAAAAATAACTCCTACGATTTTGATAAAAAATTTTCTGTACACTAATATTGGTATGTACCACCGGTTCACCATTTTAAAGTAAGAAAATTATCAATAAGCTATTATTAATAGTATCTACCTCGTAGACTTAAAAAAATTGTATTTAGGTAGGTACCTATGTCTGTTGTTTCTAAATAAATATAAAAAAGGTTTTAGAAAATGTTCCCTGCCTCATAAACAGAGGAAAATATTTTTAATTTTTTTTTATTAGAATACGCCTGAAATACATTTTAAAAAGTATTGGTTAATAACTTGGAGTTTCTAAGTAGGTATGTTGTGCATGGGGGTCACCTCAACCATCCTATAACAATAACCAAAAGTCAGATTGTTTTGCATATATTTTTTTCTTCATTGATTAGAATAAACGTAACAACGTAAGAATGCTTAATACTGTTAAGGCCGATTTCCAATGACGCGTTCGCGTTAGAGGCGCTTACGTATACGTTTACAAGCTTTACGAACGCGTCGACATGACAGACGACTTGCAGAGAACCTGAAAATCAAAATGAACCTACATAACTGTAATTTCGAATTCCTTTCAACAAACTATTCCATTATTTTTTAAACAATTTCGACTTTTTTCTTTCAATAAAAGGAATTTGTCCAGAAAACCCGAAACAGATGTGCAGCTTTTTCCCATGCAGCGAAATTAGAAATAGAGATATCGTGCAACAAAGGCTGCATGCAGATCCTGGATTATGTCAGCCCTCATAAGAACCTGTGTAAATTTATTTTCGCTGCATTGGAAAAAGCTGCACATCTGTTTTCGGCTTTACAAAGCGAAATTAACAATTTGTTCTCCTCTGAAGTTCATTTTCCTTTTCTGCCATTGTGGAAATGGGGGCGTTAAAAGTTTTTCGCGATATCTTGAGAACCATACATCACACAAACGAAATCTCAGCACATTTGTGTAGAGAATTTCATTCTCTACAATTTATATTAACCCACTTTTTTCGTAAATTTTAAAACAAAAAAGTAATTACCACGTATTAATATGCCTAATGATACTTATATAACATTATCTTTTCTTTTCAGGTAAGTTCTATAAGTTTCGTGATATATGATGTTTTTTGATTGTAAGCATTTTTAAATTTGGTAAGTGTAGTATGTAAACTATTGCTTAAGGAAACTATTGTGGTTATTCTTCTTAGGTAAGATTTTAACAAGGAAATGTTTATGTAGTTCAATTGTCTTGTTAAAAATCGACTAATTGTATTAATTGCCATAAAATTGACTTTACTTGAAAGATAATTATTTATTGCAATTTTTATTTAAATATGATTTCTGGCATATAGCTACCGCGGCTGGCGCGGATGTAGTCCAATCTTGAGGTCCAATTTTCGATCACTATTTGCAGCATTTGTGGTCGTATGTCGGAAATAAAGCGGCGCTGCGATTATTCTTTTCGAAGTCGTCAATCGTCTCTGGCTTATCGGTGTAGACTAGCGCCTTTACATACCCCCAAAAAAAAAATAGTCTAGCGGTCCTTTTTGAGGTGCTGCTTTACTAAGGTGATATCATTTTAGCGAAGCAGCATTATGTGATATGATTTTGGAAGCACTGGTTTTGTGTCAGATTATACCTAGCGAGACTTTTTATGCAAACAACTAAAACCAACGCGATTAATCACCGCGACAACAGAAAACAGTAACAACAACGTGTTATTTTGTTTGACAACCACGTGTTGTTATTGTTGTTTTCTTTTGTCGCGGCGAATAATCGCGTTGGTTTGGGAGAGCCTTTAAGCGTATTAGCAACATAAAAAATCATTATTTCATTACTTCATAGAAAACTACTGATAAAACTTTAAAACCAAAAATTTTCGTACTCTTCTTTCTTTATCTTTATTTACGTTATCTTTATTTCATTTTTATTAAGGATACGGCGCACAGTTTTTTTTTCAAAAGTAAGGTAACTGTTCACAAAAATTGGTTGGTAAATGTAATAAATAGGGAATTTTACTCAATTTGAGGAATTTTCACGCCCCCTGCCACGCCCACTATTGGTAAAAAAATGTTTGCATGAAAACGTCTCGTACGAAAGTGATTTCAAGTATTAATATTCTGAATGAATGAATAATCTGGGGTTTTTATTTGCACTGCGACCTTGAGATCTATTGTGCCCCCGTTTATTAGAGCCAGATGAGATTGCTCATTTACAGCTCTTCCTCTAAATTTATTGCTTTGAGGAACTTAAGTATTTGGAGTATTTTTAGAGAGGGTAATTCGCTCTTTGCTATTACAAAATTATAAATTAAAAAAGCGTGAAGTCCGCCCACTGCCACGCCCACTTTTGTTATAAACTTTTTTTTTTTTAGCTTCTTGCACGATATTAAAAAAAGTGTCAAGAATTGATGTGTGTGATGAAAATCATTAATTTGAACGTGAAATTTCACATCTTTAACTCACACATTTAATTAAAAAAAAAAGTGCGTATTTGTTTAAAAAAATGTCCACTTTTTAATTATTAAAATCAAAATATCAAATGAAATACAATGATTGTATATATTTTTAGTAGTTTACTTTGACGTTTAACAAACAGCTGATTGATTCCCAGATTTATGCAAGTACATAGTTCAATATGGCGGGAAATTAATTTTTGTCTGCAAAGCGGAAATTTATATCGTTATTATCTTCTACTCTTTGCTTCTTAATAGGTGTAATATTGTATTCCTTTTTCAAAATTACATTTTATTTAATTTTTATTAATTTTACTGTATTTATTCATCATTATTTTATTATTTACATCTATATGTATGTATTATCTGTACTTGTATACCTATAGTATTTTAAAAGTATTGAATTATGCTTTTAAATCTTTTCAAAAGATCTAAATAAACAAACCAACTAAATTATTGACACAGAGTTTGTGTGCAACTTTATTAGTAGAATGAGCCGCAGCGGAAGGGGGGATGAAAGCTTCCCGATGCATTAGCGTTCATTCCACACCTTTTATGGAAGCAGAAGACCAATCGCAAAAAATGTATTTGTTCTTTAAATTATAATATTGAAATATAAATAACAAAAAATTGACAAATTCATAAAAAAAAGTTTTGAGATTGAAATCAAAACATTACATTGTGATTTCAGAAGTAAAAATATTGTATGGCTTCTCTTACCCAAATTTATAACATAAAAACCAAAGCAAGGAATAAACATTACATATTATATTGAAAAGGTAGACAAAACAAAGGGAAATGCCAGCATATCACATGCAAACTTTTACCATTCACGACAACATCATTTTCAAAATACATATACTTGAGAACTAATCCGATTAGATAAATCAAGGAGCTAAATTATCAAATGTCGTACACTTTCATGTGTATAATGTCTCTCTCACATTTCACACACACCCAAAAGGTTTTTTATATTATGTACGAGTACATATACCTGTAACAGAGCTGCTTCAATCCTACTTTTTAGCACAGAACATTATAAAATCCTGATTTTTAAAGGGGGTCCTTTCCTAATGGAACAATATACTTTATGTAAATATACAGGGTGTCCCGAAACTCAACGTCAAGCGGGTATCGAGTGATAAGGTAGGTTGTAACCGTTTTGGGAAAAGTAAGAAATCAATCAATTTTTTAAAACTCGGTATTAAAATCATACTGCAATCTGTCCATAGCTCAATAGCTTCAACTTGAAATTGGATAAACAAATAAATTTGTTTCGGTAGGTGCGCCTACCACAAAATAGTATTCCTATAAATAAACATTTTAAAAATTCTAAACAATACGAAAACTTTTATAAAGGAAGTGACTCTATTGACATGCCTATATTTAGAACGAAATTGTGGAAATATCAATTTATAACAGTTATGACATTTTATCGCCATTAAAAGCGGGCGTGCATTAAAGCGTTCTGCACGACTTAAACAAAAAACTGTGGATGTCCGAAGTATAGCCACAGCCCACCGGGCGGCTGTCGGCCGCGAAGGGCTCTTCCTTTGAATGCGGGTCCCCATAAAAAGTACCTTTATAAACAAAAATTATTAGGTATAAATTTGCATTTTCGTAGTCACTTTTTTCTTTTATAAAAGGTACATTTTCTACTAGGTAGTAAGTGGCAATTGAGCTTGTTGAATATAATTCAAAAAAAAAAAATTTAATTGCCTTAAATCCAGAAAAAAATGCGTTTCGTTGCAACCATCTCAGTTTGACTTATCAATTGACTATTATAGTCAAGACCTTATCAATATGCAATTTTTCTTAAATCTCAACTGCTGAGTGATATCGCCGCGCCGCCGGAGGGAAATAAAAATTTGTGTGGATTAAGGCTGTTTTGAACCAAAAAGTAAACATTTACCAAAGTTAAAGTATATTTTTCGGATTTCACAATTTGCCAATATAGACATTTTTCAAATTCCTTACTGTACTCCAAAAATTTCACTGAATGCCAGCCCTGATTCATACAATTAAAGTCACTCGTTCAACAACCGATGGATATGTGTTTGCAGGCTATGAGCAACAGTGGGAAACTCCTTGGTCCTTGCAGCCTAGCATGTCAAAGGATGCACATTTCACATATTGTGCATATATACAAAAAGAGAGTGCAGCAAATGAGTGTGTGTTTTTAATATTAGCATGTGTTATCCTCTTCTTCATAAGGCTCCTCTGCTGCTTCCTCCTCGATTATATCTTATATGAAAGGCCAATATTGATTTTCATTTGTGATTTGCTGCTTTGTAGTGGAAGCAAAAATCTTTGCTGTGTTAATTAAGAGAGATTACAAAGAAGCAACGGATGAGAATGACCGGATACCGCGGCAGAAGCCAGGGGCTAACATCGGGTCCATTAAATTTATTCGCAAATGCAAATTGGTCACGAGAGATGATCATCATTATGTACTGTACATAGATGAAGATGATGAGTGTGCCAAAAGGATTGCAGCTTGAATGCATTCGAGCATGTAGTGAAGTCAATTATGCGTGCTTAAGCGATTGCCACTATACCTACATATATAAGGGTTGGTTGAATTCAATGTGAAGTTGGATGTGAATAATTTTATGATATTCCTAAAAACACCCGTCCCCCTGTTTTATGTATTAATTATCCTTATATAAACGATAAAGCTATATGACATCGTATAGTCGTCTTAGAACAAGGAGAAAACCCTAGGCTTCAGGGACGCAAACATAACGAATGGCCTTTCGTGCAATATTTGCTTGATCTTGATAGCGTGCAAATTTTCATAGGTACACCAACAACAGCAAGGACCAAAGAATGCAGATTTGTTTTTGTGTATTTTTAAGTTGTTTTTGCTTTTGTTTTGTTGAACCGCTTTCGACACTTCTGCACCCTTATTCATAATTTCTACAAGAACCTTACTCTAAAGCATTTGCATTTTGCATACCACATGCTCATGTGTGCAGTGTATTTCACGAGGTAAAAAACCTTCTGCATGCGCTCCGTGGCCACTTCACAACAAATCAACCCTTCTTCCTTCCTTAGTGAGTGATGCAGGTGTAGATAGCATTCAAATGAAAAACTGACAATGAGTAAACACGTAAACAAACAGAGTACATTATATACACACTTATTCACGACATTTTTTCCTATATAGCTAGGTGTATTCTTTTCAAGATAGAGCAAAATAAACAAAATGCCTCATAACGTTATCAAGATATTTGAATAAGACCCATAACGAACGAGCAAATGTGACGTGGTTCGTACACAATACACATACACAGAGCGCACCTTATTTAATTTTTCGCTTTCATATTTTTATAAAAAAAATAAACAAAAACAGATACAAAAAAAAAACCAGGATCCTTATGGATACCATTGAAGGATGGGTGGGAGGAAAGAAGGATTTGTGTATGTTCCACTTGATACAAGTATCATGAACTTGCGGTTGATTGCATTCTAAATTGGCATACGTTACGTACCTAGCCTACCTACACGGATAATGGAAGGGAGACCGACTTATATGAAAGGTAGTAGAACAATAAAAAGCCTTTTTTAAGGCGTTGTTGGTAGTATTATTGCGAACGTTGTTCCTTGCTTTGAATGTTTTATTGCTCTTATTTTTAAATTTGTGTACATGAAAGGTGGTATAATTGGCAGCAGTAAACAGGTGTTATTGCTTTTCATAATTATACTCTATGGCTTTCCTAATGTGGGTATAGAATTTTTATATGAGTGTATGGTTTGTTATTATTAACTATAAAGTACCCTTTATATACCTTAATGTATGGATCGGTTGTACATACAGGTAACAATAATTAGAGCAATTATTGTAGGTATTCCATTTCTCATTCTTTCTTAATATAAATTAAATATATACATACAAAACAAAGTTTTAAAAAATGTACATATAGGTAAATATAGAAGGCATCGCAGGAAGATAAAAGGCGAAAAACGTTGACATTAATATACCGGTCATGAATGTTACAGTCAGGTGCTAATTTTGGTTTCATTTAATTATGAAGACAAAAAATAGGTAAGTTATTTTATTTTTATTAAACTAAACATTTATGTATTTACGATACATGGATGTTGAACCACTTCTGCCATTTTTTATTAGGTAGAAGAAAACTTCACAACCGGTTTCCTAATACAATAAAAGCCGTGTTTTTCGCATTGTTATCTTCGCTTAAAAAAATTTCCATTTTAAATACAACCATAAACATAGTAGCCCTGGCGTGATGGTTAACTGGCTGAACAGAATGATGACGCAGACGGAACTGGAGCCGGAGCTGGAATAGCTATCAAAATATTGAATACACGCAAATTCAATGTCGCGAACACAACGGAACGTAGCCGCATACGGAGCTGCAGCCGCAGACCGAAGAGTTCACCAACTTTTAACTTTTCACGTACGACACTTGTGACGTTTCAATTTGTGTGAAGAAAAAAAACAACGGAAAAAAATAATTTATTAAAAAGAAAATTATTGGAAACAAAAAATGCAAATTCTGAGCTTGTACACAAGAATATTCTTTTGCTTTTCTACAAAATACTTTCAAAGCTGTACAGCTCCATTGTGGACATGTACAAAAAATAACGTACGACACTTTTTGACAGCTCTTCCAGTTCCGTCTACGCTCCAGTTCCGTCATTCTATTCTGTTCAGGCAGTAATGCGATGGAATGCCATGCCGTAGGTCTAGTTTCGATCCCAGGCCTGGCATGAGCTGTTGTGCCATCAAATTTATTTCAATTTTTTTTTAAATAAGTACAACACTACGGATACAGAATTGATGTTGTATTTAACATGGACTTTTTTCAAGTGAAGATAAAAATGCGTAAGAAACACGGCTAATATTTCAAACGTCCATAAGCTAACTATACACAAACAAAAAATTGTAGTAATATGTAGTTCTTTATGATCGGAAAAACATAAGAAAAGTATACGCCCGAGTGTACCACTTACACACTTCTCTTTTTATAAAACATTAATGTATTCAATAAATTCTACAATACAGGGTGATTCACCTAAGGTGTGCAAAAAAGCCAGAGCGTGGTTGGGTCGAGATAAGAAAAAAATCGTCTGGGAGGGGGGACTATTTCCCCCCATTTGCCGGGAGGGGCAATTTTGTAAAAAAAATTGACGTAAAAAAGAAAAAAAAATATTAAAAAAAAAAACGGTTACACTTACAATGCCATGATATACTTGTAAAGCCAAAAATTTCTTATTTTGTTTTATTTTTAAATCAATCTGTTTTTGGGAATAGTTTTTGAAATATTAATTTTCAAACTCAAAATTTTGAAGAAAAAAAACTAAAAAAAACATTTCAAATTGATTTTTTTTTTCAAAATTTTATGAGATTTTTAAGAAAATTTAAAATTCCTAACTGAAGCGGCAATTTCTTAAATGAATCGACTTAATACAGACAAAAAATATCAAAAACCAACGGTAACGGTTATAATGACATGCTATTGTTTTTTGTAAAGCCAGAAATCTTTGCATTTATTTTGTTTCTAAACTAAGTTGTTTTAGTGAATAGTTTTTTCAAAAATTAATTTTAAAACTTAAATTTTTTAAGAAAAAAATTGATTTTTTTACAAAATTTTACGTTGTTAAATAGTATTTTGGTTTTTAATATTTAATGTTTCTATTAATTTCTAGTCAAAAACTAAAAAGTGGATGAAAATGAAAAACTGTTCACTAAAACTACTAAATTTAAAAATAAAATAAAATTAGAGATTTTTGGGCTTACAAAAAAGTATAGCATGCTTTTATAGCCGTTACCGTTGTTTTTTAATATTTTTTTTCTGTCTTAAGTCAATTCTTTTAGAAAATTAATCCTCCCGTTGTTTTAAATTTTCTCAAAAACTAAATGACATTTAAGCATCCGGTTTTAAGTTTTTGACTAAGAACTGATAAGAGCATTGAATTTTGAAAACAAAATTAGTACTTAAATACTTAAAATTTTGAAAAAGATCAGTTTTACATTCTTTGTTTAGTTGTTTTTTTCAAAATTTTGAGTTTAAAAATTAATATTTAAAAAACTATTCCCAAAAAAAAATTTATTTAAAAACAAAATAAAAGAAGAGATCTCTGATGGCTATACAAAAAAGTTTAACTGTTGTTTTTTAATAATAATTTTTTTCTGTTTTAAGTCAGTTTTTTTTAGAAAATTGGCGCTCCTGGTGAAATGGGGAAAATAGACCACCTCCCTCACGATTTTTTACTTGCGATATATACATAGGTACTACATACATATATGGCAAGTTTTGGATTCGTAAAAAAAATTGAACTCGAGATAACAAACAAACTTGACATTACGATGATAGGGAAGACGAAAAAAGTGGGTCTCGCAATTATGTCTGTCTGTCTGTCTGTCTGTCTGTGGACTCGCTTACAGCCTAAACCCATGAGCCGATTTTAATTAAACTTGGTATAAAGTGTTTTCGGGACATTACCCCGACATGTTTTTGTTCTTTTATTTTTAGTACCAAAAATAACGGTACCTGTCACATAATTTTTTTTAGCATTTTTGGAAAATCTTATTTTTCTCAAAAATGGCTCGACAGATTTTTCTAAAAAAAAAATCAATAAATTTTATTAGGTATATGCTACCTTTTTGTAAAAATTAAATTTCCAAAAAATGGTTTTTAAATGGTACTTCCCATAGAACCATTTTTTTTATTTTCGTTTTTCTTGAAAAGGAATAAATTAATTTTGATAATTTTTTTTATGGAGAATCTTCTGAAAAATTTTAATAGTTTTGTATACCAAAATTTTCCATAAAATATTAAAAGTTTCAAAATTTTTTTTTGAAAACCAAATATTTCGAAAACCATTTGGTTGATTTTTATGAAACTTGGCACCAAGCGGTTTTTTAACATTATCTAAAATATTTTATACAAAATTTTTCTTATAGTCAAAATTAACGGTACCTTCCATATAAATGTTAAAAACCCGTTACAGAAAATATAAATTTTCTCGAAAACGACTCCTACGATTTTGATGAAAATTGTTGTGAATACTAATATTAGTATGGTCTACGATCTGCTAAAAACAAAATTTACAGTTAGCCATTATTAACGGTACCACCATTTTCTTTAGTTTGGACTATCTCATTATTTGTCTAACCGATTTAAATTAATTTTTTTATGCAAAAGCTTCTCAAAAGTTGAAATCATAGTGCATATCATAATTTTCAAAAAAATAAATTTTGGATTTAAAAAAAAAAATTCAATTAAGATAAGTTAAAGAAATCAGATGGTGTACTTTTTTTAGCCCTCAAAACAATTTAAGAAGACTTTTTTAATAAATTTATATTTCGAATTATGTTGATTTTTAACAATTTTTGAATTTAAGCTCTATAATGTATAATACTAGTTTAAACTTAAAAATTATTTACTTTTAATACACTCAATTGAAATTCGAAGAAACTTTTACTACAAGAGCAAGTTTGTGCGATCCAGTTGTGCGTTTTATTTCTTATATCGATCCAACTTACACGCTCTAGCTTTTTGTCACACCTTAAGTGAATCACCCTGTATGTACATATATTTTCTAATAACATAAATAAATTATAAAATTATTTTGTAGTCGTCGATTGCCGCAGCCCTATAGAATTCAAAGCCTTGAAGTTATACAATTTTATTAAGTTCTTAATTTGATATCTATTGCTTTTTTTGTTTGTGAGATAAAAAAAATAATAATTAGTTTTCTCATCATAATTTTTTGTCGCTTTTTTATGTCTCAGTTGTTGTAAGAGAACACTATATAATTTGTAATGAATTTCACATCGGCAGGAGCAAAACCCTTTTATTTTTTACACAAACTTTTTACTAAATCGAATTTATAAACAAAAATATCGTTTTTTTTTAAGTTTTTTTTTTTTTAATATTTTGAAAATGTATAAAAACTAACTTGAAACTTCCTATAGTAAGACAAATATGAAATATCGAAATGAAATGTAAGGTGTGGAATAGAAATACAAAACGAAAATGTTTTATAAATAACATTTAACAATAGGTTTTGTAGGAAATTATGGGACTATATTTTTTGTTGGCTCATACGGCCCCTTAGCTGGCCTTTAGCTACGCCACTGGTTATGAGATCCATATAAAAATGGGACGTTTATCTTTGTACAAAACTTAATGCTACTACTGAATAAAGTGTGATTAGCTCTGCTCCTATACTTCCATCGAATATACAGTTCTCTATTCTGAGCGCGTATCCATTGAAATCGATTGATGATTACTTTTCCTAAAGACCATGAATTTAATATATCCTTCGCTCAGAGATAATTTTCATTCGTTCAACGGTTTCAGTGGCAGTTTGTAGGAATCTTGGATGTTTAGATTTTGAGATTACTTTTTCAATTTATTATATTTTTTTTTGTGTGCATTTCCTCATCCGCTTATACATATATCCTGAAACTGATTCTGAGTATTGAATTGAGTTTTCATCTCGACTGTTTCTGTGTTAGCTTAGCTATTGATTTGTTTGTTTATTTGAGCTTGAGTGAGTCAGTGCACTTTTTGCAGTTTAATTGGAAAAAGGATATCCTGTTTCTGTTTATTTATAACTTTGTGGTGATAATTATTTTTTAAAGATATGTTTTAAAGTATTAAATGGTTTGTTACAATGTTGTTAGAAATGTTTTTATATCAGTTTCAGAGATGTAAAAAATATGTTCATGTATGTTAAGTGTATTGTATAGGTTTAGTATAGCCAAACAAAAAACAACAAAAAGCTTAACACTCATATTTCTATAACAGGCCGGAGTTTGCTTTTTTATTGTACCTCAAAGCCTTAAATATAAAGCAAAAAATTGGAAATTTCTCCCCTGGCCACCTTTGTTCCCACCTTATTTTGACCCTTCTGTAGTCAATTTATGCACTTATTTTAAATCAGGTAAAAAGAAAGATACTTTTTTCGAAAAAAAAACTTTTCACTCATGAAACTTGGCGAGAAAAAGTTAGGATTACCAAATGAATAAAGAATGAAGAAAGGAATCCATAAAAATATCTATGTATGTTCTATAGAGGTATTTTTTGATGGGTAGGAAAAATATATGTTTCTGACTCGAAATTTTATTTTCCTGTAATTGACGTTATGTTGTACGTCTACCTATAAGAAAAATAGTGTGATTAAAAAGTAAGTATTGCTTAATCTAATTGAAAATGACTCTAGGTCAGTACTACCACTTTACTTCAATTGAAGTAGATTTACTTCTTTTTTTCAAAAAAATTGAAAATCTACTTCCTACTTCACACCATCACCAAAATATTGAAATCTACTTCATTTTCAAAAGCTCTGTTTCAACTTATGTACTTCAATTTTACAAAACAAAGGCCAAATCTACTTCTTTTTCTCTATTTCAATCCAGAAATTTTTGTTTTTTTCAGAACTACAGCTTTTATTTTGTAAGTTTCATTACTTTGATAAATTTTTTGTGGTTAAAATAAATTTAAATAACCAATTTTGGAGAACTTTGATACCCTTTCATTTTTCGGGCAATAGGTATGTATGTACGATTAAAAATATTCGGTACCATGAATTAAGTCCCCAGGAACTAAGTCCACCATAGGTGTTAGTTCCCACTAAGCGGGAACAAAAACCAATTTTTTAAAGTGGTTATTATTCCCAAGCAAGGTGAGAACGAAGTCCACTTTCTAATGGAAATTTTATACAAATTTGAAAATACGAATCACTGTTATATACGCCTGATAAATGCTGTTTATACGCCATAATGCTGGGTGCCAGAGCTGTAAAAGACTGCAGTACTTTGGTAATGCAGTTAATAAAGTCGCAGTTAATTAACTTACCTTTTGAATGTAAGTTAATACTGTAAATAAGTACTTTAACGGCAAAACAAGCAGTCAGCAGTCAGTACTAACATTCCGACTGTGCAGTTAAAAAAAAAAGTTAGTTAACTTTTAGTTAATTAACTGCAGTACTTTTTAACTGCTTTTAGTCTTTTTAGTCAGTAAAAAGTCTTTGTATACTGCAATGATTTAACTTTTAGTCAGCAAGTCTTTTAACTACAGTCAATTAACTGTAAGTCTTTTAACGTTTTCTATAGTCTTTTAACTAAAAGAAACAGGATGGAATAAAAAGAAAAGAAATTTAAAAGAAAAAAAGTCAAAAAAAAACTTACAGTTAATTGACTGTAGTTAAAAGACTTGGTGACTAAAAGTTAAATCATCGCAGTACAAAGACTTTTTACTGACTAAAAAGACTAAAAGCAGTTAAAAAGTACTGCAGTTAATTAACTAAAAGTTAATTAACTTTTTTTTTAACTGCACAGTCAGAATATTAGTACTGACTGCTGACTGCTCGATTTTAGTTAAAGTATTTTTGTAAGTTAAAAGACTTATTGAAATTAGTCTTTTTAGCCAATTAACTGCAGTACCGAAAAGACTGCAGTTTTTACAACTCTGCTGGGTGCTAGCACTGTATTTGTTAAAGCAAGCTTTTTTAATTTTTGAAAGGAAAAGATTATAGATTTGACAGAAACTAAAACCACCCATTTTTTTGAAATTTATTTGCCCACCTTATATGGGAATAAAATGCACTTTCAAAAAGTGGTTTTGTTCCCGCCTAGTGGGAACTAACACCTTCGGTGGACTTAGTTCCTGGGGACTTAGTTCACGGCACTAATATATTCATATAGTAACACTTATAATTTTTTGTCACTTGTTTTACAAATAGGAATCGAATTAGATGTTTTTTTCGTTTTAAGAAAAGGGTGAAAAGGGTAAAGTTTTAGGGAATCGGGGACTAAAACTAAGTTTTTAATGAATAAAAAAAAAACGGTTGGAAATGACAAATGAATGACTTTTAAACCCCCTCTATATGTATACATTAATGACGAAAATAATAAAACAAGCGTTATAATTTGAAGTTTACGGAACTAAATATCCTGTTCCTGATATTTTTATCTCGCTCCAAACACATTGATATTATAGTCTAAATAATGCGATTTTTCTACGAAGATTTTTTAATAATACAAATTCTATATTACTACTGAAATAAATCAGCCAAGTAAAAGACATAGCACTATTTAATTGAACTTGTTGAATTATTGATTCAAAATAGCATATTTAACGTGAAGATGTCTTTAAGAGCTAAAACCTTTAAAATAAAAAAAAAAAAAAACAAATATAGATTTGTGTAAAAAAGTTCATTTTGAAATCTACTTCCATTTTTCTCAATCTACTTCGCTTTTTTCTTAAAATCTACTTCGACTTTTTTCCGGAAGTGGTAACACTGCTCTAGGTATAGATAAAACATCTTATTTGGTTACTTAAGGTGGATGGCGCTTCAAAAAGTATAAAGCAAGAAGAATTATTTTTTAACACTTTACTTTCTGATTTTTGATTTTCAAACGGTCATATCTCGATTAATATATATTTTCTAGAATTTTATATTAAATTTAAAATTTTCTTGTATGGTTATCTCAGTTTATCACCTATTGATAAAATAAAAATCAACTCGCTATCTCTCCCCGTTTGGAATACAATTTTTTTTTAGATTTAGATTGTTTATTGAATATTCTATATATATAAAACTGAAATAGTTTTCGTTTATAACCACATCACTCACGAACGGCCCAATGGATTTGCTTGATCTTTTTTGCATTATGTTCGTTGTCTTCTGTGGAAGGTTCTAAGAAATTTTTAAAAATGTACCTTCTAAATAGGTTCTTCTATTCAAAATGCTCATTTTTACATTTTGTATATTTGGTTGCTACGCTGTTTGCAAAATATCCATAGCAAAAAATTTAATTATTTATTAAAGAAAAATCAAAAGGTTAAACAAAAATTACGGAATACTGAAACGCTGAAAAGAGAGGTAACCTTTTTGAAAATTGGGTAATTTCCTTGACCTAATTAAAACACGCAATAAAATAAATTTTCATAACAACGTTTAAGGTAATTTTGAATTTCCCCGAAAAATGCTTAGACGTTAAAACTTTTCAAATTTTTCAAGAATTTTTAAATTTAAAAATTCTTAAAAAATATGGTGTAGAAATACTTGCACTTTTATTTTATTGTACTTTTGAAAACTCAAACCTTTTTTAATTTTTGAATTACTTAAAGTCGCACACCGATTCGCTATTAATAATAATTTTAAATTTACCATAAAGCGGGTTCATTGTAGCCACCGCATCGAATACACACCTTAAATTCCTCCAAATTTATTTTGTAAAAAATTTCAATGCAGAAGCTCAGCAACGTTGCGCTTATTATTCCACCACGAAACGGGAAATTGTCCGACAGTTGCAAGCGTTGCTTCATGAGCACAATGAATTAATTCGAATGTTCAAGACTGCTCTGGATCGAATGCCACCTGATGACTACATAATAAGAGTGTGATTCGCTGACAAAACCCTGCTTGGGGAGCATGCCACACTTCAGCATAATTGAGATTTATACTTCACCCAATACGGTGATGGTTGTGTTCACACCATTTTGAACATAGTATCTCCACCTTTAATCAATTAAATTTTATCCAACTTTTAATAGGAATTTTAAAAAATCCTTCCCCATTTAACATCTACACAATGTTTATAATCTATAAAAATTTGTATTATATTTTTATAACTTATGGCGTAATTCAGATTATAACCGAAACTTACAATTGGTTTTCTCCCAGTATTCTCCACGCATGCTGAAATTCATCCCTTGTTTTCCATCTGTTTATTTTATTCATTTAATAGTTGTCCCCCTATAAGCTTGAGTTCATTTTTCATATTTTAAATTCGTTAAAAATGTGTTAATTTCAATGATTTTGACCCTTTCTTTGGTAACCAATAAAACATTTGGTAGTTACTCCCCTATTAATAATTTCGTCCATTTAATCATTTTGGTAACACAACTCGCTCAGAACGATCCTATAGACATTTTTAATGTTAAAAGTAAGTGTAATTTAGAAACAGGTATTACTGGGTCTAGTATGTATGCCTTCACTTTTGTGACTATTAGCCTGGTCAAACAAATCGCGGGCCGACGGGACGGTCAATTCTTTACTATAGAGAGAAAGAACGTGGCGGTCAAATTTTGTTTGTAAATTTATACAAAGAACGCCGGACCGCGCTCTGTTTGACCAGGCCTTATATGTAGGTACTATATTCATTTTTCCTCAAAAATGACTTAAAATCGCTTTCATCACTCATTTTGTATACAACTCGAAATTTCGATCGCTTTATTCGCTTTCTCGAGTGAGTAAACATCGCTGACATCGAAACCAAAACTTCACTCGCGCGAGCGAAAATCGCTGCCACCAAAACCGTATAGCCTTAAATTAACACTGAAACGATTTAATTTTTAAACAAACCAAAATTGTGGCAGGCAGGTACTTTTAAAAGCTTAAGCGTAGCTTATGATCAAATTTTATCTATCCTCTAAAACCAAAAACATTTCATGTAAAACAGGTCGCCAAGACTCACAAGCTCATAAAGCTTGCGGTATGAAAAAGTTATGAGATCTCGTGAAGAGCCTGAGCCAAGCTCCTAACTCTACCAGGCCTAACTCTCCAAAGCCGTAACTCTACAAACCCTAAATCGTGGTCAAAAATCATGGCTTAGTCGTTTCACATAGAAGTTTTGCATAGCAGACTTCATTTTACAATAAATCAATCTATGGGAAACGGCCAAGTCGTAATTTTTGACCACGATTTAGGGTTTGTAGAGTTAGGGCTTGCAGCTCTCTAATGCTATCCAGACCGAAGTTATGAGGGCTTGAAAATACGACTACCGTGCGCCTAGATACCACTGCTATGTCGTTAAAATGCGAACCTTATCCGAATCAGAATGCATTGTATAACCCAAATACTTGTACTCTTGTATATAATATAAACATCACATATACCTATATACATATGTATATAGTCTTGAACTTTGTTCTGGCACTTTTTTCTTAAGTGCACAAAGAGTACGGGCCGTGTTATTATAAGTATTCGCAAGGGATGTTCCCATTTCCCATTGAGAAGGCATAGAAACATTTATATAAAAAACTTCAGTCCTTTTTCTTTGTTGCTTACCTTGCGATTCAGGCGATGACAATCAAAAATACCTATATTCGACTTGTTTTATATTTAGGTATAAACCCCAGTAGGTGACAAGAATATTTCTCCAAGAAGTAGGTACCTAGCTAGGTATGTGTACAAAAAACGAAAAAAAAACTGCGTTTTTCTGTAAAATTAAATAAAATAAGATTGCTGTGCTGACTCGTTAGCACACCGTGAAGTACCGTAGAGCACAGAGAAGCACAATGCAAGGTTCCACCAAATCACAAGAAATTCATAAGGATACAGCAATGTACAATAAACGTATAGATACATAGGTACAAACTTTATGTAATTTCATCCCTAACGTTCAATTCTCAAAACATTTTCGTGCTTCAGACTTCAGAGACCTTGTTTGGTTGTTTGTTGTTTATTTCCTTGATTTTACCTTACTTGTTCAATTTCAACTCGGAACACACGTCTCTCATAAGAAATTTTTATCTGTTAATCGCCAAGGGTGTATTTTCTTTTTTTTCATGCAGAGATTTTGATTACATTTTTGCTATCAACACATTATATTTTTTATTCAAACATCTTCAATCGCAATAATGAGACACAAGAGGTATTTGTATTCATGTCGCTTTATAAATTGTTTATTAAGGATCGTTTTCTATTTCGATTTCATTTATTTCAAAATATTTCAGAAACAATATATGTACCTACCTAAAAACTAAAGCGTTGCGAAAATACAAACATAAGAAATATCGTTGGCGCTCCACAATGTTTCTAACCTATCTGCAAAACAAACCTTCCTAATTTAATATTATTCTATTTTAATTTTTAGAAGGGTTTTGTGCGATAACACACGCGCAGTGTTGGCTGCAAAGCTTTAATTTTTTTTATTTTAATTATGTACAAATGAGTATACATTTTGTAACGGAATTAAGATGTTGAACTGGGAAGAAGACTACTATTTGAGTTTGTCTAGGGCTTAAAGCCCGAAATCGAACAATGAATTGGAAAATCCCATGTATAATCTCAAAGGCTATCCTCAAAAATAGAAATCTCCTAAGAAACCTTACCCCCTGAAAACCCACCAGAAGGACTAAATGCTTACAGGTACACTGAGTCCATTTTGGCAGCAAGGACTAAGGGTGTCTGGACCACAACCGCTAGGCATGCTTGCATGTGCACGTAGTAGCTCGTCGGAGGGGGGGTCTTTGCTGTTGTTAAGTCTAGACGGTCGTTACGCATTTTCATGCCTATTTATTTAATAAAAGCGAGGCCTGATTTGTTCCCTTAGCTAACAAATCTTGAGTTTCTGATTTTCTGAGCGATGGAGCTTTGGTGTTGTTACTCTCAGAGGACTTACCCACCCACATACTTACACCGGAACGGTGAGGTACATCCGTGGCTATCACGTCCTATTATCTTGTTGTGATAACCCCTAACTAAAAGATTGTCCTTCAAAATTAAATTGCAGCCAGGAAAACTGTACTTTATAAACTTTACTTCACATATTTATTGGTCAGAAAACTAAAACCAAATGATCCACTGTAATAAATATATTATCACGAAAACAAAATTTCGTATACCATCGCTGTCTGTCATCTCGAGAGTAAGTTATCACATCCACCAATAAAAATTATTTAAATGCAATAATCCATTTCAATGATATCAAAGAAAATCATCTCAAAGAAGAACCAGAGAAATCCATATAAATCCAATCCACCCTATAATCCAGTTTGAAATGATAAGTCTTGATTAAAATTTTCATACATATGGATCTGTTTATTAAACTAAATAAATCTTAAGAACTAACAAAAATGATTCGATTAATTTTGATCGTAATTATTAAAAAAAAAAGTCATAATAAAAAAACTCTTCCTGATCTAAATAAAACTAAACTAAATAAGTTTTCTTAGATAATGGAATATTAAAAAAAAAAAAAAATGAATCAAAACAAACCAAAAATAGATAAGCTGTAAACTTCGAATCCACATTTAGCGGGTTTCGCTCTCTTTTTACCTAACAGCATAAAATTTCCTACGTCACTACCTAATCAGGAGAAGTTAGATTTTTTTTTTTCGAAAGAGACGGATATATTATTCATAAGAGTAACTATATTTTCTTTTGTCTTTTAACTAAATAAGTTGTGGCAAAAAATAGTTATTGGAACGAAATTCAAAATAATTAGAAATGTTTTCAAATTTTATATAAAGTATTTAAATAGATTTCTGAATAAAGTTTTCATTAATTTAAGATAGAATTGCCTAGTTAAATAACAATTTTTATTCTTTTTTCTTTTTCTTTAATTTTTTTTCTTTTCTTCCTTTTTTTTTTTGTTGTATATATTTATTTCTTTTTTTTTTTTTTGATAAATAAAAATAGAAATCAAATTTCGTTCAAAATATAAATGTAGATTGTCATAATAAAACTTACCAAATTAAACTCAAAAAAAACAATATCTTACGAGATGATGAATCCATGATGATGTGCGCACAGCATTCTGGGTAGGTTATCCTTTCTTTAAAATTTCTTTCTGAAAAGAGTTTAACCGGCAATATTGTGAACGAACTTTGATTAAACTGAGCTTTTATCTTAATTTTGATTTTTTTTTTCTTTATTGAGCATGTATTTATTATTTCACTTATTAATTAATTTTTCTATCTTTTTTTTTTTTTTTTTTATTTAACTTAAAAGGTAAAACAAATGAAATTTAAACTTAACAAAAATTATAGATATTATGAAAAATACACTAAAAAATAAAATAATTAGATAAAACCGCAGCAGATGCAGGAAAATGATGATAATTTTTTTTCAAAAGCCGGAGGGGTGGTTTTTCGTGAGAGGATAGCAGCTTTGGTTCAATTCGAGGGTAGAATCTCCTTTTTTTGCAAAAAGTCTAAATGTGGTATCATATATTTTTTTTTTCACCAGAGTTTGATGGTTTTGACCATCAGGGTTTTGACAGGGGATTTTTTTTTTGAAGACGAGGACACAGTTTGGAGATGGACACGTAAATGATGACGTCACTGAAGCACTTTTATATGCATATATATATGTATATACATATATGTATATTTTTATATATTGATTAAAATTACTTTTTCTGATGTATTTGGCAAGACAAAATGCGCGTGGAGGTTTTTACATTACAGTTTAGTTCTTTTTTTTTTTTACTTTTAATTAGAATTTTATATGCAGGTTGGACGTTAAGTAAATGGAAGCAGTTGGAAACCCTTTTTTTTGTGGGGTTTTTTTTTTTTTTATTTTTACTTTTTAATTTTTTTTAACTATCGTTTTTTTTCAAACTATTAATGGGATGATTGGGGACTTTACACCCTAAACACGTGAACACTGAACACGTTTATAGTAGTGTGTTGCCGTTTTTTTTTTTTCTTTTGGATTTTAACGATGCTTTATTTTTTTTGTTCTTGTGGCGTGATCAAATTTACTTTATTTGAAGTTATTTTCTAAATTACCACTTTAATTTTTTTTTTTTTTTCGCATTACAGCGTTACGTGGGGTTAAAAGAAAAGTTCAGCACGTGGGAGAAATTTTTTTATGCATTCCCGAAAAGAAGACTTTTACTAAGGTTTTTCGCAAAATCGATCCTTTTCGTTACTAGGCTTTAATAAAAATTTAAACTTTAAGACTTTTTAAATTTTAGCAGAAAAAGGTAAAGGTATGAAGAACGCGACTTTTGGATGCCTTCCGCAGGAGCGGACCGTGTCTTGCGTCGTGTTTCAAGCCGTAAACCAGAATGGGCAAATAGAAAAATGAGCTCGCTATTCATATACCTTTGAAATGGGAGTTCCACAATC
Source organism: Epistrophella euchroma (assembly GCA_947049315.1). NCBI lineage: Eukaryota > Metazoa > Arthropoda > Insecta > Diptera > Syrphidae > Epistrophella > Epistrophella euchroma. The sequence continues at coordinate 100,923,338 of OX346245.1, read as the reverse complement.
CACAATGATGGCACACTTCCGGGACCTCTGATATATCGAAAGATTTTGACCAAAGAAAAATTCTTTATATATTAAAATTTATTTTTGATTTTATTAATAATAAATGTGAGATTTTGATTTTTTTTAAGTCAAAATCTCACGAGATACAAGGCACCGGAAGTCTTCCATCATCGCATACACTCACATCCATCATTCGTGTGGATATTAATTTTTTTTGGTGTAAAACGAATTCGTATACTATATTAGCTGAATAGCTGTAACTCTTAAGAGTTCAAAAGAGATCTCATTAAGAGAATTGTTGATAGACAATTCTTAATTCTTTTATATCGATCATTCTCCAACCGATGGACTCTAAGGGGTCTGTATTGGAGCCGTGATTTTGTTCAATAGATTTTATTACGCTAACTAATATAGAGATTTCCTACAAAACTTTTTCTTTTTACAAGACCTGTCGCGTGAAATGAAAAAGAAAACAAAATCTTGAATTTACGTTCGATTTTAATTGGATTATTATTGAACCTAGACCCACGACTGAGAATTCGTCTCATGTTCAGACTGGCTAGCTGGCTATCCATTTACCTCTTGATATCCTTTGAATGGAAAACCCCTAATCGTGTTCCCTTCTCATCCTCTAATTCATAGAGATTATTTCCCACAATGGAAATTACCTTTGCCTTGGTGAATTTGGGACATAATTTGGCGTTTACGCGTTTGGATTTATTACTCAGAATGAAATTTTTTTTGAAAATGATATCACCGACCTGATGTTTGACTGCTTTACTGCGGGTATTGTAAGAATGTTCGTTAGAAACATGGGCTTTTTGCAAAGACTCTTTCAGATTAGAATGAAGAATATTCATTTTCGATGTTTTTGGAAGCAATTCGAGGTCTGAACTATTAACGGCATTTAATTTTCGGAGAAGCTTAAAATCGGATCCGTGCTCCATCATTCTGTGTCCAAATAAAGCTTCGTAAGGCGACATACCTATTACTGAATGGATTGTAGTTCGTAAGGCACATCCGATTGCTGGTAGGTGAAGATCCCAATCTCTTTGATCTTGTTTGAGGTAAGATCTCACGGCCGCAAGTATAGATCGGTTGACCCTCTCACTGGCGTTTGCCTGAGGAGCGTAGGATGCGGTTTTAATATGTTGAACACCGTAGGAGAGCAGAAATTTTTCAAATACAGAACTAGTAAACTGCTTACCATTATCTGACATAAGTGTTTCTGGTACGCCAAATATACAGAAAATTTGTTCATGAAGAAATCTGATTGCTGTTTCTGAAGTTGCCGTTCTGAGAGATTGAATGACTGTAAATTTAGTGAGTTGGTCAAGGCAAATGATTATGTAAATATTTCCTCTTTTGGAGCGAGGGTACGGTCCTAAAAAATCAATATACAAATGTTGATATGGGCGTTCTACTAAGAATGGTTTTCCCATAGGGTGTCGCAAAATCTGATTTGATGCCTTCGACATCTTACAAACATCACATTTTCCTACGTAATCCTTGACCTGTGCAGCCATATTTGGCCAGAAGAAACGTTGCCGAAGTCTGTAAAGGGTCTTGGCTGTTCCACCATGCGAGGCTTTTGGTGGCCGGTGAGCCAGAGTAATCAAATGGTCGGTTAATGCTGACGGAATCCAAAGCTTCCAAACTAAATCTTCCTCAAGAGGATTACCTGTGCTGTGGTTGACCTTTTTGTATACGAAACCTTCCGAAACAACCAGGTCAGGCAGCTGATCTTTATGATTTTCGATGCTGTCAATAATCTTGCCATATTCCTCAGATTTGAAGCTGGGGTCTGACAGATCTATTTGCAACACATCGGAAGAGCATTCTTCTGATATGGCATCAAGGTTTACAGCATCTGCCGCAAATACCCTTGATAGAGTATCTGCCACAACATGTTGAGAACCTTTTCGGTGCTCTATATCAAAATCATACCCTTGAAGTTTTAAACTCCATCGAGCCAACCGTCCACTGAGGTCCCTCTGACTCATCAGCCACTTCAAGCTCGCATGATCCGTTATAACTGTGAATTTATATCCTTCAACGTATTCCCGAAACTTTTGTATCCCTAAAACTGCAGCCAAACATTCACGTTCTGTCACACTGTAGTTACACTGTGCAGAATTCAACTTATGAGAAAAGTAACAAATAGGACGTTCAACTCCTTCATCATCTTTCTGACATAGGACAGCACCGATGCCACTCGCTGAAGCGTCGCATAATATAATGAAGGGTTTACTGAAGTCAGGATGTATGAGAACAACATCCGTTGTTAAAACATCCTTTATTTTATTAAAAGCATCTATTGCCTCACTATCAAAATCGAACTTTTTACCCTTCTTAAGCGTATTTGTGATTGGAGTAGCAAGAGTCGAATAATCACGAATGAAACGTCTGTACCATCCGGACATTCCCAGAAATCTCCTTACTTGACGGACTGTTTTGGGTACAGGAAATTCACGTATAGCGGCTATTTTTTTAGGATCGGTTTTAATACACCCGTCACTGACAATAAAACCTAGATAGTTAAGTTCCCTATAGCAAAATTTGGACTTTTCTACATTGATAGTTAATCCGGCTTCTTTTAAGCGATTTGCAACCAGCTTTAACAATCGGACATGTTCCTCAAAAGTGCATGAAATGATCAGCAGATCATCCAGATAGACAAAAACATTTGTTCTTAATTCATGGGGTACCACTTTGTCCATTAGTTTGCACATGCGTTGCGGAGCATTGCAAAGGCCAAAGGGCATAACTTTGAATTGGTAGAGAGGTCTGCCTGGAACCGTAAATGCTGTCTTTTCCCTTGAAGATTCCTCCAGCGGGATCTGCCAAAAGGCGTCTTTTAAATCCACACTTGAAATAAAGTGTGTATTTTCAAGACGACTTAGCACTCCTTGTAATTGAGGAAGTGGATACGCACTCTTCTTGGTCTTAGAGTTCACTTTCCTGTAGTCCAGGCACAGCCGGTTTTTACCGGGTTTTTGTACCAGAACTACAGGAGAGCTCCACGCGCTATTACTTTCTTCTATTAATCCCATTGCAATCATACGATCCAGTTCCTCGTATACAAGTTTCTGCACCGCTGGAGAAATGGGGTAGTGCCGTTGTTTTATCGGTTCAGCATTTCCCGTATCGATTACGTGTTCCTCAAGCGTTGTCCTACCTAAGCCAAAAGTGGCAAAGGACGGAAAGGTGCTTATGGCTGCTTTGAGTATACTGGATTGTTCTGCTGTCAAATCATGAGCTTTAAGGCAATTATTCTCTCTTGGTTCCAAATCTATAGAAACTTCCGAAATAATTTGCGGTGCAATATTAAAAGCTTTCCAAAAGTTAACACCTAAATATAATTGCTGATTCAAGGAAGGGACTACAAACAAATCGAGTTTCTTTGTCACTCCTTGGTATGTGACTTCAACTTCTAATTTTCCTTTTATAGCTTGTTTCTGACCATCTGCCGTTCTAACAACTGATGAGAAACCAGGGTAAGTGATTTTCTTTGTTTCTAAAAATTCGAGCCCTTTAGAACCTAAACAACTTATGCTGGCGCCGCTATCAAGCAGTCCCAACATATTCGTTCCTAGCAGTTTAACGTTGGCATAAGGTCGTGGATCATCTCCAGAATATAAGGTTGTGGCTTCGATATTTTGATGGATAATTTTTTTCTGTTTAGCTAACTGTCGAACTCGGGCAATTTTAGGAGAAACTGGTGCTTTTGAATTACCAAAGATTCTATCCCTAGCCTTGTAATACGCAAGAAGACGTTCGTGTAGTGTTTTAAAAGGCGCACCTACTTGGCCTTTGCGATCACAAGGTTTCGGTTGAGTCTCTAGGGCCCTATCAAGATTTTTCAAAATGGTTATAGGCTGGGTAGTATTTGGTTGCAAAGAATTTGCATTTAAAATTGTTGATTCGGTTTGAGTTCCGGTGTTTGGTTCGTTGAGCAAGCCGCCCCGGAAGTCGGTATGCTCCGCCGGAAGTTTTTCGAACACTTTGGGCATTGGGGTGAGGTAGTATCCTCTTTACCACATTTAAAGCAGAAGAAGGAAGTTTGCGGAATAGAACATTCTCTATAACTATGACCTGTTTTCCTACAGTTCCAACAGACATAATTGCTAGCATCTTTCTTAGCCTGGAATGCTTCAACAGTGTTTTTTGGCGTTGTGTACTGATAATCGTTTTGTTCAATTTCATTCACGTGTCTTTTAAATTGATGTTGCACTGGAGCTTTGGCTTTTAATGCGTCATGATCCGCGATATACTTCTCCATTTTGCGACAGACATAACATAACTCCTGTAAGCTAGATGTACGATATGTAACTAACAACTCTCCTAATCTGCTGTGTACATTTTCTTTTATGAGGCTAATAAGCTCAAAATCAGGCTTTGGGACTAGCAGTCTGGTATTCATTTTCTGAATTGCCATATAAAAGTTATCGAATGACTCGGAAGGCCCTTGTCGTCGATCGAACATTTTCCTGGAGAGTTCCGTATCTGTCTCCAAACTACGATACTGCTCAATCAAAGCCAAACGAAGATTCAACCAATCAATCCGTGGACGAAATCGAACAATTACCCAAAACCACGATTCTACTTGACCTGCTACGAACTGGTGAAAGTTCAATACTATTTCATCCCATGTAGCCTTATAGCAGTCCTTTAAACGTTCTAAACGAAAAATAAAATCGTCTACCGTCATATTCGTACCATCAAATTTTAATCCCCACTTGTGGAATGTGTGAGTTTTAAAACTAGGACGTAGCTGAGAAGCTCCTTGTTGACCAGGTAGTTCCCTGGAGGATCTCGGTGGTTAATCACTAAGATTTAAGCTTTGAAGCTGAGCTAGGAACTCATCTGCAGTATTGTGAGTAGAATTGTTTGGTTCCATGGCTGAAATTTGAGGTATGGCTGAATTCTGCGGCATGGCTGAATTTTGGGGTAGGGCTGAATTGTAATGTGCGGACAGATTGGGCGCCAGTGGTAAGGAAGAATTTTGTGGTACGGACGAATTTTGTGGTACGAAAAAGTTTTGTGGAATCGAACAATTGTGTGGTATGGAAAAATTTTGAGGTGTGAATGGATTTTGTGGTATGGCTGGATTTTGTTGTGTGCCTGTAGCTAATGAATTTGCAGGATTTTGCTCCGTGTGACGTCTTCGAACCTCGTAGCCTACTTGAGGTGTTGAAATCGATTGAGAAAGTTTTTCTCGAAGCAAGTCCTCAACCATTTTCTCTAACCTTGCCTGACTGAGTTCCATTTGCTTCTGCATTATTTGTCTTTCTTCCGTTCTGCTAATGCCTACTGTTGCTTTCACAATTTCCTGAATATGTTGTAACAAATTACTATTGTCATTTGTTTTATTGGGATTTAGAAGTCTATTACTAGATTGAGCTGTAGTACCATTTACGGAATGGATATTTGCCAAACGCGATGCCGCTTCATCCTGAACAGGATTAAGTGAGCCTGTAGCAACTGGTAAGTTAGGTGGAGGGTCGGAAACTCTCGGTAGCACTATTTCATCACTAGAACTGGGCATACTCTCAGCAGTTTTCCTACTTCTACCTCTCCTAGGAACAGTTGATCGACCAGCTCCTCTTTTCATTGTATTGGTAAAAGTAGACCTATTTTTGCGCAAGGGCATAACAATTTATCTTTTCAAATTGAAGAATTAAAAAACTTAGAAGCGAAAAAAAAAGTTTTTATGTCCCAAAATTAACCAGGAAAATTACCTAAAATTCTTTTTTTAAAAGTTCAAAAACTTATTACCAAAAATAGTAATTCAATATATATATCAAAAAAAACTTGAACTTAACGAAACTAAATAAGTGGTAAAAAAAAATAAAATAATTGCGAACTATATACCAATAGTCAAAAAAAAATGTGTTACCTATATTTTTTCATAATATTTGGTGGATGTGACACCCTGCTCATCGATGACAGCTATATAAAAAAAAACAATGGCTACGTAGAACAAAAGAAAATTGTAAAACTCTCTATAATCAGACTCAGATACATAACATATTTTGTAGTGAACCCAAGTTTCAGGTTTCTTTTTCTCATAGTTGCTGAATGATATTGTTGTTGAGATTATATTTAAAAAAAGATAAAAATATTAATATATTGCTTTTCGGAAATACAACAGTTGTGAGGACTAAGATCGACTCACAAACCGGATATCTGTTTCGAATTTAATAAAAAAAAATGTGTATATTAAATCTAAGGCCAAAACATCAGGCTAAATGGGGACTAAGATCCACCCAAATACTGGATATGTAAACCTCAAATCTACTTTAAATGAATTAAGCTGCATCCATAAGTTAAGGTTGGCACAACAGATTCAACGGGACAATGTTCAACCGATTCCCTGGATACCTGACCCTTACTTTATTAAAACTACTGAATATTCAAAACTGTAGAAACATTTTTTTTTTTTTCAAAAATTTTAACTTTAAAACAAGGGAAAAAAAACTTTTAAAGAGATGAAAACAAATCTCACACAGCAGGCTAAATGGGGACTTAGATCCACCCAAATACTGGATATGTGATCTTAAATCTCTTTAAAATGACTCATTCCTGAAGAGACAAAATAGAAAAAGAAAATGGAATATTCCAACATTATAACTTGAACTTGAAAATGCTATGAAAATTAACTAAAGAGAAAAAAAAATCTGCTTATCTTAATTCACCAATAAGCTACACAATTTGGAACAAATCTGGCCCCACGTTGGGCGCCACCTGTAACGGAATTAAGATGTTGAACTGGGAAGAAGACTACTATTTGAGTTTGTCTAGGGCTTAAAGCCCGAAATCGAACAATGAATTGGAAAATCCCATGTATAATCTCAAAGGCTATCCTCAAAAATAGAAATCTCCTAAGAAACCTTACCCCCTGAAAACCCACCAGAAGGACTAAATGCTTACAGGTACACTGAGTCCATTTTGGCAGCAAGGACTAAGGGTGTCTGGACCACAACCGCTAGGCATGCTTGCATGTGCACGTAGTAGCTCGTCGGAGGGGGGGTCTTTGCTGTTGTTAAGTCTAGACGGTCGTTACGCATTTTCATGCCTATTTATTTAATAAAAGCGAGGCCTGATTTGTTCCCTTAGCTAACAAATCTTGAGTTTCTGATTTTCTGAGCGATGGAGCTTTGGTGTTGTTACTCTCAGAGGACTTACCCACCCACATACTTACACCGGAACGGTGAGGTACATCCGTGGCTATCACGTCCTATTATCTTGTTGTGATAACCCCTAACTAAAAGATTGTCCTTCAAAATTAAATTGCAGCCAGGAAAACTGTACTTTATAAACTTTACTTCACATATTTATTGGTCAGAAAACTAAAACCAAATGATCCACTGTAATAAATATATTATCACGAAAACAAAATTTCGTATACCATCGCTGTCTGTCATCTCGAGAGTAAGTTATCACATCCACCAATAAAAATTATTTAAATGCAATAATCCATTTCAATGATATCAAAGAAAATCATCTCAAAGAAGAACCAGAGAAATCCATATAAATCCAATCCACCCTATAATCCAGTTTGAAATGATAAGTCTTGATTAAAATTTTCATACATATGGATCTGTTTATTAAACTAAATAAATCTTAAGAACTAACAAAAATGATTCGATTAATTTTGATCGTAATTATTAAAAAAAAAAGTCATAATAAAAAAACTCTTCCTGATCTAAATAAAACTAAACTAAATAAGTTTTCTTAGATAATGGAATATTAAAAAAAAAAAAAAATGAATCAAAACAAACCAAAAATAGATAAGCTGTAAACTTCGAATCCACATTTAGCGGGTTTCGCTCTCTTTTTACCTAACAGCATAAAATTTCCTACGTCACTACCTAATCAGGAGAAGTTAGATTTTTTTTTTTCGAAAGAGACGGATATATTATTCATAAGAGTAACTATATTTTCTTTTGTCTTTTAACTAAATAAGTTGTGGCAAAAAATAGTTATTGGAACGAAATTCAAAATAATTAGAAATGTTTTCAAATTTTATATAAAGTATTTAAATAGATTTCTGAATAAAGTTTTCATTAATTTAAGATAGAATTGCCTAGTTAAATAACAATTTTTATTCTTTTTTCTTTTTCTTTAATTTTTTTTCTTTTCTTCCTTTTTTTTTTTTGTTGTATATATTTATTTCTTTTTTTTTTTTTGATAAATAAAAATAGAAATCAAATTTCGTTCAAAATATAAATGTAGATTGTCATAATAAAACTTACCAAATTAAACTCAAAAAAAACAATATCTTACGAGATGATGAATCCATGATGATGTGCGCACAGCATTCTGGGTAGGTTATCCTTTCTTTAAAATTTCTTTCTGAAAAGAGTTTAACCGGCAATATTGTGAACGAACTTTGATTAAACTGAGCTTTTATCTTAATTTTGATTTTTTTTTTCTTTATTGAGCATGTATTTATTATTTCACTTATTAATTAATTTTTCTATCTTTTTTTTTTTTTTTTTATTTAACTTAAAAGGAAAAACAAATGAAATTTAAACTTAACAAAAATTATAGATATTATGAAAAATACACTAAAAAATAAAATAATTAGATAAAACCGCAGCAGATGCAGGAAAATGATGATAATTTTTTTTCAAAAGCCGGAGGGGTGGTTTTTCGTGAGAGGATAGCAGCTTTGGTTCAATTCGAGGGTAGAATCTCCTTTTTTTGCAAAAAGTCTAAATGTGGTATCATATATTTTTTTTTTCACCAGAGTTTGATGGTTTTGACCATCAGGGTTTTGACAGGGGATTTTTTTTTGAAGACGAGGACACAGTTTGGAGATGGACACGTAAATGATGACGTCACTGAAGCACTTTTATATGCATATATATATGTATATACATATATGTATATTTTTATATATTGATTAAAATTACTTTTTCTGATGTATTTGGCAAGACAAAATGCGCGTGGAGGTTTTTACATTACAGTTTAGTTCTTTTTTTTTTTTACTTTTAATTAGAATTTTATATGCAGGTTGGACGTTAAGTAAATGGAAGCAGTTGGAAACCCTTTTTTTTGTGGGGTTTTTTTTATTTTTACTTTTTAATTTTTTTTAACTATCGTTTTTTTTCAAACTATTAATGGGATGATTGGGGACTTTACACCCTAAACACGTGAACACTGAACACGTTTATAGTAGTGTGTTGCCGTTTTTTTTTTTTCTTTTGGATTTTAACGATGCTTTATTTTTTTTGTTCTTGTAGCGTGATCAAATTTACTTTATTAGAAGTTATTTTCTAAATTACCACTTTAATTTTTTTTTTTTTTTCGCATTACAGCGTTACGTGGGGTTAAAAGAAAAGTTCAGCACGTGGGAGAAATTTTTTTATGCATTCCCGAAAAGAAGACTTTTACTAAGGTTTTTCGCAAAATCGATCCTTTTCGTTACTAGGCTTTAATAAAAATTTAAACTTTAAGACTTTTTAAATTTTAGCAGAAAAAGGTAAAGGTATGAAGAACGCGACTTTTGGATGCCTTCCGCAGGAGCGGACCGTGTCTTGCGTCGTGTTTCAAGCCGTAAACCAGAATGGGCAAATAGAAAAATGAGCTCGCTATTCATATACCTTTGAAATGGGAGTTCCACAATCCACAATGATGGCACACTTCCGGGACCTCTGATATATCGAAAGATTTTGACCAAAGAAAAATTCTTTATATATTAAAATTTATTTTTGATTTTATTAATAATAAATGTGAGATTTTGATTTTTTTTAAGTCAAAATCTCACGAGATACAAGGCACCGGAAGTCTTCCATCATCGCATACACTCACATCCATCATTCGTGTGGATATTAATTTTTTTTGGTGTAAAACGAATTCGTATACTATATTAGCTGAATAGCTGTAACTCTTAAGAGTTCAAAAGAGATCTCATTAAGAGAATTGTTGATAGACAATTCTTAATTCTTTTATATCGATCATTCTCCAACCGATGGACTCTAAGGGGTCTGTATTGGAGCCGTGATTTTGTTCAATAGATTTTATTACGCTAACTAATATAGAGATTTCCTACAATTTATATAAAATTTCTTATTCATTTAAGTTAGAGCCATATTTATGAATTGCTTCAAAACTAGTTTCACGACAAAACTACGGGAGTTCCGATTTTAAGGTTTTTCACGAATCTCACGCATGCAACATTTCCAATTCACTTTTATCTGACAACAAAAAACAATAACTTATTTGTACTTACTTCATATTAAGTTGAACCTAAAAATTATTCCGTAAACATGTCGCAGTTTTAAAAACCAAAGACAAAAATGTGGTGCACTTGGGCGTATACGTACTTTTTTTTATTGATTTATTTTTTTTTTGTTTGTTTACTTTTTTCAATTGAAATATTATCATGTTTGTTTTATTCTCATCCTGTCATTACTTTCAAAAAAGGAGGTCAAGTTTATCGCAAAGATATGTAACCAAGAAATACCAGTAGCGTTTCTAGTATCTACTGTAGAATTGAATAATGTCCATGTCAATACATTCTTTTATTTTCGTACTTTGGGGAGAGAACTCAGACGCCGCAAAATTATAACGGATTTTTGTAGAGAGGTTTAATACAATAATTTTTTTACTATGGGAAGGGGGGTCGATCTCTCTCCGTTTGGGCTGGAGGGGCAATTTTCTAAAAAATGATTTAAAATTTAAAAAAAAAATTAAATATAATGGGAACACTTAAAGTATACAAATTATGGGTTTTCTGAAAGCCAAAAACTTGTTCTTTTATTATTTTTTTCCTAGTTTTTTGTGTTAATAATACTTTCAAACTCAAAATTTATCAAAAAAAAAAAAAACAAAAAAAATGTTACCTACTATTGTTTTATTCAAAGTTGTGAAATTAAGTACTGAATTGGCTTCGACAAAAATATAATTCACAAAATAAGACACAATAGTTGAGCTTTAAAATAAAAATTCATATTTGTCAGGGTTAATGTTTTTAACTTGAATACATTTTCTAATCAGGCTTAGGAAATGTAAAGAAAATAAGTCTTGATAAATATTCAGGCTTACTGATAAACTGTATAGTTTAGTTGCTATGGATTTTTTTATTTATTTTGCTTAAAATTCAATAGAAAAAATTATTATTGAACTATTTTTTAAGACTATATATGTACATTTGTAGATTCAAAAAAAAAAAAAAAAACGCCTATTTAATTTGCAATTTTTCCAGATTAATAAAAGTATCCTAAAAACAATACTAAAGCCGAAAACAGATGTGCAGCTTTTTCCCATGCAGCGAAATTAGAAATAGAGATATCGTGCAGCAAAAGCTGCATGCAGAGCTGACATATTCCAGGCTTATCTCTATTTCTAATTTCGCTGCATGGGGAAAAAGCTGCACATCTGTTTTGGGCTTAAGACCTCCATGGAGTGATCTTTAATGCGAACATCTATACTTATTTGCTCAGTTTGGCTTTCATCTTGAGTGTCTTGTTAAACATGATTCCAAAGCAAATATAAGATTTTTAAAACCGAAAATGAGCCCATCTGTTGTTGGGGCCTTGCAAGGACGACCGACCTACATGCATCGTAAGGCCAATATGTACGTTCGATCCATACAAACAAACATATGCACCTAACCTAACTACATACTTAAAACTCGTCATGTTATTTTCTTTTTAAACCGAAAGCTATATGTACCGATAGTAAAAACGTTCTGGATTAATTTAAATAATATACATAGCTTACCTTCATACGGATACCTCTACAAATAAATCAGCTCTGTAAAAGCATTGTAAACTGCGCACGTAAGAATTATCCTCTTCTGTGTATTGCTATGTAACTTTCCTCAAATTAATCTAATTAAAATTAACGACTTGGGTACCTATATCTACTTTGTGAATGAAAATTCAATAGAAAGTGAGAACTCCTTACAGAGCTACAAAAAAAATATGTAATGCAATAAGTGGACTAAAAAAGAAAAAAGAATTCCCGCTGGTCGAACGGGTTTACTTTTTTAGAAGACTTTCATTTTAATGCTGTTACTGAATCTTGAATAGTGCTTCATTCCGTATCTGAACCTGTAGCTGTAGCCTGTAGGTGGAGGAAATAGAGAGAGAATTATTAAAATTTATTAACCACCAAAAAGGAATTCCATTAACCCAAGAGCATATTTTTCAATTTTCAACTGAAAGAACAATTAAACCGAAAAGCAGGATTGCGAAGATACTTTTCCTTCGCAATTTTCCCTCTGGCTTAATTTTTTTTATTTGCTTTTTGTTGGTACTTGATTAATTTATGACTATGTTTTTCCAGAGTATTGTCTGGAATTTAAAGCGGGTTTAGTAGTTTACTCAATGTACCGTCTTACAATTTAATAGAGGTAAAGATGTTAAGGACTTAAATTGGAAAATGAAAGATGTACTATTTTATACTATATAGGTACATTTTACAACACATAAATTTGGCACTGCTGCGAAATTAGCCATTAGAAAAGAATCAAAAAATATGACATTTAACGATCTACGAGATCGCTCTACTAATAAAAAAGGAGATTTTAGAGTTATTTAAATCCAATATACAAATACTCATTTACATATCGTGGCGTACATTTGAAATCCCACTACCCAAGTGTATCCTTATGTAACTTAAGCCGGATCCACACATGCCTCGTGTGGTGTGTTGTGGAGTCATGTGTCTCGTGTGAGGTGTTGTGGTGTGGAGTGTTGTGTCGAAATCTATTTTTGAACGATTGCGCCATACCACGCTATGGTGAAGACTTTTTAGTGTGCGGGAAAGAGGAAACAATGCTCTTGTAAACAGAACAATAAACAGAGCTGTAAAAGACTGCAGTACTTTGGTAATGCAGTTAATAAAGTCGCAGTTAATTAACTTACCTATTGAATGTAAGTTAATACTGTAAATAAGTACTTTAACTGCGAAACAAGCAGTCAGCAGTCAGGACTAACATTCCGAATGTGCAGTTGAAAAAAAGTTAATTAAATTTAAGTTAATTTACTTTAAGTTAATTAACTGCAGTACTTTTTAACTTCTTTTAGTCTTTTTAGTCAGTGAAAAGTCTTTGTACTGCGATGATTTTACTTTTAGTTAGCAAGTCTTTTAACTACAGGGCATTGCCCCTCGCCCCCCCTAACTACGCGCATGTGCACACCAAATTGTGGCGGTTTGCTCAAAATATTTCGAAGACAGAAAAATATTGAGCTGTTTCTTACATGCATTTTGTTACAAGTGGACATATGTACATACTTACTATACATATATATATATATATATATATATATATATATATATATGAAACTTTCAACTGAGATTTCATTCTAAACGTCCACTTTTATCAATAATTTTTTCCTAAAACAAACATCACACGGTGAGGAATAAGCTGAACGGTTTTGCCAAGAATTTAGAGATGAATAAAAGATATGTATAAAGACCGTTGGGATGTCAATAAATTATACAGGGTGATCGGTATAAGATGCACCAAACTGCTGGAGCGAGTAGGTTGGGTTAAGACAAGAAAAAAATCGTATGGGAGGGGGGGCTTATTTCCCCCCGTTTAGGCAGGAGGGGCAATTTTCTAAGAAATTGACTTAAAACAGAAAAAAAAAATTTTTAAAACAACGGTACAATTTAAAATGCCATGCTATACCTTTTTGGAAAGCCAGAAATCTCTTATTTGATTTTCATTTTAAATTAAGTTAAGTGAATAGTTTTTGAAAAATTAATTTCCAAACTCGAAATTTTGAAAAAAAAAATGAAAAAAAAGTATAAGTATAATTTTTGTTTTCATAAAGGTATAGCGGCATTTTAAATTGTACCGTTGTTTTAAATTTTTTTTTTTTTTTCTGTTTTAATTCAATTTTTTTAGAAAATTGCCCCTCCTGCCTAAACGGGGGGAAATAGACCCCCCCTTCCATAAAGTTTTTTTCTTGCCTTAACCCAACCTACTCGCTCCAGCAGTTTGTTGCATCTTATACCGATCACCCTGTTTATTTCATGAGAGAACTTACCACCTTTTTTTTCAGTCCATTGCGGCAACCAGTATTCTTTGTTATATCTGTACTTATTTTTATTCTTAGGTCTTACAGGTATTAGTTTTAAAAAGATTACTTATATAGTTAAGGAATTGAAACTAAGCCTATACATTTTAGGCAAGGTTTGGAGAGAGTAATTGAAGAGTTATTAAAAATTAATTTCTTGTGTAAATGCAACTGCCTCTTCTATACCTACAAATAATTGTGTTATAATTTATAACGAGAAACATTCAACTATTCAGTGACAATGAAATCATACATTTAATCTGCCACAGCACAGCTATACAAAATAAAGACTTAAGAAATGCCCATAGCTAAATTTATAATTCTCCTCACGTTCCTTCCATAATAATTTTTGAATCATTTGGGACATACCCAAGCTCAGGTTCCTTTTAAATTTAAATAATTTATATAAAATAAAGGACATCATTTTCTATGCCCCACACACAATCTCAAAGGACTCATATTTTCAATAATAATATCGATGATTCTCAAGTCTATGGATTTAAGTACCACGGACAAGACGGACAGACGTTTCTAGAACTACGACTGCGAAATTATTTATCTATCAATTTTAAATTCAGTTTATTCATTTTTCAATAAAAATAAAAAAGTAACCTGAACTAAATTTCTACTTAATATTATTATAGTGCCACCACAGGGGGGCACGTGGTTTCACCCAGAGCTGACTATAAACACGAACGGATTAATAATATATATGTAGGTATTCAGCTTTTTTTAATTTCTTCAGATGGTATGAGGTCAAAAGAGTGTATTTTTGATAAATTTCCTTTTTTTATTTCTTCCTTCATTCTACTATTATTTGCCAATGCAAAGTCCCAAAGCCTTGGGAAAATTTTGTCGGCCATTAAAACTGAAATCTTTTATATCAACAGTCCACATCTTTTTTGATTGCAAACATAACGGTACCTGTCTGAAGGCGAGGCTCTAAAGAATTTGGTAGTTTATTTTATAAGAACATTTAGTTTATTTTTATTAAAAAAAATTACAGAAACTTTTACTAATTTATGCCACTAAACATTTTTTTTTTATTTTCGTTTCTTAAAATAATTTTGTATACAATTAAAAAATATCTTGGAAAAAAATTAGCCAATCTTTATTAGAACTAACAAACAATTTTTTTTTATAATCTTAAAGAAATTTCATAAACCTAATGTTTGATATTTTTTTTATAAAACAACATAAAATTCCATTACATTGTTTTTATTTATTTTGAAAAATCTACACAACCACCTGTTGAATAATAAAATAAAACAACACTGAAAAAAAATTTAAAATTAAAAAAAAAATGAAATAAAAAAAAAATCTTAAAAAAAATTAAAAAAAATCTTTAAAAAAAATGAAAAAAAAAATATATACAGTGACTGCCATTAATATTCGGTTTTCTATTGAATATTTTTTTAGCATTCATTGGTTGCTTATAAACTAAGAAGCTTACCACCGTTTAGCAAATTTTTTTTTCTCAGTTCTTATAACCATACGAATAAGATCGGCAAAGTTTAGAAATAAGTCCTCCATTAATATTCGGTTTTTTGCTGAGGTTTTTATTTAAATGGTTAAAAAGTGCATAAGTATTTGATAATCATGTCTCTTATTCTCAAGAACTTCAGATTAGCACCTTGGCATGTTTGTCACATTATTTTTTGTGTGCTATGGACTTATGTTCAGCCATTCTAACTGCAAACTTACTTTAATTGCATTTATGGAAGAATCGGGGCTCTCCAGTTAACATATCGGCCCAGTGTTCCACAAAATTTCTATGGAGTTGAGGTCAGGAGGTTGTGCAGTAATTGCAATTGCTTTTGGCTACTCGTGCAACATCCATTCGAGCAAAATATTGGCTTAATGTTTGTGATCATTATCGTGATAAAATTTGAAGAACCGCGAAATAGCCATTTTTTCGGTGGTCCATTTTAGATTTTCGCTTAGGATCCTCAAATAATGTTCTTTCTTCAGGATTCTAAACTTAAAAATGAGTAAAATACCAGGGTTATTAAAACCAAAACGCAAAACGTACAAATAACAAAAATAAAATACAATTAAAATGGTAACAGTAACAGGATACGAAATTGAGTGAATGGGTCATACATAGAGGGATTTGCGGCAAAATCTTTCACCCAATATGTGCTGGTCTTAGAAGAAGTGTCAAGGCTCATCTAGCTGAGTACTCTAAGCTTTTCAACTTTTACTGTGAAGAATGTAAGGATATAACGCTCTCACGCATATAGGTAATGCTTGCTTTAAAATAATTTAGCCTCAGCTAATCCAGACACTTTTATTAACAAATCACTACATATTGAACTTCAAGATCTCGCTAACTCTTTCGTTACTTCTAACAACTCTTTCGGTACTTCCAACAACAGCTTATCAGCTGTGCAAAATTGTATAACAGCATCATCTTTGATAGCTTCACCGACTGCTAACAATATCACCAACAACATCTCATTACATGCTGAACTTCAAAACTTGAAAGCCTCTATCGCAAGTACCAGCATTAACTCCTCTACTACAATTTGTTTTTAAACTGGGGGTGTTATGGACGCACTTGAATTGGAAAATCATCTTTTGTGACTCAAAAAACTAAATACTATGAATTCTTCATCTTCGTTTTTTCTTAAGGGAGTCCCAAAAACAGCTAGTATTACGTGGGTACAGAGTTTCTTTAAGAATATATACGGTATACCTGAGTATCTGCAAAAATTGAGATCCCGTATAAATTCGAATGGCTCTTTCTTAATCCAGTCAACGGACAAAAACTGTCTGCCCTTCTTGTCACGTCACATTGTTTTATAGCAATGACCTGCCCCAAGCATGTCTTAACTTTCTTTATCCTCTAATTCCTCCTTCTCCGATCTAACTGGCTGAACAGAACAGAATAGAATGACGGAACTGGAGCCGCAGACGGAACTGGAAGAGCTGTCAAAAAGTGTCGTAAGTTATTTTTTTTAAGTGCCCACAATACAGCTGCACACCTTTGAAAGTATTTTGAAGGAAAACAAAACAACATTCTTGTGTACAAGCTCATAATTCACATTTTTTGTTTCCAATAATTTTCCTTTTAATAAATATTTTTTTTCGCGATACAAATAACCACAATATTTTTTTCTGACCCAAAAAGTTGTTTTTTTTTCTTCATACAAATTGAAACGTCAAAAGTGCCGTACGTGAAAAGTTAAAAGTTGGTGAACTCTTCCGTCTACGTCTGCAGCCCCGTATGCGTCTACGTTCTGTTGTGTTCGCAACATTGAATTTGCGTGTATTCAATATTTTGACAGCTATTCCAGCTCCGGCTCCAGTTCCGTCTGCGTCACCATTCTGTTCAGCCAGTAAACGATACGATGGCCGGTGTGTTCTTTTACACCTCAGAGATCATCGTATTGATGCAAACGTTCGCCTCTATTTAGCATATCTTCATAACCAACATGATTCTACCTGTGTTGATTATGTAACCAGAACTAGCGTTATGATATCAATTCATCAAGAAGGTCTACCAACTAACACCAATGAGCTCTTAAGATTTTTTATTCTACTTCATAAAACGTTAAATTTAACTCCAAGTGATGTCGATAATGGCCTATATCTGCTTTTGCTTCATACATTAATACTAAAAGGCTTTCCAAAGAACACAAAAATCACAAAAATACACATAATCCTTTTTGTTCCCAAGCTATCATATTTCAAACGTCCCTACTGCCTAGACCCCATTTCTTAT
The DNA here is from genome assembly GCA_947049315.1 of Epistrophella euchroma. Taxonomy (NCBI): domain Eukaryota; kingdom Metazoa; phylum Arthropoda; class Insecta; order Diptera; family Syrphidae; genus Epistrophella; species Epistrophella euchroma. Next base: position 100,905,569 of record OX346245.1, on the reverse strand, counting down.
CTCTTTACGTTTACGCAATAAAAGTTTTGAAGTTTACATGAGTTCGCAAAAACGTCCCTTTTTCTGAAACCAATTTAACACCGCAACCAATCTTAGCAACGAATTCTTCACTTCAGATTTTAATGTTTTTCGAAAAGATATCTCAGTTACCAGCGCAGCGTGAGCAATAGTGTTGATTCAAGAAGTTCATCTTCCGGTCGTGGTGTTCTTTTGGCATTTCATTCTAACCTCGATTCTTCCTTGTTAAGCATTCCCAATACATCAAACCAACCCGGAAGTTATCTGTGTAAAAATCAGTCTATCCAATCGTTTCCTTTACATATTGTGCTGTTACATACCACCCAATCAGCCAACAAGTGAATACCAAATTCTAGTTGATACAGTTGATTATGTCGTTGAGCTTCTTTAATTTGGGAAGTCTCAGATGATGAGCTTTATTACTTGTCATCCAATGCCAACTCTGAAAAACAAATTCTTTTCACTGATCGACTTCTTTCTTCTAGTCTTGCTCAGAGAAGCGGTGTTAAAAATTGTTTCCTAGATAGACAATTTGATCTGATGCCCATAACACCGAAGTCATGGAAAGTAAGCATATATTTTCTAAACTTGACAATTACCATCCTCCCATTTCTCTCACTTTTGCTTTTGCGAGCGATAACATCTTACCTCTCCCCCTCACATCAGAAATATTTAACATTCGTACAGTCAATTCGGAAGAACTTAATGATCTTAACTTTGATTTTATCTTCAAAGAATCTAACATCGACATTAAGATAACCAACTTCTATAACCAGATCCGAAATTGTTTTTCAAAAACCATCCCAATTTCACTTTCGCCTCAAAAAAAATGTATGTCTTTTCCTTCCTGATATAATAACTTCGCTCAGTAAGGAATAGGAGGAACAAACATTGGAAGAAATATCTTAATACAAAATCTAATCAAGGCTTCTTCAATTATGTCTGTTCATAATAACTTCTCCAACTTATGTGAATCTCTCTGTTCCAATCACCTTATTCAAACCCAAGCCGAACCTTTTAAATCCCAAACATTTCTTTCAATTTATTAATTTAAAGAAGAAATCCAGTGGTTATCCTTCGACATTGAATTACCTAAACTCGTCATCTTCAGATCCAAAAATTATATCGTACCGTTTTGCTGATTTCTATAATCAAACGTTTTCTGCTAAAAATAGATAAAAACTACTTCAATTATATCAACAACTGTATTCAAACTTCCTTATCTTCGATAAATATATCTTCATCTTCAGTTATCGGTAAAATCAGTCTGCTTAAGGAGGACTATTCTTCTGGTCCAGATGGTATTCCTTCTTTTGTCCTTAAGAATTGTATCTCCAAACTTGCCCAAACCCTCACGACTCTTTTTCAGCTAACATTGCCAATGGAAGGACTCATTCTCGTTTATAAAAAAGGACGTAAGAACGATTATCTAACTATAGAGAGTATAATTCAAAATTCATGATACTTTGCTCCTTCATCGTGGACAACTATTCCCCAAAACAGCATGATTTTCTAAAAGGTAGATCAACGATCATCAATCTTTCAGAATTCTTTTCAAGCACTATATGTGCCTTAGGAGCTGGTCTTGAAGTCGATGCAATTGTAACGGATCTTAGCAAAACATTTGATAAAATCCCCCATAAAATTATTGTTTTCAAGCTTAAAAGCATACGGGTTCCCTGTACTGTTTATATCTTGGATTGAATCTTATTTAAGCGATCGTCAAATAACATTTATTTTTAAATCATTTTATTCTAACCCTATCAGTTCAACATCAGGTGACCGCAAGGAAGACACGTAGGACCTTTGATTTTCCGTTTAACTGTTAATGATGTTGAACTTTCGCTTAAGGAATCTGACCTCCAGATAAACGATGATGATATGCGAATCTCAAAACACATTTATCCTTCGTTGATGCTCAATTGCTACAATTAGATCTAAATAATTTCTGGTAGCCGTGGCGTGATGGTTACTGCGGATGTCATGCCGGATGTCTAGGTTCGATCCCCAGCCTCGCCACCTAATAATTTTTAAAATAAATCGGCTACTGCCCTACCCCTTGCGAGGAATTGACAAAACCTCCAAGAGTATCTCCTGTCATAGAAAAAAGCCGCTCATATTAGCCTTTCGGATTCGGCAATAAACTAGAGGGCCCCTTCATTCCTGCAGACACGCACACAGGAATGGTTGAAAGTTCTAAGTCACTAGGCCCTAGTTTTTCATGAACTGTTGTGCCATCAAATTTATTTATTTATTTATTTTTAATTTCTTTGCCTGGTGTCAACTTAACTCCCTCGAGTTAAGTCATAACTAACTCTCGTAAGCGCTTACCTTTAATGCAACGCCAATATTTGATGAATAAATCAATAAGCTTCCATCGTTGCATCCATTCCATACCTAGGTGTAGCTTAGCTTAGTTTCCGGGATCATACGGGGCCCCTCGAAGTGCGGTGCCTTATGCGGTGGCACACACCGCACACCCCTTGCTCTGCCTCTGAATTATGGCTGACGACGTATCTTTCTCGTTAAAATTGAAACATTTTACTGTAGCCTTTATTTCGTACAACTAAGTCTCATCTTGGTATCGTTTCCGTCTTGTGGGTTTTTTTCTTTTTTATGGAAGAAATAACAAAATTAAAAACTGCTAAGTTTTCAAATTGAAAAAAATTCAATTTTATTGATAAAATTTCGGAAAAGGGCAAAATCCAGCTAGGCCAACGATATAGACTCTCCCCTCAAACTGAATTTCTGGATCCCGCGTCTGAGCATAATGAAATTTAGTTTATTGATGCTTCATCAAAAATTATGTTATAGTATACACTTATACAGTATACATATAGTACAACATAACTATCTATTTGGCAAATTAGATGGAACCACTATCCACCAGCACCATTAAATATTTCTTCGGCTTACTCTCTCTTACATATATGCAAATGAGAATCGGAATAGTCACCTCGCACGTGTTCAAAAAATAAGTGAGGAAGCTCAATGGCATCATCACCCTAAATAGCCCACATTGAATAGCGTCTATTACATTGTTGTCATACTAAACCCAATGCTAATCCAGAATAATTTAAACGGGCAATATTTTGACGAACATTTCAAAATAATTTCCTACCTTGCACTCGGAGAGCGGTGCAGATGTAGACTGTTAGACGTAATCGTCATTTATGCTCCCGGAATTTAATAAGGCTTTGCCCTTTTACCGTAGCGAGCCAAATGGAGCGAATAAAAGTGTTTTTCTAATACGCAGATTTGCTGTTAAATTTTGCAGTGCGTTAAGTCAATGCGTGCTTCGGGCTTCAGCGATGCGACTAGCAACGCGACGTCTCTATAGGTTTTATTGATGTTCTTGGAACCAAGGGAGGGGGGGAGGTGTAAGTATCCTGCTTTCAACGAACGACACATGCTGCCTATATAATAAGTTTTGCAAGCGCTGATCGTAAATTTACGTTAACAGCACATTTAAGCTTTTGGTTTTCCCGTGAACATGTTTGGAAGCAAGCAATTTTGCTTTTTTTGTGACTGTCTCATTTGTCAATATACATACATATGTATAGAGGTTCACACAAATTCCTTGGAGCTTGGAAAGGAGATGCACTTTGTTTATCTCATTACCGTGGCACTCTATTAATGGGCTTTAATATTGGATAGTTGTGCATATTGTATGGCAAACCCAAGATTTCATTAATCTTGGAAAATCAAACTCTAAATTTACTACTTGTATTTTCATAAATAAGCTTCAATCAAAGTAATTAATACGTATAAATAATAAAAAAGTATTTATTGCAAGAATTTTTTCTTAAGTGATGTCAATTTAATAAGGTGACGTTCAGTGTTGCCAGATGAAAAAAAATCTCCCCCCAGAAAAATTTAAAAACCCCCCAGATTACCACATTTTAACAAAAAAAAACCCTAAGTTGTTTTTTCAACTTTTAATTTTTATTTTTTATACTCACAGCTTACCCCGATACCATGTTCTCACAGCTGAGTTTTTTTCTATAGGTCTTCACAGCAAAATTTGTGAAAAAACTGTAAGAAATTTCAGGTTTCCAATTAGACCTTATTTGGCAAAAAACAAAAATGAGTGTTTTCCGAACAGAAAATTTATTTTTTCCCCTTTTTGGATTATTTTCCCTTCTTTTTAGGCTTGTCCAATTTTTTCCCCTTTCGCTTCGCAAAAAGTATTATCTCAGTCTCAAGTCGCATCTTTATGTCTTTTTTGTATAAGGAATCGACAAACAAATAGATTTGAGATTGAGATAATATACTTTTGCTTACCAATCAATATTTTAAAATATTAATACGTACCGAAAAAATATTATTTATTTGAAGAAAAAAGTTTAAAAAAAAATTATTAGGTATACCTGTTATCCGGACGTAAATACTGAAAATGTCTTTACGCTGGCGTATTTTCCCAACCTATTCACCTCTCTTCAATGGAATTGAAAACGGTAGAAAATTTTTAAAAATGCAATTTTTTAAACAAGAAATGCACCCTTGTTAGAGAATAATTAATTTATTTTAGTTGTTAAATAAGATACATATAACTTTCAAAAATCATGATGCAAATAATTGTATCATTAAGTTATTATTTTGAGTTGAAAATATAGATTTACCCATGTAGCTACTCGTACGTATGTAATTGGTTATGGAAATAGTTTTTTTACTGGGGAAATCAGCAATCAATCAATAATTTTCTTAAGTTAAACTAAGTAGTTAACTGCGATGCAGTGTAGTGGAATATAATAACTCAAAAAAGATTATAAATTTTTATTACTGAAACTCATAAGGCTTAAGTTCAAATGCAAGTTTTTTTTTAAGGATATCAAACTAAATTATTTACAAATTCTGTATAAGTAGAATGTATACCTAGGTTCCTATATACTTTCGGTGTAGGCGCAGCCCCAGCCACATTACATATCCCGATATTATTTCTTTTTCTGTAACCACTATGACTTAATTCTTCCTCGTGAAAGCAAATTAAATTTTATTTTATTATACAAAAAAAAAATTCAAAAAGCCCCAACTTAAATACACTCCATTGTAACGAAATATGTCGAAAAAAAAAATAAAACAATGGCAAAAAAGGAAAAACGCGTTGCATTGCAACGGCCATCTGGTGGCACCAGCAATTATAATTACCCACAATTAGGCGCCTAATGAACCGTAATGCAGCAACGGAAACACAAAGCTAAATGAACCATTGCATCTGTGAAATGTGAATGAATTTGTTATTCTGAGCCTTGCACAGGCTTGCAATGCAACACATTTCCTTAACACGATTCAACGATGTTAACTGCTAAATATTGCAGTCGAAATCTTAAAGAGCATTAAACCAAAAATAATCTGAAAAAAAAAAAGATTTAATGCATTGTTATCATTGAATGAGTAATTATCTTAAATAAAGTTGGTTTTAAAATTTGTTTTGATACTTTTTCTACAGGTTTTTGTTTGGTATGGGTATAGAATTCTTTATTTAATGCTTCAACTGAACTCAAAATCGAACCTGTAGGTTCTGAGAATGGTAAAGACAAAATAAATCATTCAGAAAAAAATCTCACTTTCTACAATTAAGTTTATTTTCTATTTTTTTTTTAGCTGACCACTTTAGTTGGTCTATACTATAAAATGAATAAAATGGGTATTAAATAGGCAAAAACTGCTAGCAAAACGTTTACAAACCGATTTTTGCCTGCCATTTGCTAGTTATGGCGAAATATAAGCAATTACCAGATACCTGACACACGTTTAAAATAATATATTCTTAAACCTAATGCCTGTACCTTAACCTATCTTAATATTCGGTTATTTATACCGTTTTTTGCCGCCGAAAAAATATCCACCTAGCACACTATCTTAAGTTTCAAATTACTAAAATCAACGAAACTATATATAATCTGAGAAATAATAAAATAAATTAAAAAAAAAAAAAATAAAATAATAAATAAATAAACAAATAAATAAATATATGTACCTTTATTAAAAAATAACTAAAAAATAAATAAATGCAAGAAATTTGGCGATCTAAATAAGAATGGAATGAAGCTAGGATCTATGACGATATCTAGAAAGCAATAATATAGAAAACAAAAATCTCGAAAGTACAAATCTAGAATTGATAAAATCTCGAAAAAATCTCGAATACAAAAATCTAGAATTAATATATTAATTTTTGAGAAAATGTTTACAATGTTTTTCGTTATTTAGGGCGTATTAACAGTGAAGTATGTATAGGAGGCATGCTCATGCTGCATCCCTGCACCCCTCCTGTCCACTATAGGATTTGGGGTAGGTGCAAGGTTGGGTGTATGCAAATAAAAATCTGCTCAGAAAAATAAATTGTTTAATAAAGTGAATATTTAATGAGTTTTATTTCAGAGGCTTTTTTCGATATAATAGTCTTTCGAGATTTTTGCATTCTAGATTAAAAAATCGTTTTTAGCAAGAATGACATTTGGCTTGCTATCAAATACACGTTTGCAAATTTTACACTCTTGTTTTTTTCTGTTGCAATGGGGTTGAGGTATAGTAAAAGTGCAAAAGTGTCTTGTGAGAAAATTTTACACTTTGCACTTTTACAACGATAGTTAACCTGTTGCACCGGATCGTAAATAACCCTATTATATCACGAGTCCACAGTAATAAATTATTATCTCGATATCATCATCATATCAATGAAACTGTTTTGAATGAAATTCGTCAAAAGTTCTTGATTCCAAATCTTCGAACGACGCGGCACACTGTGGTCCAAAAAGTCAAAAGCCGTGGCAAAAAATACAAAATTCGATGTTTTTTAATTGTTTTGTTTTTTATTTCTAACACCGAGCTTCGAAAACATCTAACAAAATTTAACTGTTTTCAACGTAACGTAGTTGTTTAATTTGTAAGTACCTAAATCAAAATAAAAAAAAAAGGTTCCCTTTGAAGCTCAGCCAAGCCCAATGTTAATTTTTACAAGAAAATTACCAATTAAAAATCTTCGAAAAACTTTTCTGTTGTTCAATCAAGGGAAGACCAAAGTTGGGCTGTTTGCTCCAAATATATGCGACACAAAAAATTTCAACAATTTTTAGCAATTTTTTTTAGCCTAGAAAATAAAAACCGTCAATTGAATTTTTTTACAAACCTTATCAATTACCACGGTATATATATTAAAGGTAATATCATTAGCGTTTTCATTTTTGTTCTGTTCTGCGCATCTACAAAAATGGTGGATCCAGTGCCCATTTACATGTCAAATTTCGATATTTTTGTTGTTTTTAATATTGCGTTGTGAAGTGAGGTTTGTGGGAGCACTCGAGCAACCATTTTTTAATTTCTGACAACCTGCGAAAGATATTACCTTGGATTTGTGTACTGTGATCAATTACTAATTATGGTATTGTGTGTAGACTAAAACTAACTGGCAGTTGATACAATTGGTTTTTTTCAAGATATTCGAGCCAAAAAATATTTTGTAACCATTTTTAGCAGTTTTTTTGGCCTAGGAAAAAAAACCGTTAATTAATTTTTTTACGAACTACCGATTATCAACTATGACTTTGTGTACTTAATAAAATTAACCCGAAGTTAATATCTTTGTGTGTTCTCAAGATATTTTGTAACAATTTTTAATGGTTTCTTTTAATTAAAAAAAAAAGAAAACAGTGGGTTGACTTTTTTCTGAAAATCCTTTCTGCACGTTATGGCCTTATCATTTATAAAATAAAATTTATTCGAAGTTGATATCTCTATTCGTTCTCGAGATATAGTCAGTGAAAAAAAAGCTTCCGAACGTACGTACATGTTCATGGTACACAGACATCTCTTTAAAAACAATGTCCAGAGACCACGAAACGTGGAGAAATTTTAAAGTTTTCTTTTCGAAAAATCGGACCGATTTAATAATAACTTCCAATGGAAGTTAAAAAAAAAACATAAAAATAATGGCGCAAAATCTTAAACAGCCTGATGTTAAGGTATTAGCACGATACTACTTAACAATTTTCTAACTTTAAGACTCTTTACTAAAATATTCTTAGTTTTAAAAATTTTCTAACTAGTATCATACTAAACCTATTTTTCTAGCTGAACACACCTAAAACAGTGACATTTCAAACCATTTTTTCAATTGTACCTGCCAAAGTGACATTTGGATTTAGTATATGATACTAAAAAGATAAAAAAGGCATTTGGAGATTTTAACTTTAGTAAAATGTTAAAAAGATTATACGGTGCTAACTCGTTTAAAATTTGGAAAAGCCTGTTTTTAACCTAAATTTTGCGCCACTGTTTTTAAAGCCTTGGAAATTTTCTTTAGGAAGAAAATTTTTTTTAGCGATATCTTCATGCGTTTAAATGTTATGATTTTTGCAACGAAAAAAGTCATTTTGGACCATAGTGCGGCGTTAAGTTTGAACAGATTGTCAACAATGCAAAAATCAAAGGGCTTGACCCAGCCAGACCACCCGAAGTGGATGATAAACCAGTGACAGATGAAGCAAGTCTTAGAAATCTGTGGCCTAAGGGACGGGCGGCGGCGCGGCGTGTAATTGTGGTAAAAATGAACAATTTTGTCGGACAACCATCCAAACTAACCTTATTGTAAAAAACTAAACTTAATATTGAAATGATTTTAAATCTAAAAAAGCTTGTACTTGTGCGTAACTGAATAACTGAAATATGGAACTGTCTCGAAAAATACAGGTAGGATGGTATGAAACTGCTATTGATGGTATAAATACTTATAAAGGAATAAAATTACAATATTCTATGTCTCATTTTTTATCACCCACTAAGACACTCAGCATCAAGCGATATGGTTTGTAACATTATATTATGGTACTATTAAATTTTCTGCACAGTTCTCAATGGAGTTTGGAACAGTTTCGTGGTATTCTTGTTCCCTCCTTAGACATACATATATGATTTTATTGCAATTTAATACAAGTGTAATTTCACATGAAGGGACGATTTGCCCTTTTGCCAAATGTGCAATGGGCGAACATGTGCAATTATACGTGTGTAATGGGAAACAAGAACAGAAAAAATTCAACAAGGACGCATTTTCCAAGGGCGGTTGCATGTCCTCCCACAGAACCATTACAATAGAGTTCTGCTGCTTGGAGCTTGGAAAAGTAAATATTTGTACGATGACCTTAATTACATGTAATTACCGTGCAATAAAATTCGCATTTCTCTCTTTAGGGAGCGTTAAATATCTAAAAGAAGTGCACAAGTTATTAATATATTCCAGTGAGTAGAGAAAAAAAAGGACTTTGCCCTTTAAAAGGTGGTATGCGGTTAAATGTATTTTTTCTTTAATTTATCTTCTTCTTTAAAGGTAGGTAAATTAAAGGTAGATCTAATGAAATAAAAAACTATATTATAATGTTAAACAAAATAAAATTACATTTTTAAATACATCAAAATACAAAACTAATATTTAGCCTATTTTATTACTTAAATAATGTATAGAATAAATTTTTCGTAGGACTAGGAATATCGCATTAAAGGCCCAACCAATTTTATTGAAAGAAGGAGAAGAAAGTGTTAAAAAAAAGTCCAAAATAGAAAATCTCTATTCCTTTTTACTTGCGATAAAGGTTCTATTAGACCATAGGGCAAGTTTTGTTTTCGTAAAAAAATCAAACATGGGATTTCAATCGAATTTGAGTTTATGATAAAACAGAACCCGAAAAAAAGTGGGTCCCGCAATTCCGTTTGCATGTCTGTATGTATATGTGCTGTATGTTTTTAGAAATGTATGTCTGTATACCTTAACCTCCGGCCTAAACCACTGAAACAATTTGCTTCATACTTGGAACTTAAGACTTTTAGGGTGAAATAGAAATAAAAAATTCTAGCTCCAAGGCAACAAAATCTGGAATTATAACGACTTTGAGAAAGTTTATTTTTCTCAAAAATAGCTAACACAATTTTGAATGAAAATTTTGTGTGCACTGCTGTAGGTGTGTTTTGCATTCTGGTGAAAACAACAATTGCCAAAAACAGTTATTAAATGTACACGTGCCATAGAACAGTTATGTTTTAATTTTTGACTTTTCCATTTCCGGCTTTACCAATTTTTACTCAAAATTTTACTCAGGTGGCCCTATTAAGTTTAAATAAATATTTTTTGGATTTAAAAAATGAAAAATGAAAAACGGGTTACTCATTTTTTTTTAAATTATATTTTTAATAAAATACCAAACTTTTTTTTTTATTTTAAAGAAACTTTGTACATAAAAAAAAATTTCATTCATAGGGTGTTCTTCATTTTGATATTAAAATTCAAAACATTCTTATATTTGTTGTAGCAATTTGAAAAAAACATATTCCATGCTTGTCTAACATTTTCTTCAATTTACTATATGAATAAATACATACATTAATATTATAATTATTTATAAAAATATACTTATATAAAAAACTTTCAAATGCCAAGCAAATGTTCGTGCATTTTTTTAATGAACATAGTAAGTAGGTATCTACGTAACATTAAGTTAGGCACGAGCTATAAGTGACAAATTCGATCAAGCTAGGTCTTAAAGAGAAATACCATACGATTTCAAAAATAAATGTTATGTGTCGCACATACTTTTTAGTTTGAATGTTTACGAGTATGCAAAAACACTTTAAAAATTCTTTAAAAAAAAACTTTGTCTGACCAACGACTGACTTTTCATGACCAATATCCCACAAATTATTTGGTTTAAGAATCTTATATGACCTTAAAAAAACTTCAACAAATTGATACAAATTTCTTATATGTGACAAATTTCTGAAAAAAGTTTACCTTTTTTGACCAATTACTGACATTTAACAAGCCTGTTAAAAGGCATCAAAATCATATCCACGGTTGCCACTTTAAAATAAAGTTTGTGTCCAAAATTAAAAATAAAAATTGACCAACTGTAGCTAAAAATGACCAGAAAAATTTGAGTCCGAAATATTTGAACCTCTATAACACAGAAAACAATGAATTCATCACATTTACTTTAACATATTCTTATTACGCAGATGACATATTATTTTTATATGTATTAACTCTAGTTTTTACATCAATGCGAAGTGAAATTCAAACCAAAATGAAATATCGCGTCGAAATGTGTACAAAGAAAAATTAATTAAGTTTTTTATTTGGTTTAGATAAGTCCGTTGAATTATATTTATTTCGAAACAAATTTCTTCTCCCTTTTCGCTTTAGCAATTGTATTTAATTTTATCGTATTTTTCCCGACTGGGAAAAAAGCTATTTTTTTTTGTATGAAAACTTTGCTTCGCTTCGATCTATAAACGAGGCTTTAATAAATAAACAAAACGAATAAAAGGTACAAACAAATTCACAAAGTAGGTACCTAATGAACTTAATTAAATTAGACTAACATAAATAAATAAAAGTAACGAATCATAAATAAAAAAATATAAAAACAATAACTTCTCAGAGCATTTTAAAATAAGATCAAAGTAAAAGCTTAATAAAAACAAATATATGTTCATAAAATCAATATTCAAAAAAATGACCAAATGGAATAAAAAGTTACCATGCGACCAAGTGAAAAAAAATGACAAAATTTGGTCACAAATGACCAAAGTGGCAACCGTGATCATACCCAAACTTCAACTCACTCCCCTCACTAACCCTCCTCACAACTACCTTACCTAAATGATAGGGAACACAAGGGATCCACTAATTTCCGAGCGAGATGGTGCGACTTGTCGTACCCATGTCTGCAAAATATATTTATTTATTTATTTTTTAATAAAATTAGATTTGGTACGATTTAATGAAACATTTTTGTTTGCTTTGTCAAAGGAAGTTTCTTCCGTAGTTTTCCTTCAATATTGTGTTCTCATTATCTATCTACATTACCATACCAATTTTTTTTTATTTTTCAGTTTTAAGACATAAACTTAAATATCATACAGCTGTGTGTATACACGTAAATTGTAACGTTTTATTCTACGAAAATAAATTTTTGTTCGCACTTATTTTACAATGGGAAACTAAGTAATATGGTGACCTTCACAGCCCATACACTACGAACTTTTTTGAGATTTTCGCGCACTTATTCAGGCATTATGATGTAACCGGAATTTAAGTGGTTAAGGCCCTGATGTTATGTGTTAGCGTTAAGAGGGTCCTCGGACGTTCATTGGAACTTTTATGGATTTGAGGTACCTAATGCCAAAAGGAAAAATACCACGTATTGAAATTAATAGAGAAATCGCCTCTTAGCAAGATGAGAGGACCGGAAAATTCGTGCGCCAAAAAGTCCATACATTTCTGCGTGGCGTAGGACTAGTTTTACTGCAACTCGTTAGAGAAAAATAGAAGCCAAATTCTTCAAAGTATGTTTCTATACAAAAAGCGTGTTTCTCAATGGATCACTCCATTTTTGCGATATGAAATATATAGGGGATCATGGCATAACCTCGAACGACAAAAATCTCGAACAAATAATTTGTTTATCTAGAATGCAAAAATCTAGAATGCACAAAAATCTAGAATAAAAAAAAATCTAATCTTTCGAGAAAAAAAATTATTCTAGATTTTTTTTTCTTTTTTATGGAGTTTAAAACTAATAATATATTCACATTATTTACCATTTTTTTTTTCTGTGCAAATCGATAACAAAAATTCAATAAGGCTTGGTTCCCATAATAGTGCCGGTACCGATACAGTCTCGACACGTTCTTGCTCCGATAGAATCCTTTTCTGTTCACATTGCCGCTCCGATACCGATACCGATTCTTAATTATTTATATTCATAATATTCTCTTTCTATTAACTGAAGATAGATATATCTAACTATACCTACATATATTGTATATTTTTTTTACTTTTTGTTCCATAGAAACTATATCAATAACCTTCTCGCTCCGATAAAATAATCTTTCCAACGAATCGAAACTGGAGCGAGTGTTAGAGTGTATCGGTATCGGAGCGGTATCGATGGTGTGAATATACTCATTGTTTCTCGTGTAAGAATATTTTATCGGTAAGAACGTATCGATACTGTATTGGTATCGGCACTATAATGTGAATCAAGCTTAACGGGGGTATGAACATGACCAGTGGGAATTTTAACAACACTGTGTTTATGATTATTTTTTTTTGTTATTACCCTGGCACAACAATTCTTCCGTGTGAACTGAAACTGACGTATCTGACATTTGTCGATTTTTTAAATTCAGGCCAAGTTTGGAATCTTTGGGTTGACAAGTAAAATTGTATATCAGAACACTCTTATTTGTTGCATGAAGTCTTTCAAAAGTCTCTATCTGTCAACTAACGCAATCTTCCAAGCATCGAAAGTCGGGTCTGCTAGTCATGCAGGTTCGAGTCGTGTCTCGTGTATAATGTAGAAGGAAATTCCAACACCAAACTATAAGGAGATGTCAACTAAATGTGATAGTAGACAACTATCCTTTGCACAATGCCACAGATTAGACGCTCTGCGAATTTCATGAAACGTCCATTAAAGTATTATCCTTGCTCTCGTTTTTCCCTTTCCGGTTTCTGCGCCAACATTCCACTCACTTTTTGAGAAAACATGCAAATAACATTTATACGCTGACGCTAAAGTTACGGTTGATGGTGGGTGATACTAACTTAGAATGATGGTAGCAACTTTCATCCAAAGGGAACAAAACTTGTGTAGCTTAACAAATGCTTTTGCTGTTGTTGCTGACTTCACTTTTTTCCGAAAAATTTACTATGCTCCTGAACAAAGTTTTGAGATTCATGTTTTGTAAATATATTTCTTCGTCTCCTCGTCTAGAAGCAGACGTACAACAACCAAGATGATACCGATAGGGCGTTCTCCAATGAATATACATTCATCCTAAACTTTTTGTGTGCATCAACATCGTGTTTTATTTCGTCGTGTATTGCAGTTTACAGTATTATTTGTTTTATTTTTTTTTTTATGTTAAAGGGAAGAGAATTTTGGGTGATCAAAGTTTGAACACTTGCACTCTTATATTCGTTTTGTCTATGCTCTCCCTCACATCACGGCCAGAACAATTTTCAGTAAATATATTTAAATAGATGCCTTTAATTTAAAACAGTCTTGAATTCAAGTATATTTTGTTGTGTATATAAGAGCCATAGATGGTTTCATCTTTAATTAAGTCACCTGAGATAGAATTATCCCAATCAGAGAATAACCTTGGAAACCTTGGAATTGGAACCTATAGTTTTATTGAACAGATTTTTATAATTTAAGTTAGTTTGAGTTTAACCATAGTTTAAGCAATTTACTATTAGTCCATTCCAATGTTACATTAACCTTGCATTTCATACAGGACAAATTTTTTATTGATGGATCTGTAGGAGGGATCAGTGTGATTGTAATAACGAGTTTTCGGGGCTGAACTCCCCCCCATTTGTCCGCCATTTTGGGGACCCAAAAAGGTCGTCGCGATATCTTGAGAACCATTCATTGGACAAACAAAATTTTACCATATTTCTGTCAAATCAAATTCTGAATCAAATTCTCTACAATTTATGTTAACACACCTTTTATCGTAGAATTGAAAACAAAAAAGTTATAACCAAAAAAAGATGACCGTTCTAAGAAATTTATCTTAAAGAGGATATAAATGGTCATCTTTTTTTGATTATAACTTTTTTGTTTTCAATTTTACGATAAAAAGTGTCTTAACATAAATTGGGTATATTATACCTGAGCATCACCCCTAACTTATGAAAAAATAATCCAGACTACATGATTTTTCCTTCGTTGGCAAAGTGACGGTTTTACAAGAGAAATAATTTTCTAAAAAAGTGGTAGTTTCCATAATTTTTGATTTTTTCAAAAACTGAAAGACCTACAGCTATCTTGTTTTTAGCGTTCGACTAAGAATTAACAACGGCCATAAATACTGAACTAAAATTTAGCACTTAGCTACAAAAAATTTTAAAAATAAAATCATTATAAATTTTTTTTTTCAAAACTTTAAATTTAAGTTCAATTTTTTTACAACCTGTTTAATAAAAAAAACTTGTTTTAGCAACAAAATAAAAGAATAGGTCCTTGGATTTTCAAAAACCTATAGTGTTGTATTATAGGTACTTCCATTGATTTTAAATAATTATTAATGCACTTTACGTCAATGCTTTAGAAAACGGTCACTCCCTTATAAACGGGGGGACATAGACCCCCCTATCGTAAACGATTTTTTTCTTAGTACATGTCTGAAAATTATTTAACAAATTCATGGTCAGTAACTTGGAAAAATCCATTATACTTTTTACATTTAAAGAAACAGTATTTTTCATAGTGAATGCAAACACTGTGGCAAATAAATTAAATTAGAAAATTCTAACCCTCGCCACCTGTTTTTACCCCATAAACTCCCTTCCAAATCATCAATGGAATAATTTTGAATACATATACTTATTTTTTCTGTTATTTCTAGATAAAATTTATCTATAAACACTAAATTTTGTAGGCCAATGACCGATTTTTTAGATTTCTTGACATTTCTCCACCCCGCATCTTCCTTAGTGTTGCTCCAAGCGAAAATATAAATATAACATTTTTTGTAGGAAATTTAATTTACTTTAATTCCTTGGTCCAGACTTTTTCAGTTAAGCCCTTGGTTTTCGAATTATTCGCGAAAACCTAAAAAAGGGGACCTTTAACCCCCTCTCCAGGCTTAAGCTCGAGGCCCTGGGCTGGGGACTTTTGGTATGTTGGACCTGAGGGTCACCCCTACCACTTAAAAAATAACCCAGACTACACGGTTTATTTCATTTATTTTATGATTTTAGGTCTTCGTTGACTGGACTATTATTTGAAGTTTACCAATAATTTCATGAAACCTGATTAGGACACTAAATTGGTATAAAATTAAAAAAATTAATGACATTTTGTCAGGCATTTGTGAAACTTGGGTGTTAGTCAACCCAACACATTTACAATGATGTTCAAAAAAATTATTAGTAGGGCTGTGTTAATCGTGATTAATTCGGTCTTTGTGACCCATTCATCAAAATAGACGATTGATTGCAATCACAGTAAACTAAAACAATCAATCCCAACATCAATCATTTTAGTTTTTGAATAAATGACCGACCACGCACGCATGGATGTTTTGTTCATTCCACACATTGACACAGCCCTAAATTCCTTAGACCCGCCGTACAAAACTTTTGAACATTTGATACCTGCCAAAATAATCGTGTTTGCCTGCTTGTAAAATCATTTGATTGAGAATGACTAGAATAACCGAAACGTGCCTATATCGTTCATTTGAACGATTGGAATTGAGATCCATTGATGGAAGTTACGGATCACAATCACAAAGACCGAATCAATCTGATTGACATAGTGAACGATTTAATCTTTGACCATAATGATTGATTGAAAAGATCGAATATTTGAAGCAATCAATCATTGATTAGGACCAAAAAATGAATGCCAAAAAGATTCATTAACTGGCTAGCCAAAGAATTTTTTAAATTGTTAAATTTTTCAAGGTTGTATTAGATATTGTAAGCACCTTATTATGGCATAAACAAAAAAAAAAGCTAGAAACAAAAGGTCCGAAAATAATCCTTAAGCATCAATAAGTTTAATTACGTGAAATAAAATAATCTTTTAATTCGCTCTCAAGCCCATGTTGGGGAATCTCGGCTCTTCAGTTATGGGGTTTAAAAAAATCCATCTTTAAAAACTAATATACCTATATTTTTTTGAATAACGTAGTAGGTATGCATATTTAGAAAAATAAATCATTCGTAGCAGTAAAAAGTTACTCCTACGAATGCCTGCAATAATTTTACACGACTTAATCCTGTTATCATGATCTCTTGTGACTATATAAAATAAAGTTTTATTCTAAGAAAATGCTGAAGGAAAGAAAATCGTGACTTAAATATTTTATGGCTTCCTTGCAATGGTTTTTATTTTTTGTTTTACTTATTTTACTTTCCCTTCAATGCTTTGTACAGTTTATTATACAAACCAATCAAGTTGGATTTAGAACTTTGGACATGAATTGAACTTTCTAATTGTATAAAGGTTTAGTTTGTCAGTTGAATTCCACCCTCCCACTTACGACATTACTTGAGTTGTGGTTGAAACTAATTTTCTAGATTTAAAGAATACAGCTCACTTTTTTTAATTAGAAAACTGATAGCATTATGGCTACTCAAATACACAAAATGTATAGGTAAATAACACATGGGTATATTATGGACTATATACCTACAGTCGTATGGAAAACGAAAATGTGAAAAACACTTGGCCAACAATAGATTATGAACCTTACTTTTAAATACCTAAAACAATATTTCCGATTTATTTTGGATTTTAATCACTTTTTCTTTTTTTCATGATGAAAGCTACTGACTAATTTTTATATGTGAGGAAAATATTTTAGAAATCGTTTCCCACAATCGCACTCATTGAATGCAATTGGGAGCAGCGTGTTAACTTACGGTGACAACTACGATGGAACCTAGAGCTATATGCGTTCGCTGGAAGTATGGTTTCTGCAGAAGCTCTTCGACAGTTCAAAGTGAAGTAGAATTTCGTTTCGATAGGAGGTGCAGAACAAAATTAATTATTAATTAGTTATAAAAAATCAATTGGAAAAAATAGATAGGTACTAAAAAAAAAATTGTTTTTTCGACAAAAATCACCAATAAACTTTAATATACTATTACAAATCCAACGCCATTTAAATGAGTAATATTGGCTCATTACATCGGAAGATATAATTTAAAAAAAAAGTCCTATTAAAAACTTTGATTGTCCATAACACCCATTAAAAATTTTCTATCTCAAAAATATTTCTGAATGTGATTAGACAATGTAAAAAATGTAAAATGTAAAAGGTATAAACGGTGAAAAAATAAAGACCATCCCAGTGATGTATCGTTAGAAAGGTTTTGTCGCCCAGATGTGCAGAAATCAAATATTATGTGCGTATGAAGCCGTTAGGGGCAGGTAATGGTTATTTGGATTTTTAAGATCATTTATTTTGTATCTTTTTAAAATTTTGTGGGATAATGACAATTATTATTATTCCATAAGTCAAATTTCTCTATAACTCAAAGTTTTATTGAGAACTTTGCATTTTCAGTCTTATTTTCCTAATTTATTTTTTTTTTTCAAATTTATTATAGTCTATACTGTGATTATTTTGGAAGTTTGATTAGTTAGTTAGATCGGGGAACTTTTGTTTCAAGTTTTTTTTTTAATTTTCTTTAGTTTACAGTGATTTCATATTTTGAAAGTTGTTGAAGGAGGTGTTTATGATGAATGTATGTGTTTCACTCCAACTTCGTTTTTTTTGGTTAATTTTTTATGCGTATATGTTGTGTCCAAAATTTTTTATTGAAAAAAGGAATATCAGGAAGAAAATTAAAGCATCTTACTTTTGAGCAAAAATTGAAGGTCATAAGTGCATTTGCGAGTGATCTTGTGATCAAATTCACTCAGACTTTGGCGTGCCCATGGCTGAGTTCAGCGAAATACAAGAATTTTCCACTAATACACAAGACATGAGCCTTCAAGAATACATTTACTAGGACAATGAAATAATTTTTTGTCATATGAAGTCTGATGAAGAGATTTTGCTTTCGGTAGCTTCTGAAGTTGAACCCATTAGTGACGGTAAAGATGATGCTGATGCAGATCCAGATGAAGGCTTACCCATCAGGCAGTCGAGCCAAGCAATTCACGAAATTGAACAATTTTACAAGTTGTAATGAAATAAAAAATGTTAACGAATGATTACTGACTTTTTTTAAGGCTTGTGTTGATTAAAGTTTGTTGTCTCTCTTTGAATATCCTTATAATTAAATAAAACAATAAATCTAAAAGCTTTGCTGTTATTTCTATAAATCGAAGTTTCTATAACTCGATTTTTTTATCTTTCATTTTGAGAGTTCGACTTATGGAAGTTCAACTGTATTATCATAGCGATGTACATAAGACGCTTAAAATGAGAATGATATTTCATTGAATTTGTGAACAACAACAACAACTTAAAGGCGCTACCACCAATTGCTTACGAATTAATTTTGGGTATTTTAATTCGTTTTATTTTTGTTTGGCTGGAGATATAGCTATTTCAAGGGTTGCCAGGCCCTATCATCAGTCTCCTTTTTAGTGGTGCTGAGCTTTAATCCAATTTTATTATGAAAAACTATATACATCATGCGAGATTTGAACCCACGCATCAGATTTGCTCAGTCTTCGGGGTCATATGCACTACGTATTCCACCGCTATGACCACTGACGTCACAGGTCGAGATGTGCTGTTTGTTTATCAAATGCATTTGGAGCATCAGCATTTTTATAAGCTCCTTTAAGTATGCTGTCTTGTTCCGCCTCCATTTTTCTCCGTACCTAAAAGATTCATTTTTTTCTTACAATTTAATTTTTTATTTAAAATTTTTGTTGGCCGAATTTCGGCCACTGGGTGATACTTGTAGAAATAAAATCGATCAAATATTTTTTATTCAAAAAATAATGTATTCTTTGAAATAACTTGACTTAAAAGCAAAAAAGTAACAGACTTTTGGCTTTAAAAAATATTATGACATTGTAGTGTTACCGTTGTTTTTTATTGATTTATTTTCTATTTCAAGTCCATATCTTAGAAAACTGCCCGCCTAAAAAGGGAAAATAGACCCCCCCTCCCATACGATTTTTTCATGTCCACACGCTTTAGTTCTTTGTCACACCGTATGCGAATCACCCACCCCGTATAGTTTCGTTTATTAAAAAATACTAATGGCAGACATCTATCTACATATACCTAAATTTTTAACGGATTTAGGGAAGAAGTAAGGTCCGCCATTAGTATTTCTGAAAAACGGAAAATATACTTAATATTAGCCTTTGACTTACAACTCTCAACCAGTCCTGTGTGCGTGTCTGCAGGAAAAAAGGGGGCCTACAGTTTTATTGCCGAATCCGAACGGCTAATGTGAGTGGCACTTTTCTAACAAGATATACTTTTGGAGGCTTTGTCAATTCCTCGCAAGAGGCAGTAACCGTTTTATTTTAAAATTATTAGGTAACGAGGCTGGGGATCGAACCTAGACCTCCGGCATGACAGTCCATCGTACTAACCATCACGCCATGGCTACACAGAAATAATCCATAAGGAGTTAAAATTCATTTAAATGCGGTTCACTGTGGCGTATACGCACTTTTCTTATCTTAGTTAATCTTTAACAAATTTTACTACAATTTTTATTTTCGCACGTCAAGTTAGTTTACGTCATACAGTGGCCCGTTTATGCAAAAGTGGTAGGAATATTCATTTTTTGGTCATTCTACATGTAAAGAATAACTGTTAAAGTTAACTGAATTAACAAAAGTCGTTTGGGTAGAAACTTAAATTCAGTTCAAGTAGGAACATTTTTATGGACTCAAAAAATCAATTTTTAATTTTATTTTTTTCAGTTTTGAGTGCAAAATTAAGGAGATTGCAAAAAAAAACTTCTGTTTTTTTCTGTTTTTCCTGACATATTTGTTTTTTAATAAAATAAAAAATGAAAAAAACAAAACAAAAGCACTATTTTATATAATGTTTTTTGAAACACCACTTTAGGAATACTTTTTCGACTTTGAATTGAACTTAAAAACTTGGCAGATTCACGGTCTAAACTTAACGAAAAAAAAATTATGTACTTGTTCACATAATCCCAAAAATTCAGCTGCATAAAGTTGCGTAGAGCTATACAAGAGAGATTTAATTTAAAGAAGTAAATCCATTTTGTTTTGTTTCTTTTTTTTTCAAGTGTAGTGGTAATCTTTGAAAATACAATTTTTTTATTTTCGCAAGTATGTGTGATGGATTTAAATAAAATTATTTAGTAATTTAAAAGGAAAAATTTACAGCCGTATTTATTAGATTATCTTAAAACGGTAAATAAATTAAGTGAGCTTAGGTATTTAAATTGCCTTTAAATGATGTAGCTTAAATTATTATCTATTGACACCAGGTAAATTGCTTTCGACACCTCCTGCATATCAGCGCGTGAACTACTAGAGGGGGATAAAAAATTTTTCGATTTGACATTCAATGTATTTCCCATAAGAGAAAACGATAAAATGGTCTGGAAAACATTATTTTTTCTAATTTATTTTATATGAACGCGTATCGGTATTTTAATTGCAATGAAATAATAAAACACGTGAGTTTGTGAATCGAGCTTAAAATATATCGAAACTAAAAACTAGAATGCTTTAATTTATAGATAAAAAGTGTAAACAAATCATCCTCACAATGATAACCAACAACAACGATACCCAGTTAAGGAAAAAGCAAGGCAGAGGCGTAGCCAGTTTTATTTAAAATATGTTTTGTTTTTATTTTGTGCTGTGTAAAATGTGTTTGATAATTTTAAAGAAATTTTGCCCATAATTATGAAAATACATGAAATTATTTTTTAAGGTGAAATTTTTTTGTTTTTTTTAAATCGAATAATGCCGAAAATTATTTTTTACTTTGTTTTGTACTTTTTACAAAATTTAATTTTAATGCTAAGAAAAGCTCCCAAAAGCAAAATAGAATCAAAAATTTAGCAAGAATAATAACAACATTTTAAGTGAATTATAAATGTGTGCCCTTAACAAGCTGTTCCAATCCTGTGTTTAAAAATTTACCGAATCTATTAATTATTTAAGTTTTCTTTATATTCTGTTAGAAAGTTTTAGGTTAAAATGTTCTAAACATAAAACATACCTATTATCCTATTTCACATACTAAAATGCAAATACATACCTACATATACATATACAACTTGTTTTATTCAATTTTAAAATCGACCCGCCCTTAATGGAAAAGCCTTTATTATCTATTTTTGTTTTCTGAATTGTTTTGAATTTCATGTAAAGTTTGAATTATATTTAAATTTAACGTAATGAACGTCATTATAAACTCATGTCATTATCTCAAATAATTCTTCTTAATCTTAATCTTGAATTCCGTTTTTGGCTATTTTATCAGTATTTAATCGTAATAATCAATCATCTTTAAATGTTACTCTTTCACTTCTTGGTGTTGGACAATAGTGTGGCGAATTCACAACTACAATTCTTGCTCTCAACAGCATCCACAAATTATACCAACAATGCACCATTGTGCGAATATGCGTCGTAGGCAGCAAATTGTAATTACTTTTGCTGGTTAATCTTGAGAGGGTTTTATACTCTGCCACTTGGATATTGGATTTACATCGTTGACCAGACTACACACACCTTGATAAGTATCATTCTCGAAGTTAAAATTTTTATTATTAATTTCGATTTCTATAACGTTTATTATTATAACGTTTAACAGTTCTTCCCAGTGTTATTGCATTTAATTGCTTATTTATTCCGTGAAGAATTTAGTATGGTCTGACCGATCAGACTGATATGAATGTGACAAATCGTACATAAATATATATAAACGCAAATTTTTCTTGGAATAATTAATTGGTTTACACACTTGATTACTCACAACTCAAAAGGTTTTGAAAACTTACCAAATTTCAGTCAGTAATCATTAAATAAGAAATTTCTCTCATCATTTGGAGTTATTTCGATATTGCTGTACTTTAAAATATTTGATATTAAAGGTAAGACCGCACTCGACGGAACTGCACGGCAACAGAACTTCACGAAGCGGCCTATTTATTATTTGTATGAAATTGTATTAGCTATATCGCACTAAGCGATAACGGAACGGAACGGAGCGGAGCGACACTAAACTACAAAGTTGCTTATCAGAGCAACTTTGTCGCGTCGCGCCTGTGCAGTTCAATTCTGTTGTCGTTATAGTGCGGCGCCCGCAGTGCGTCAAAAATTATTGATTGTTTTAATTTAGTACAGTGAAATACAAAATGGTGGCTATTCTTTGCATTTTGGGCAGGAAAAACATTTTTATGTGTAGGGGAAGGTAGTGTGAGAGGAAAACTTTGTTTTTGGTGTGATTTGGGCGCCATCTTTTTTGTAGTATTGTAGAAATTCAATTGTCACTAACTTCATGATTTGTCGGGTGCGGTCTTACCTTAACTGGCTGAACAGAATGGTGACGCAGACGGAGACGGAGCCGGACCTGGAATAGCTGTCAAAATATTGAATACACGCAAATTCATTGTTGCGAACACAACGGAACGTAGACGCATACGGAACTACAGACGCAGACGGAAGAGTTCACCAACTTTTAACTTTTCACGTACGGCACTTTTGACGTTTCAAATTGTATGGAGAATAAAAACAAATTTTTGGGTCGGAAAAAATATTGTGGTTATTTGTATCGCGAAAAAAATTATTTATTAAAAGGAAAATTATTGGAAACAAAAAATGTGAATTCTGAGCTTGTACACAAGAATATTCTTTTGTTTTTCTTCAAAATACTTTCAAAGCTGTACAGCTCCCATTGTGGACATGTAAGAAAAATAACGTACGACACTTTTTGACAGCTCCAGTTCCGTCTGCGGCTTCAGTTCCGTCATTCTATTCTGTTCAGCCAGTAAACCTTCGTAAGCTTAGAACTTGGCGAACTTTTAGATCTCATTACTTTTGACGGCAAACTTTTAACATACAGGTTTTTTTTTCTATGCATAAGTATATGTACATAGCAGAACTTGGCTCTATTTTTATTTATGTTTTTGGTGTTATTAACTTACTAAATTTTGTCTGTATCTTCTTCATCCATCATAAAGAAACTCTCCTCTGCTCAATATGTCGAAAACCGAACGACTTAATCCTCTTCCTTATCCAACCCAGTATTCTATTGATATTTATTACTTCACGTATGAGTTAAGCCAATCAAGCAGCTCACACCCATTCTTTTTCACCATCCTGTTCACCAACTCTGTATCTACTGGAGCTCCACACCCATCATCCATAAATCAATGTATCACATTTTAAGTTACCATCCTTAGCTACAATACCCAAACTACCAACCACAGCACCCTTACCGGTCTTACTGCCCAATCCGAATCGCTTGTACATCGGCATCCAGGAATAATAGCGCTATCCAAGCGTTTCGATGAATTGAATTGATGGAATTTAAGGATGCAGTTTGGGTGGCGTCAGTGAGGGCAGCATCCATTTACGCCCGACCAACCTGTCTCCTGTCAAATATCCTGTGATCGTTGGTTTCCTATCCACATTTTGGTTTTTGCAACGAGAAATAAGAAAAAACAAAAAATGGTTATGGAGAATAATTGGATTCTTTTTTCCATCAAACCTCGTCGTAAATGTATCGGATTTGATAAGCAATCGTGTTTTTTTTTTCTGTTTCAAGTAGCCTACCTACATGTAGTGGAATAGTTAATAGTTAGTCATAGCCGCGTACTAATGCTATAAAATTGTTTCCATACCATTTTTTCCGGTAGCAAAATTTAAGTTTATTCCAATGGTTGTGTTGTGTCCTCCCTAATGAACATATTAGGACAGCGGACATGTTCTAACTTAAATAAGAAGAACAAAAGCCGTGACCAGTAACTCGCCGTGTTCGATGTAGAGTGTAGCTGGGCGTTTCGTATAGCTTGTCTATCCAAGTGTTACACGTTTTTGATTCATATGTTTTTAATTGACAGTGAAATATTGCATACGTATGCTTGACGCATTGGCTATTTTGCCATACCTATCTGCGATGATTCAAAGTTATACCAGTTAAGTGAGTTTTTTTTATATCAGCAAGAGGAAAGAAAGCTAAAAGATTAGTGAACACATAGGGCAGCTAGACGCAGGTAGTTGCCAATGCCGAATGTTGTCGTTAGACCCTACTTAGATTGGGAAGATTGAGGAGTTTGATGGTAAGAGAAGTGCGGGGTGAAGTGTCTTGAGAGGTGCGAGCAAAATATCATAATAACCTTGCACAGTTTATTTGGGTGTGTTCATAAAAATTTTACGGAATTTCCTACGGAGTTTCGTGCAAGTTTGGTTGAAATTACCTCATTTGGAAATTTGAATTTGTATGGGAAATGAGTTGATTTTGAATTGAATTTGGAAATTTTGGTAAAGTCAGACGGCTGCGGTGATACATATTTTATACTTTTGAAAAACGCTGAACTAAGATATTTATAGCTGACCCGGCAAACGTTGTTCTGCCACATAAATTATTTCTAGTAAATATTTTGATGACGTTTATGCTGCCGGCAATGACAGTGTCACTCGATAAACAAACGTAAAACCTCGTGATTCTTGTTTTCTATTAAGAAGAAAAATGTTGCAGCACTATATCGGTGCGGTGGAAAGGACTTAAGCAACATAATGCTCATTGGTGACTTCAACGCCCGAACAGGATCCCTAGAAAGCGAAAATAAGCTCATGAATAGAAACCGTAAATCAAGAGACAGCTAAATTAGTAGAGAAGGTAAAAAACTGATAGATCTGTGCAACTCCTTTGGTCTAACCATTTGCAATGGGTCTACTGATGGAGATAAATTAGGAGAATTCACTTATATAGGGCCACAAGGAAACTCAGTGATCGATTATGCCATGGTGTCGGGAGATTGGAGTACTATCATGGACGATTTTGAAGTCTTAACACAAATACATTCTGATCATCTACCAATTCAAGTGACATTTAACTTAAATAGTGAATTAAGACAAAAAAATGGACCAACTTTAATGGTCAAATACAAATGGAAAAATGCTTTTGCCGAGAATTATGCAAATTCGTTGAACAGCGCTATCCATTGTCGATCGACATCAGTACCACGACCCACTTTTACTTTATCGCAGCTAGACGAAATTGTGAAGGGATCTATACCACGCCAATGCCAAGTTAAGAAAACAACCACTACTCATTATCGTCAAAACTGGTTTGATAGAGACTGTTTGGAAGCACGTAAAAAATCATTTGCCTGGCTAGGTTTATCAAGAAATTCTCCAGAGAATTTATATTTTAAAGAGCAATATCTGGCAGTCAATAAGCAGTATAAAGAACTTCTAAGATATAAACGCCTGTCTTATTCAAGAATAGTCGCGCGTGACCTTGCAGGATGCAGAAATGTATCAGAGTTCTGGAAGACTATTGGTGTTAATAACAAAAAAACAAATAAACGACTTGCTGCACCAATCGAAGCTGAAGAATTAGCAGACCATTTCAAAAAGTTGACAAAAGATCAATTTTCTTCAACTTTTCAATTTGCCAAACCTTTATGCCAAAATAACGACCTGGACGCACCGTTTTCGTCTGCAGAGGTCCAATTAGTACTGAGTGAACTTCAAAACAACAAGTCTCCGGGGTCAAATGGTATACCGCAAGAGTTTTATAAATTTAGCACTGCTTTCTACTTAGAGAACCTTACAAAATCCTTAAACCAAGCTTATGAATCAGCGTGTGTACCAAACTATTTCAAGGAAGCAATTATTTGTCCTATATTCAAAAAAGGAGAAAAAGGAGATCCAGCAAATTATAGAGGGATATCGCTGCTGAATTCTTCAATGAAAATCTTTTCAAAACTGCTTTGTAAACGGCTTTATGATTGGGTTCAGAAGAATAATTTATTGAGTGAAGCACAAGCTGGTTTTCGAAAAAACTACTCCACAATCGACCAAATCTACTCACTTACCAACATAGCTACCATATTTCTAGGATCCAAAAGGAAACTTTACGCGTTTTTCATTGATTTTAGGGCGGCATTCGACACGATAGATCGGAAAGCACTTATGCTTAAGCTGTTAAATAAAGGAGTGTCGACCAAATTCATTAACATTTTAGATGTTTTTTATAATGCAACAACTTCTGCAGTCGTCTTTGGAAGCAAAATATCCGAGCAGTTCCAAGTAGAAATAGGACTAAGGCAAGGCTGTAATTTGAGTCCTCTGCTTTTTGCTCTATTTATAGATGACATAGAAGAAGTGCTACAAGGTGGAGCCCGAGTTCCTGCTGATATTTTAGTCAAAGTCCTTATGTTCGCAGATGACATCGTTGTGCTAGCAGAGTCGCCTGGAAGTCTCCAATTAATGATTAACAGATTATTTGAGTACTGCAACAAATGGAGGCTCCAGGTGAACCTAGATAAATCGAAAATAATGATATTTCGAAATGGAGGTGGTCAAAACTGTCGCAGCGAAAAATGGAAGTTTGGAGATCAAAGCATTGAAGTCGTTAACGAATACAACTACCTTGGAGTACGGTTATGTAGAAACCTCAACTGGAAAAACCACATGCTAAATAAACTAGCGAAGTCCAAAAATGCCCTAAATGCAACTTGGAAAAGTGTGATGCAATGTAGTGATGTTGAGTATGAATCAAAGTATCAAATTTTTCAGGCAACAGCCAAAGCAATAATGTGCTATGCAGCCCAAGTCTGGGGCCATAAAGAGTTTGAAGAAGTGGAGCAACTCCTGAGACACTTTTTAAAACACACATTAAAGTTACCAAATAGTACGGCAAACCACATACTTATGCTTGAGACAGGCCTTTCTCCCTTGTTCATTTCAACACTTAAAATGCAGGTTGACTACATTCTGAATACAATCAAGATGGACGACAGAAGGCTTCCTAAGAAAATTACGATGCTGGTGATTCAAAAAAAAATATCATGGTTTGAGTCTTGGAGAGAATTAGCGGAGTACTGTGGACATTCATTCTTACTTTCAACCGATTCGATGGACACGTGGAAAAGCGAACTTTATGGACTCATAAGCTCACTGGACGAGAAAAAGAGAGATCTTTATATCGAGAAAGCCAGATCCTCATTCCACAGGAGTATTTATGCAGCACTGAATCACAACTTAGCAATAAGCAGCTACTTCAGGGCTGAGTATCCAACTGAACTCATGTCACTGGTTCTGAAGACACGTAGTGAGATGCTTCCTCTAAACTATGTTCCTCATAGGAGTGATTTAGAAGAAATTTGTGGGCTATGCAACCTTAGGGAAAGGGAAGACGTGTTTCATTTTATGGGCAAGTGTCCTATTTTTGCTGAAACCAGAAGGAGTACGTTCGGGAAAAATTATTTAAATTATGCTGAAATGATCAATATTCTCAATGGACAGATGGATTGGTTAGTTTTATACAGCTATATAAAGCTAGCACTTTCTTATAGAAAACGAATTTTGGAAGAACTTTTTTAAAACAACGTCATAAAAAATTTTTAAATTAATTAATGTTGTGTTATTGCCAACTGACAGACGGCCTAGGCCATGTTAAATAATGGAAGATTTATACTTTTTGTATTTTACTTTATATGAAATAAAATCCTTTGAAACTTGAACTTGAACTTGATATCGGTGCGAATCACTTCAGAAATATCGGTGTAATCAAGCATTTCATGGTGTATCTCATCGGGTCGTTTGGGCATTGGCACCCAGGCAGTGTCGAAAGTGAAATATTAAATTTGAAACTGAAAGTATGATTGTTACAACTTTTTCGCCGTTGAGAATAGATTCCACGTGGATATCCAGAAAATACGTAAAAGTTTGAACGTGTTTTCCGCTGCGCCGTGGAAAACATGGTCTTCCCGAACCCGAGTATGATGACGGTCCATTCGTTGTTGATTTATCAATAGGATATGTGGGGATGGAATGACAGAAAAAAGAATGGAGCGCTGTAGACGATAGCCGCATATAAAAATAAAACACACCAACCATGAATTTTCTTGTATTTCATTAACTTTACTGACATAATATGTATTCATTGTTTGATCTCTTAAAAGTTTAATGTATGGTGAAAATATTAATATATTTTTGATCATAAAGTAAAGAAATTAAATAAAGAAAATCAATTTTAATTTCGAAGAGCGGTTGAGTGTACGATATTCTTTATCGGTCCGCCTTTAGCCAACACAAATAAGCTCGATGCCACGAATAATTATCCATGTGAAAAACATGGCGTTCCCAAATCTAAGCCGCAATTGGACATCGTTTGGCCTTGCGACTTATTGATTGTCATTGTGAATGCCCATCTAACAGGAAATTGAACGCGTTTGAATTCAATTGGCGCACGTCTGTGGGAATCATTGGAATGCATGGCAGCAAAATATTTTCGCCTTTTGGAATTTGCCATTCAAAATGCTGGTGATATTACGGCATATAGTGGCCTGGCGATTCTGTGGATTAAAGTTCGATAAGGTAGACCTAGCGCCATCTGTCATTCAACAACATACATAATTTGGTTCTGTTTGAAATGATGACAGTTTATTTGGATATTATTTATACAAAAATGCTAAAATAACTTTTAAAAAATGTGGGGTGCTGGTAGGAGGATGATGGGGTTATACGTATTTTCGTATTATAATACGAAAAAAAGCACACCACAAAAACAGTGACACGAGGTTCTTATATGTTAGAAGATGTAGGAATCATATGTCTTAGTCAAACAACAAATGGATGTATGACCCTTCAAAAAAAAAATAATAATAATAAAAGCTTGCATAACATATTTGTTTGTTTCTATTTATCAGTCAATAATTTTTTTTTTATAAATCTTCCCCTTGTGCCTTAACGCCCTCCACCTATAGTTTTGTTTTTTTGTTCTGTTTTAACGAACCTACATGGAGTTGAAACATCTTGCACAAAATACTTTGCAAGGCCTTCAGTATTATCATGGTGTAATTTTACAATTCAATTGCTGCGACACTTTAAACCCCACAATTATTACCAATATCGTTAGTATACCTATGCATATATACATATAACATCTATTGAGTTAGATTATTTTAAATTGATTTCTCATAAATATGTATTCTCTGTGAATACCTAAATTATATGTAAGTATGTATTGTATACATACAATATCCGCTCATTGCGCAACATTTGAATTGAATTTTCGCTACCTTTCATTTCGTACTTGGGAGGGACCTGCTTCTCTAATTCGTCATAATGGTAGATATATGTAGGTACTGTAAGACTCCGAAATATGTAAATTCATAAATTTAACGGTAAAACTTAAAAGTTGTCAGTAATATTGGCAAAGTCAGAGATTGTCTTGCTAATCCGAACCAACTTTTATCCGAATATCGCGCTAATCCGACCCTTTAATATTTTGCATCATTTAGGTAGCTACTTTACAATCCGAACCTACGCCAATTTTTGCATAATCTAATCCGAATTCCAACCTAAAAAATATGCAAACGCATTGGTTGTAACAAAAGTCTTTGCAGTATCTACTTTCGTTTATGTTACTCATTTATGTTCCAAACTTTCCTACCTAACTGATTTTGCAACCAAAACAGTAAGTTGTCTGAAGATGCACATTTTGAATATCGGAATAAGAAGATACGTATACATACATACCTATACGAGTTTTTTAGTTTTTATAAAAGAACTAACTGACCTGACTCGCCGAACTTCGTGCCACCTATAATTGATTAAATTATTAATGTTCCTTTGACACTCGAGCAAGCTCCAATTGTTATCACGACTTTCCGACTTTTCCGGCCAGATTTTCCTATTTTAATCTCCATAGTGTGTTTATCTGGTACAAATCCAAATCCAACAAAAAAATCTCCATCCAATTTGGATGATGTTCAGCCGAGTTATGTCATTATGTGCGTACGAACAAAAAATTATTTCATAAAGTTTGAAATTTCAAGATGATTTTACGATTTACTGACTTTGTTGGTCGAATTTTCTTATTTTCGTTCTATTTTTTTCTATTTTTGGCCCCGTTTTGTTAATCTAGTTTAAAAAAAAAAATCCAAAAGAACCCCATGCAAATTGAATGATGTTTAGCCGAGTAATGCGCGTACAAAAATTATATATCTTTTCAAAAATCTTAAAATTTCAAGGTGTTTTCACGATTTTCCTACTTTTTCGGTCTTATTTTCTAATTTTCGGTCGAATTATCTAGTTTTCGGCTCCGTTATGTGTTAATCTAGAAAACAAATAAATTTGGTGGCACAAACGGGTCATAAAGAACCAGGCCCTAGCGATTTATAACTCTCAACCATTCCTGTTTGCCGAATCCGAACGGCTAAGTTAAGCGGCACTTTTTTATGACAAGAGATACTCTTGGAGGTTTTGTCAATTGTCACTTCCTCGCAAGAGGTGGAAGCGGCTGGTATTGGACCCAGACCTCTGATGGCATGACAGTCCAACGCGCGTTATGCCGAGTTATGCGCGTACGAACACAAAAAGGGATTCATTTTTATATGTAAAGAAGATGAAATTTTTAATTTCATGAAAAAATATATAGCAATGCATTTTTTGGTAAGTAACTCTTTTTTCTCATCCTGTACTCATTACTCCGAATAATTTGATAATCCGAATACCACCTTGCAGTAATAAATTCGGATTAGGGTATGTTCAGTACCTAGATATTCACCAATGTTAAATTTTGGAATTTTCACATTTCGGAGGTTTACAGTAACTTCACAGACAACCAAACCATTCACGTGAAAATTCCCATGCGATAGAATAGTAGCTTAGCCGCGAGGGATTACTCTTATATTCAGCTATATGGAAAAATCTAAAATTGCAAAAGGAACAATTGCCATTATTCCGCAAATACTTTCAAAAGGGGATCTTTGAGAGAAATCCAAAAGCATCCCAACTGAAATGGATGATTTTGCCATCAATTTTAGGTGGCTGATTTATGATTGATGATGATGATGTTGCGATGGTGCTCATGATGATGACATGAAATAAAGCGCAATGGGGTACTGCCGGATCCTGCTGGTGTTAGGAAAAATAAAATCTCTACCACTTCAGAATAACATTATACTATTACTCAAAAAGTTGATCCTTGTCTACAGCTACCGCTAGCTTTATTGCCATCAACGGCTCCAATGGATCGCGACAGAATATTATGTCTGCATGTGCACCATACATCCGGAAACCATTTTTTATATTCGATGTCGGGATTTTTGAAGTGTTCAATATTACGGGCGTCCTTGTATTATATATAATACATTCGCATACGGATTCAATTCTGTGCATTTATCTTGCTTTAAACCTATATTTTATTCATACACATATGCACTGCAGGCATTGAAAGAACACTTTGCGACTATTCTACGTACAAGCTTGTTGAATTGTAAATGTCAAGTGCAACAAGTAGGAAGTAATAATATGAATTTCATTGAGATTTATTTGAAAACATTTTTTATTTTGAAATCAAAGTATACCTACTTAGTTTGTGAATTTATGAGGTCAAACCAAATAGATTTTATTCGATACTAAATATTGTAAGCAAGTTTATAAGAGTTTGGATTATGGAGTTCAAAATATGTTGCAAATATAACTTTGTTATAAAATTTTAGTTATAATAATATCTATAAATAGAAGTCAATCAGTAACTTTATAAACAAAACTATTCAAAATAAGCAAGAAAAATACCTTTTTGTAATAGACCGAGAGCCCACAGCAATTGCAAATAAAAAGTAAAGACCTATCTTATTGCATCATTGAATTTTTGCTATACTTCACACTCAAAAATTGCTGTGGGCTCTTAGTCTATAAAAGTTATAACATATTTTCGCCATTGTGCCTTAGCAAGCTTCGCGCAAATTAAAAAAAAATTTAAATTTTGACCCCAAACCCGAAATTTTATAAATATACATATACCTAGAGCAGTTTTCTTAAAAAATTGTCCGGGATAAAAATAACCTCTTTCATAACGGTTTTATGCAGCATTACCAACTAGGAATAATCTTGCTTCGGGTTTTACAAATACTTTTCTGAATTTTGGGATAAGAGTTGGAAAACAAGACGTTGTAAATTGTATACTTTTCTTGATAAATTAGCTAAACATATTCTATGCTTGCCTAGGCTGACCAGACGTCCTCTTTTCGTCTTAAAAAAATTTGTTCGGTTTATGGCTTTTTTCTGTGAAACAAAACCGATTTTGATATTTAAAAACGTCTTTAGAACAAGAAATAAAAATTGAGTAGGCATTTTTAACAAAATCTGTAAGCCAGTGAACTTTTGATAATTACAAATGTGTTGTTGAGCGCATATCTATTTTCAGGGTTTGGGTTTTAAAAGAATGCAATATTTAATACCTTCAATAAAAACATGCCAATATGCACCTTTTTCTCATTTTTTGTACATGGATTACATGTCTTTCTCGGACGGTTGGGTGTGATGTAGCGAAAAGAGGACCGTCACGAAAACATGTACCGCTCGCGCCCTACTGCTAAGTGACTGTTTGCACTACAGGCATCCTAAATATACCAATCGATAGATAAATATTGCGCAAAGATTATAAAGGAATTGTTTTATAGCTACCGCCTCATAGTTTCAGTTGATGAGTCATCGCGTTTGGGGTAAATTGCAGCTAAATTAGAAGTACTCAAATAATTTTGAGCTCAATTTCTTCGGATATATAAGTGCCACTGAAGTCATTGATATCTCATTCGACAGGTTTTCAAAATACCCTCTTTCTAGCATATAAACCATAAATATACTCTGAAAATTTTTAAAGATACAGTCCTTTGAAACTGATAATTTGCGTCATGCCGGGAAATAAGATCAAATAAATATGTCTAAATCTGACACAAAACTGTATAGCATAACATGAACCTATAGTCCATTATTTGTCATTGATTTAAAGGCGTCAATCATGAAAAACTGACCAGTAGAAGTCAAGTTATGCGTCTCTCAAGCTATAACCACATCGGTGTAAAATTTTCTTAAAATGGCCTCATCCCGCGAAAAAAAGAGTTACTAAAGAAGTCCAAATCAACAAGAAAATTGTTTAACATAACATATTTATTCTTGATTTTGAGACCTTAACCTTGAAAATCGGACCATTACAACTCAAGCTATAACCCTCTTAAGCTAAATATAAAGACATTTTGACATGTACCGCTCGCACCCTACTGCTAAGTGACTGTTTGACTACAGACATCCTAAATATACCAATCGATAGATAAAGATTGCGCAAAGATTATAGAGGAATTGTTTTATAGCTATCGCCTCATAGTTTCATGTGATGAGTCATCGCGTTTGGGGTAAATTGCAGCAAAATTAGGAGTACTCAAATTAATTTGAGCTCAATTTCTTCGGATATATAAGTGCCAATGACGTCATTGATATCTCATTCCAAAGGGTTTGAAAAAGGGAATCCCTACGCGTATTTCCCATATCGTTAATTCACGTTATAGCACATAAGACATGTAATCCATGTTCGGTAGGTGCCACAAGGGCAATCTACCAAGGGTATTTTTTTTTTTAGATTTTTGATTTGTAGGTGTCCTCTTTTCCATCAGTATAGATCTGGTAACCCTATGCTTGCCGCATTCCTTGATTGAAAATATTTTTTCTTGTAAGTACCTATTTTACTTAAAAAAAAATAAATAAATGCTTGGAAATAGATCTAAAACAGAAATTTCAAATGGAATTCTGTGCCCAGGGAACTTTTAAAGATATTAATTGCTATGGTTTGCAAATAAACATTTTTAATTTATGATTTCTAACGACAAATTAGTAATTTTTTTTTAAATTAAGGCATAATTTTGCTCTGGTTGTATGGCAGGTATCTAATGTTATTTTTGGAGCTCAAAAATTAAATTTCAATTTTCTTTTTATAGGAAATGAATGAAATGAAAATCTCAAGTTCCAGGTTTGAAGAAAATCCTTTCAGTTGTTGTATAGAGACTGTAGGTCAAGTTAAGACATACAGTAGGTCAAAAGCAGGCACATATACCCACATTATAATGTTTATAGAGACAAACAGAAATATAGTCATCGGTCATACATATATAAATACAGACAAACCGATTTTGGTTATAAATTCTTTAGTTATTTTCCCTGTTTCTATAGGGTAAAGTACCTGTTGGTTTCGTGTAAAAAAAAGTTTCGGAATCATAGTCCGAAAAAAATGGGTTTGCATTACCTTCAGTCGGTCTGTGCATCCGCCCGGCTGTAATTTTAGCTAGAGCGTAAACGGTTGAGCCGATTTGCTTCAAAATTAGTACAGATCATTTCTATGTGATTCTTTAGAGACAAAATTCGAATTTTTTCATCTATACCTTATCCAACTAAAAAAGGCAGTGTAGGCTAGATAGGACGTTTGCCTCTTATTCTGGCTACAGTGGATTGCATAAATCTGTCCTTTAATTAAGCTCTCACAGGGTTGTCGTATTGTTCATTTTGAATGGACCCAAATATGAAAGAATGGTATGCAGGGTAATTGCCTTTTTTTTAGAAATTTTCATTTAATTGTTTTATTGATACAAATTACATTTATCTTTTTCCACACCACCCTGAGGTAAGATAATACACGGTTTAAAAATACAAATTGCACAAATCTAAAAAAAAAAAAACTCTTCAAAAATACACGATTGAAAATACAAATTGCACAAGTTAAAGGACGATGAAGAAAAGAAGTCTGGTACTGACGAAAGCCCAGAAGAAAGTCGACAATTGAAATATTCTTAAATTAGTTTTAATATACACTTTGGTTAAATTTGTATTCTTTTTTTTACCTTTGTAAATATCACTTGAATTAGAATTTATTTCACACACATTTTCAAAAAACTTTACAAACGATTCTTAAAAAACTGCCCGTCTTAAAAACATAAATTGCACAAAACTAAAAAAAAAAATTAACCTTTTAAAAAAACAAATTACATACAATTACTTGACTTCACATTAATTGACCGCACGCTACGAAAATCTACGCAAATAATATTCTTCTTCAAAGAAAACAGCTTAAAATTTTGTAACTGCATTTTAACGTATTTTCCACACATTAAACGAAATGCAAAAGATGAAAACACTATGGTGCGCTACTGATTTTGAGAAAGCTCTCCCATAAGACGTGTACTGCCTTTTTATGTTGGATAGACTATAGGACAAATACAAAAAATGAACAACAGTTCATGAAGAACAAGGGCGTATGCAGTTTTGTAGGTGGTGTCTAAACAAAAATTTTGTACAAGGGTTGCCTAGCTTAAAGTGGTTAAGGCATAGGGTTGCGACGCTTTAAAGGTAATTTTTCGGGTTTATACAACTATCTGACACAGCTTAGATGTCTTACCAAAAAAATAAAATTTTATTAAAAAATTTTAAAATTGGTGATTTTTTATTAATCGTAATTTCAATAGGGTAAATAAGGGGAAACAAAAATTAAAGTCTAGAGTCTTTTTTTCTAAACGAAAAATGATACAGAAATGGTTGTTTTTGTAATCGATAGATTCTTTTAATATGAAAAGGTCATGTAGATATGCAAAAAATGTGGAAAATCTACAATTCCAAATATGAACGTTTGAAAGCAAAAATGTGAAAAATAAACGTTGGAGAAAAAAATTACCATAAATCAGGGTTATATTTCATGGTGATAGGTTTTATATTTTTTTGAAGCTGATAAGAAATAAATTGACCAGTATTTGCCAGATATAGACCTACTTTATTCTACCTATATAGATAGTATTTTCATAAAAAAAATAAATAATCAGATAAAATAGTCACAACATTAGCCTTCCATTCACATAATTACGAATTTTATCAAAAAAGGGTACCTATATTCGAAATCTTCTTCCACATAGGTAAATATTTTTTTCTTTGTATTTATAAAAATGAGGTTTTCTGTAGAATTTGTCACATAAGAGTTAACATATTTTTATTTATTTTGTATTCAAATAGTTTACGATTAAACTTAACTAAACCAACCCCCATTATGATTTTTCTTCAAATATTTGACTTAGAATTAGTACATATTGCATTTATCAAACAAAAAAAATTATAGTTTTTCTGTGAAACAGTTATTTGTGTTTTTCTCCAAACTATTTGTACTGTTCACTCACCGATTCAATTGGTTTGTAGGAGTTTGATCATTAAGTGCTGAAAAACCACTAAGACTAACCATTAGGCACGCAACGGGCTACTACATCTAGAACAGATGGTTGTCGTGTTTTCAAATTTTCTCAAAAACGACCTCGTACGTACCTATAATGATCATAGTTATTGTAAGAAAACTGCATTTAAGGCTTTCGCGAAAATCTTTGCATTTCGGTAATAGGATTTCTGTGTGTTTTGAGAAACAAAATTACAAAAAAAAAAACAAAAATCAAACATAATTAATTTTTTCGTTAAAAATATCATAACTTACATAATAATGGTCAAATTTTTAATATAAATACCTGCGCGTAACTGCTACATTATAGTTCTTAACTACAAGAGCAAGTAAACTATCGTAAACTTATTCAAGCAGACTCAACCTTTATTTCTATGCATATTGGTGCTAGCTCATTCGATGCTTTATTGCCATTAATTCTCATATAAAATAAATTCTTTTTTATTTCCACCTTCTTTCTAAGGAATCCGGATTTAGTATACATTTCGGCGTTAAATGAAAAGACAGCAGCTTCTCTCGAAGGACATTCCACGGAGATCACAGAAAATTAAGGAAAAGCACCAGAAGAAGAAGAAGAAGCATTTTTATCATAACATCCCCTTCGTTCGCGAACTAGGTAGTATAGATACTTTTAGCATATAAAGTCCTTTTCTGTTATTTGCATGTCTGATAAAATAAATTATCCTTGCGAAAGTAGCATAACACATTGCATAGTGTACTGAAGGGGTTGTTGCCAAAGAGGAAGGAACTCAGTCTAAACCTTCACTTTAGGAAGAAATAACACAGGAAGAGTAGATACAGAAGCATATTATATATATGTATGTATATTTTTATAGCTACGTTATATATGCATTTGTATATTGTAGGTATGTATATAGAAAGGAATGAGTATATCTGTATTTCATTTCATGCGGAAGGAATTTCACACTGCAAAAAGCAGTGGAATCGTTCGCGTGAGCAATTCCAACCGTGCCAGGGATTTTCACTTCACATTGAACCAAAAACAGCAGGAAAGAGAAATTCGTGCGCACCCCTTAACGAGAATTTATTATCAGACAACAATCAAGAAGTCATCAAATATACATTTTACGCTATAATTTCCACCTTTCACGTGCAAACTGAGCTGGATGGCGGATGGAGCTCGAGCCTGGTGAGGTGGCTGGCTGGCAATGGCAATGGTGGCAGGCACAACCTGATCACGATGACTTCACAAAAAACGCCCGGCGACCACCTTCTTCTTTGTAGGGTATTTTTTGTGCAAACGTGCTCGCTTTTTCGACCGCAATTGTCTGGGTTATGCCGTGACGGGAATATAACTTAGAGGGGGATTTTTTACTTTGTTCTATATTTAAAACACTTGAATGGGACATTTTAAATTCTTTATTCACACTAACAAAAGATTAAACAAAAATGTGTTTGTCTGCATCAAAAAAGAGTAAATCCTCAAAAGACAGTCGTGTATATGATTTGAATTGTGTTTTCAAACCTTAATGCTTTTTGTTCATTTAATTGCCTTTCGAAACAATAATACTTCTTTCTTATTTGATTATTTTAAAAAACATGCATACAACATAGGTACATATTATAAAAAAAAATAATCAAACTTTTATTCAACACAAAAGGAAGTTATTATTATTATTTATTGTACTACTCTTTCTAGAATGTCAGTTTATTAGACTTGACCATTCTTTATTCCGTCAATTGCATTGAATTTTTGAACAACAACAACTTAAAAGTGCTACCACCAATTGTTTACGAATGAATGTTAGGTATTTTAATTCGTTTTATTTTTGTATGGCTGGAGATATACATAGCTATTTCAAGGGGTGCCGACCGCCTATCATCAGTCTCATTTTTAGTGGTGCTGAGCTTTAATCCAATTTTAATGTGAAAAACTTTCTACATGCACACTATGAGATTCGAACCCACGCATATCAGATTTGCTTAGTCTTTGAGGTCGTATGCATTACACATTCCACCGCTTATGACCACTGACGTCACAGGTCGAGATGTGTTGTTTGTTTATCAAATGCATTTGGAGCATCATCATTTTTATAAGTATGCTGTCTTGTTCCGCCTCCATTTTATATATCTCATATGTACATATATCTCCAGACAAACAAAAACAAAACGAATTAAAATACCAAAAATGAATTCGTAAACAATTGGTGGTAGCTTCCTTAACCCTAGAACACTAAGGCGACCTGTACCAAATGTTATTACTAAGGCGTAGTCTAACAGACTACTTATGTTTAAAATTTAAAAAAATCTTATTAACAATAAAAAACTGTATTAAATCGATTAAACATATGAGATAAGAATTACAAATTACATTTTAATGAGTTTTATAACCATTT
The DNA here is from genome assembly GCA_947049315.1 of Epistrophella euchroma. NCBI lineage: Eukaryota > Metazoa > Arthropoda > Insecta > Diptera > Syrphidae > Epistrophella > Epistrophella euchroma. The sequence continues at coordinate 100,866,480 of OX346245.1, read as the reverse complement.
GTTATGCCCTTAGACTATACCAGCAGACTTTCCGCTGGTGGCCTCCACAAATGGCTTGTGAACAGAGACCCTAAAAGAACCTCGTCTTGCACCTTAGCCTTGAACGGCAGAAGAGATATATTTTTTTTCCTCGTTGGGTTTGTCCTTGGTTCCAATTTGGGACATCTTCTTTTAGGATAGACTTAAGTTAAGGTGTAGTTCACACAACTACATAAAGAACTCTTCAAGAACGTTAACACTAAGGCGTAGTCCAGCAGACGACGTGACAAAAATTAACGTCAAAATCGCGTATAATGAAAGCTTCCACGAAGGCGACAAGCTGTCTAATTTACTGGCTAACAACACACTGAAGGTACATAGAGTCTGGGAATCGTAGAGTGAGGGGAAAAGGGTGAACATAGATTTTGCTACTATTCACGTCGTCTCACAGACGACCCCTTAGTGTTCTAGGGTTAAGTTGTTGTTGTTGTTCAAAAATTCAATAAAAAAGATGTTATTAAATACGACGGAAGCATGTTTACATATACATACAATTTCTATTACGAATTGGCCTGCAACGACAGGTATAGGTACCTAAATAATTACTTACTTACTTTACTTTACTTTAGATGGCGCTCACAGCCCAGGATGGACTACGGCCTCAACCAACAAGCCCCTCCAGCCAGCTCGGTCCCTAGCTAGCTGCCTTCAGTTACGCACTCCAAGTTGGTTGAGGTCGTTCTCCACTTGTGTGCGCCACCTAAGGTGGGGTCTTCCTCTGCTGTGCAGACCGTCAGGGGTAGATTCGAAGACTCGTCGGGTTGGTGTCCATACGCTCCACGTGTCCCAGCCATCTTAGCCGCTGTATTTTAAGCTTTTTGACCAGGTCGACGTCGCTGTAAAGCCTGTAAAGCTCGTTGTTGAATCTTCTCCTCCATACTCCATCGATACATACTGGACCGAAGATCACCCACAGAATCATCCTTTCAAAGCACCCAAGTAGATTCTCATCCGTTTTTGTCAGGGTCCATGCTTCTGCCCCATACAGCAGGACCGGGATGATAAGGGTCTTATATAAGGTCTCCTTGGTTCTTTGAGAGACGGCTTTATTACTCACATGCCTTCTTAGCCCGAAGAAACAGCGATTGGCAAGAGTAATTCTTCGTTTGATCTCTGCACTGATGTCATTTTGCGATGTTTTAGTGGAGCCCAGGTAGACGAAGTCCTTGATGACTTCGAAGTTGTACCTATCCATCGTGACGTTTTGCCCGAGTCGACGATGTTGAGATTCCTTTCTCGATGATAGCATATACTTCGTCTTGTCCTCATTAACAGCCAAACCCATTTTCGCCGCCTCCGATTCAATACTTGCAAACGCTCCGGTAACAGCTCGCTTCGTTCTCCCAATGATGTCAATATCATCTGCATAAGCAAGTAGTTGAATAGACTTTTGAAAAATTGTACCTCTGTTGTTGACTTGCGAGTTGCGTACAATTGCTTCAAGAACGATGTTAAACAGGTTGCATGATAACGCGTCGCCTTGCCTCAAACCTTTCTCGACATCAAAGGGTTCGGTGGTGTTCTTGCCGACTTTGACGGGGCAGCGAGATTTCTCCATCGTCATCCTGCACAAGCGGACGAGTTTGGCAGGGATGCCGAGATGCGCCATGGCTCTGAATAGCTCGTCTCTGTCTACGCTATCATATGCGACTTTAAAATCGATAAAGAGGTGGTGTGTATCGATTTGAAACTCCTGGGTTTTTTCCAAAATCTGTCGGAGTGTGAACATTTGATCGACGGTTGATTTGCCGGGCCTAAAACCACACTGATAGGGGCCGATCAGATCGTTGACAAACGGTTTTAAGCGATCACACAGTACAGATGACAAGATTTTGTATGCGACGTTGAGGAGACTTATACCTCTGTAATTGGAACAGGTCAGAGCATCTCCTTTCTTGTGGATAGGGCACACTATACCGAGGTTCCATTCATCGGGCATACTTTCCTCCGACCAAATTTTGTAGATAAGCTGGTGTATACTCCCTACCAAGTCATCTCCCCCTGCTTTGAATAGCTCGGCTGACAGGCCATCCGCACCAGCAGCCTTGTACGTTTTAAGCTTGGCTATCGCTAACCGCACTTCATTTAGGTCGGATGGACGGACGTTTTGACCATCATCGTCCAGGTTGAATGGAGTGTTCTGTCTTACAGCGGAATTTTGGCCATCTTCGCCGTTTAGCAGTCTAGAAAAGTGTTGTTTCCAGATCCTCAGCACCGACTGTGTGTCTACCACCATATTCCCACTCTCATCTCGGCAGGCTTCCGTTATGGCCTTGTAACCCTGGGTAGTTTGCCTCACCCTTCAGTAGAACTTTCGAACATCCCCCCTGCCGCTACAGTCCTCAATAGACTCGACCGCCCGCTTCGCATGCTCTCTCTTCTTCCTCCTGAGAAGTCGGCGTTCCTCCCTTCGCTTTTGCCCGTAGAGCTCCCGGGCTGCTCTCTCAGCAGCTCTTGTTCTAGTCTGCAGCATTGCTTGCTAGGCCTCGTTCTTTGCTTCATGCGCCAGTCTGCATTCTTCATCGAACCAGGGATTTCGTTGTGGTGGCCTAGTGAAACCCAGCACATCAGTAGGGGCACTTTTGATGGCATTTTGGCAGTGCTTCCACTGGTCGTCTACAGATGATGCTTGTGGCGGGCTTGTTGAGAGTTTAAAAGAGACGTGGTCTGCAAAAGTCCTGGCTATCTCTTGCGATTTTAGCTTCGCAACGTTAAATCGTTTTACAGCATTCGCTCGTCGTTGTGGCATCATGGATATCCGCATACGTACTTGCGCTACCACCAGGTAGTGATCCGAGTCTATGTTGGCACCTCGGAACGTTCGGACATCCAGGATACTGGAAGCATGTCTGGCGTCTATCGCAACATGATCAATCTAGTTGACGGTTCGTTGATCCGGAGACCGCCAGGTCCCTTTGTGTATATTGAGGTGCGGGAATAGAGTGCTTGCTATGATGGCATTTCGACCCGCCGCGAAATCAATGAGCCTGAGTCCGTTACCGGAAGTGTTGTCGTGCAGGCTGTGTCCTCCGACTATCGAACCAAAGATGCCCTCCCTTCCGATCTTGGAGTTGAAGTCGCCAAGAATAATCTTGACGTCGTACTTGGGGCACCTATCATACGTATCCTCGAGGAGATCGTAGAATTCTTCTTTGGTTGAGTCATCCTTTTCTACCGTTGGGGCATGGGCACAGATCAACGTGATGTTTTTGAACTTTGCTTTGATGCAGATTGTGACCAGGCGCTCGCTTACATTTCTGAAGCCCAAGACTTCTTGCCTAAGTCTTCCCCTTACCACAAAACCACAACCAAAGAGCCGCTGACCCTGCTCCTTGCAGCACTCGCCGAAGTAGATGTCACACGATTGCATCCTTCGTATGCCCTCTCCATCCCATCGCACTTCCTGGATGGCTGTTACATCAGCCTTTAGCCTATCCAGGTTCTCCACCAATTGTTCGGCTGCACGTGGCCTGTTTAAGGTCCGGACATTCCACGTGCAGATCCGAAATTCATTGTCCTTGTTTCGTTTGCTGGGGTCGTCAACATTAAAATCATCCATATCCGAGGCTTGTTGTTGTTTCGGTACCGAAATTTTTTTTACGTGGTAGGGAAGTCACCCCGACGCACAACCCCTAGCCTGGAGGACCAGATCCTTATTATAACTCCAAGGACGGGGAGCCGGATAAACCGCTCCTTATAGGCCTGAGCTACGAATACGTCGTAGTAGCCCATATAAGGTGTTCACTAAGTAGTTCAACCTGACTGGAACTGTAGACGCCACCGTTGATTCCATCTGGGGAATTCTTCCGCTGCCGCCTGGATAAAGGAGAAGTGCCTTAGTGGGAACACTCCTCCCCCCCCTCTCTCATTTGCTGCCGCCTGAACCGTCCACAGGGATTGGAACCCCATCTTCAGTCAAGGTACTAGGCACCCGACGTTCACCACGGGGAGGTCGAGAGTAGGAGTTGATAGACAGAGGTTATATGAGGACACATATCTACCCATTTGAACGTCATAGGTACCTAAATAGCAATTTTGTTTGCTATAGGTACCTAAATAGCAAACAAAAATCTAGAAAACAAAAATCTCGAAAAAAAATCAAGAACACTGAGAAAGAAAATATGTCGAATTAAAAAAATCTATAAGAAAAAAAAAGTAGTAGCCGTGGCGTGATGGTTAGTGCGATGGACTGTCATGCCGGAGGTTTAGGTTCGATCGCCAGCCTCGCTACCTAATAATTAAAAAAAAAAAACGGCTACGGCCTCTTACTCATTTTAATATTCGACGACTAAGTGATGGGCCGAGCACGCAACTTATCTGGTCGTGGGTACAAAGGTTCAGGCAAGAAGGCACAATGGTCAATAGACCTATTCCTGGACTATTAACGTCAGCAACAACGCCAGAACATGTGTCTCAAGTTCGAAATGAAATTATTCGAAATCCACGTAAATCAATAAGGAAGATTGCGGCCTCCACAGAAATAAAAAAAAAAACATCAGTACATGTTATTTTGAAAACGAAATTAAAGCTCCACCCGTACTAAATGCAAATTGTTCAGTATCTCAACGAAAGTGACATTCCTTTGCGAGAATCCTTCGCAAGAACAATGCTGGAACGTTTTCGGACAGCGCTTACGATTGGAAACATTTTATTCAGTGACGAAGTACATTTCCATATTGATGGATATGTTAACAAACAAAATATGCGATACTGGTGCCCCAACAACCATAGAGAACGCCATCAAAAACGTTAACATTGTTTAAAAACGACAGTTTTCACCGCACTTCAACTATTGCTTCACCGCAAACGCGTTGTGCGCTTCCGACCAGTGATTCATGGCGACTAACAATTCTGCGCTTTGAATAATACCCCTTCTGCTTACCTCAACCCGCTAGTATTTCGACAATCGCAATTAAAAGTTGAAAAATTACTGCTGGACATCCTTTACGTTAAAATACCCTGTGTCAAATTTTAAGCAAATCGGTTCAGGCGTTCAGCAGGTTCTACCTCACATTACTGATGCACGGACGCACATACGCACGTAGGCAAAAGTGCACAGACCTATCGCGACTGACATACTAAAGTTCCAAATTTTAGCTTTTAGCATTTTTTTATTCATAAGACTGTCTGAAAAATATTAATATTCATTTAAGGAACGTCTCTTTAAAATAATCACTTTTATCGAAATTTTAAAATCCAATAAATTCAACTGAACCTTCAAGAACGTTCGTCAACATAGTCCCCTTTCACACAAGGCAACAATTAGTTCATAGGCGAGAAGGGCAGGAAGAAAGATGGGTAAACGAAATCTCCCCGGTCAACAAATTCAGGAGACTTTTTTGACGTTTCTCTTCACACTACGTTGTGTGCGTTCAACCAAGGTTGTTTAAAAGGAAAATACAGCAAGTCTCTTCCAACTTTGTATCTTCGTGTGAAAGGTACAAGAGATTGTTAAGGAGATTTAAAGAAAACGTCAAAAAAATCACCAGCAACTAGTATCTTCGTGTGAAAGGGGACAAAAAATACATACCCAGATGTATTTCCTTACAGTTTGGATTCATAATGTATGTGCTTGCCTCCAGATTGAAAAACATATTGCAAGAGAATCCATAAAAGATTTCAGAATTGTATATTTCCATATGAAGCTATAAAGTTGAAAGTTAAGTTGGTATTTTGCATATATGTACTATTATCTTAAGTTTTCACTTTCTTAACGTACATATACCTACCTATAGAAAGTAAAATTTCTGAAAGGCATTTTCCTCCAAAATATTATTTTATATAAGTATTATGTTACTTAGCGATTTAAGATACCTAGAAATATTTACCGTTACTTTGCAATAAACTAGGATATCTATAACAGTAATGAAAACATATAACATTTCCAACATTAATTCATATAATTGAGTTAAAAAATTTTCCACGCCCAAGAAAATTGCAAACAAAAACCCAGGGGCCGAATTCCCGCATCGGCGAGTGGGCCATACGTCACTGAAATATTTTACATTGGCATTAATGCTCTATTTAAAATACATTGTTAAGAGTAGTGACCTAAAGAGCTCACTGATGCGATGAATTGTCCCCAGAACGGGACTAATCAGACTGCATGATGGCTGTGAGATCGTAGCACCCAATCTATGGAACCGAAGCAAAAAAAATATGCATAATCTTAAAGTCAGTCATATGAAAGGTTTCTTAATCCTTATAAATAGTCGGGAAGATTCAGAAATTGGTCAGCTGTAGATTTTTAGTTATGAGCTTGGGAAAAAATTAAAGGTCATTGACCTTTACCTTGCATTTTTTTTATGAAAATTATAAAAAAATAATCTATTCCTGACCAATTCCTGAAGCTAGGTGACCTTTTATGAGGATTCAGCAAACATTCAAATGGCATAATTATTTAATTTTCAAGTTCTACGAATGAGAAGTTAAAATCTCTACGACCTTGAAAAAGATAAATTTTAAAAATTCATAAAAAACTCATTCTATGGCTGACCAATTTCTGAAACCAGCTGACCTTTTATGAGAATTAGGTAACCTTTCAGATGGTATATATATTTTTCGAATATCCCATAAATGAGGTGCTAAAAGTATATATGACCTTGTAATGACCTTGAACAAAACTTTTAAAATTCATTTAAAAAATCTAATACTGACCACTTTCTGAAACTAACAGACCTTTTATGAGTACTGAATTACCATCCCATAAATGAGGTGCCAACAATCGTTGAAGACCTTGAAAAACTTTGACAATTTCTGAAAATTTTTTCTGACCGATTACTGACCTTTAATATGTACTTTTTTTGCGAAAATTGCATATACCTATGAGGTGCTAGGGTCCCACAGCCGTGCATGATGGTTAGATAAATGTAACAATCTATAATAAATTTGGCACAATAACTTTTCGACGACATTTTTCGGGTCTCGCTCCTAACTCGGACAAAACAGTGTTACCTCATGCAAATTATTTTTTATCAATAGTTTTTATGGAAACCCCAAAATATTCTTGAGTTATGGAATCGTGCTCTTTATTTTTAACTTCGGAAAGTTAAGAAGTTAATAAGAGAACAAAAGGAGAAGGTTACATCGTCCTGGCGTAAAGGGTATGCTTGTATACACCACGGGTATAATAGCGGATGTATGTATGTTCAAATTGTAAAGTATTTGAGTTATAAAAATAAGAACCAAACTTTAAATTGGGCCAATATTTTTTGGTGTAAGGCATTTTTGTGATACATGTTTGCCTACTAAAACGCCCACATTAAAAAAAAAATGATATCTCCAAAATCGATAAAAATAAGGGTTTCTGCAGTGTTCATGTTCATGTCAAAAATACTCTATATAAAGATGCCAATCCTGGGCTGACATTTCGGTTTGCCTACAAGCTGAACGACCAGCCTGGAAAACAGCTGATGTACTAGTTCTTCAAAGTATGTGTGAAAAACGCACACCAAACGCACACATAGATCCAAATCCTCTGTTCACCTATAGGTTAAATTGTTGTTGCAAATCACATTTATTCATCGACACGAAACGAAATTACAAATACAACAATGAAAAGAAACGGGTTTTGGAGGGTGATACGTACGAAAGATTGGCGTCTTTATAAAGAGTGTTTTTGGTTCACGTTGTGTCATGTATATTAATTTCTACGACATTTTATTAAGTAGGTAGGTTTTTTTGACTATACATTTTCATAACACAAAGTATGATTGAGTGAATGCTCTATACTATACATTTTCTATGAAAAACTTTTAGTTTACAACCTTTTAAGCATCTATTAACATCTAATACGAAAACAAAATGGGATCCTAGCTTCTGGATCTATATCAAAGATCCAAAACTAAATTCTGATTCTGGATAGAAGATCGGTAGATGCCTTTTACTTGCGATAGTTTTGGAGTGACCGACAGATTATCTCATCAAGAGGATACCAACCGATAGCTTTAGTCTAAAAATTAACAAAACCGCTGGGCTGGTCGGACAAGTTTATGGCTTTTTCGGTTAGAAAGTAAACATTACTAATTGTAATTTTTGCTAGACATAACTGTCCCAAAAGGGGTTTGAAGTGAGCCCGAACGCTTTTTCTTGCCTTTAAGTAGGGGGAAATAGACCCCCCTTTCATACGATTTTTTTTCTTGTTTCGAGCCAACCTGCATGTCCTAGCCTTTTATTGCATCTTATGTATATGCAAAACAACCTGTACAAAACGCCATCATATGTCCCGTTTTGGGTGGGACAGTCCCGCTTTCGAGCTATGTGTCCCGCTGTCACCATAAGGAGTTCCGCTTTGGAAGACGTCGATCTTAATAATTTGAATGGTTAATTTGAACGATGTACATAATATTTTTTCGGTTATTCAAATTATTAAAATTTCCTCCAAAGAATATTTTGTTAGTGACAAAATTATTTCAAGTGATTTATCTTTTCCTTTTTCTTTTTCACATCGTATGATAAAACAATAAAACATTACATTATCCAAAAAGAAAATGTTTCCTCGTAAATTTTCCTGATCGCTATAACCGGCCCTTTAACTAGGGATATACTGAACAAGTGCTTTTTAATATTTTATTCTCAGAGAATTTAAGGTCGATTGCATAATTTTTTTTAACTGTTTCTTGAGTTAACTGTGAAACTGAAAATACATGCCTGAACCTTTGCTAAGCTTCAGTTAATCCGCCGAAATTGGTGAATTAAAAATCCTGAACCACCCAGCATTACGGCATATAAACAGTGAGGTATGTATGTGGGAGCATGCTGCACCCCTGCAACCCCACTGCTTCGCCCACTATAAGATATAGGGTAGGTGCGAGGTATGCAAAGTTTTTCTTGCATTTACAGAATCTGGATTTAAAGAAACTTTGAATGTATCCTATGTATATAAACAGTGAGGTAGGATTTACCAGTAAATTCTAAGATCTCATTATTTCGGATTTTTACGGTAATATATGTACATTTAAAACCTAATATTTCAAAAATGACCGAATGATATTTACATGTATTTATATTAACTTCCCATTGGAAGTTATTGTAATCGGTCCGATTTTTGAAATTGAAAATTTTGATATTCTCGACGTTTCAAGGTCTCTGGAGTCGGATTACATTGTTTTTAGAGAGATCTCTGGTGTACGTACGTTCGGAAGCTTTTTTTCGTTCACGATATCTCGAGAAAGCTTTGAGATATCGACTTTAATTAAATTTTATTTTACAGATAATAAGGCCATTAGCTGGTTTTTTATTACAGTAATTAAATAAAAAACAAAAAAGTTGTAAAATGGCTTGTTTTTCGAATATCTCTAGAACAATAAATGCTATCGACTTTAGCCTAGTTTCAATCTATGCATAATGACGAAGTGAAAAATTGGTTATACCTACCTTAAAAAAAAATTAACCCATAGTTTTTTTTTTAAATAAAAAAAAAAAAAAAAACATTTAAAATTGTTAAAAAAATATCGAATATATTGAGAATACACAGATATTAACTTCGGGTTAATTTTATTTAAACAAAGTTATAGTTGATAATCGATAGAGTTTGTATAAAAAATATCAATTAACGGTTTTTTTTTCTAGACCAAAAAAAACTGAAAAAAAAATGCTAAAAATTGTAAAAAAATGTTTTTCGGCTCGAATATCTCGAGAACAACTAATGATATCAACTCCCGGATAATTTTAATCTACACACAATAAATGATAAATTTTTCGAACATTTTAAATTGGTAATTTTCTTATAAAAATAACATCGGGTGTCGATTTTCAAAGGGAACGAATGCGAAGTTATCAGTGTGGGTCAACACCAGCCTCTTTTTCTTTTTCATATTATCTGTATCGTCTATTTTTCTAGTATGTGTATTTTTTTTTTAAATTTAAATTAAGACAACAAAATGAGCACTTCCTTCGCAAACCCTTATGAAAATTACAGTCAAAGAAAGAAAACAGAGTATCTTTATTCTATATGCCATAAAGTTTAGTGCCAAGCTATTTGACTCGTCACAGCTCGTCAGGAGCAGAAGTGGTCAACAAAGAACAAAAGTAAAACATTTATCTCCCTGCTGAACAAATGTTGGCTACATTTTACCTCAAAAGCAACACAATAAAGATTTTGATATATGATGTTTCTAGCCAACAACACACAAGGGTACCGTATAAAGTAGCTTGATATTCTAAAGCTCAAAAAATATTGGTACATGTATATAGGTATCTGACGTCCACATAAAAGTTTTTCTGTGGTGCAGCAAAACCCGAAACTATACAGTACTCGTACCAAACAGGAAACAGATTCAACAGGATTCTGGCCATCATATACTCCTACTACAGGAGCAACCTTTGCACAGGAATATGTACATACTTATATAATACCTAAGAACAAAAATTTGCTTTCAAATTTGTCTGCTCTCTGAGTGTTTCTTTCCGGTTTGGTTATTGTGCTTCATTGTATTCTATTCATTTTAACCCATTGTTAAATAAAAAAGGAATATTTTCTAGCACATATGTTTGACCCCCCTCAGAACAAATCTAATTAATGTTTTACATTTCGTTCCGCATCGAAGGCACATAAATAGCGAAATACGAGTTTTAAAATTTAAGAACAACGTAATAAATTTTTAGACATTTGATAATTTATGGAATAAGCAGAGCCCGGCGAACGTTGTATCACCCTCAAATAAAGTTGTCAAAAATATTACTTAGAAATTGAACTTATTTTAAATTTGATTGATAAGTATTTTTAATTTAATTTTTTTTCCAAAGTATTTGGAATGTATCTGGCCATCGCTGCAACTAGTTGGCAAACTGTAAGACCTATTTTAAACAAGCACGCATGACCACTCTTGAACTACTTATACTACCTAAGATTTCCTGTATTTTTTATCAAAATCTTACTGTGTTATTTGAAATTAATTCAAAAATGCATGTGCTGTTGCACCACGTTTGCAGAATGCTAGACATTTTACCAAAGATACACTTGAGATTTTCTTGAATTTTTAACAAAATCTAGGTAAACTTGTTTTCCGAAATTAGGACGATAATGCATTCGACGCTGCAGGTTGTTGGCAAATTGCTAAGCCGATTTTGACCAAACGTGCTCAGACTTTCACCTTAAATTTCCTTAAGTTTTGAACAAAATCTGACCGTGTTTTCTGAAATTAGTATGAAAATGCATGCGCTCCTGCATTGTTGGTAAACCAATTTTGACCAAACAAACATAGAAACACTCTTTTAGTTCCACCTGATATTTTGTGGAATTTTGAACAGAATTGTAGCCTATCTTCTGAAATTATTCCGCACCTTGCTGGCATACTGCTAGACTGACGTTCACCAAATATGCACAGTGACACCCTTGGACTTTCAAGTAAGATTTTCTGCAATTTTGAACCCAATCTGTATGCTGGTTTCAGAGTCCATAAAAAACATACACCCATTTTTTAAATAACATGCTGAGGGTAGTGTAGTAGATTTTTTTTATTAAATATGAAGTGTCAAAGTTAGCTTACAAAATTTTTTTGAACCATGACTTAGTCAAACTTTATTTTTCTTACGAAACTGACAATATTTAGATTTGTGATTGCGATCAATAGCATGGCTGTTAAGGATTACGTAAAACAGAAAACACCCCAAAATTTGAAAATTTTTGACCACTGTATCTAAAAATGTGAGCTAAGTATCGATTTTCATTTTTTTTTCTTAATATTGCTATTATTACTTAACCAAGCGAGATGGATTTTTTTTCTTCCTTTTCCCAGAACGGGTACAACTTGCCCTATTACCCGGAACCCGCTTGACATTAGGTTTCGGGACCCCCTGTATATAAAATAAAAGCTAGTTCTGAAAGAGTAAGCTATTTTTTTTATACATATGTATACATAAGAATTTAAACGAATAATCTAATTTTCCTCAAATGCAAATATTTCAATCTGTAGGTACAATACTCTGTAATTTTCCTTAAGTTCAAAGAATTAAATCTATTTATATTAATAGAACTGTAGATAAGATGTTTATGCGAATCTTATCTTAGGTTAGGTAGAAGACGCTATTAGGACCTGCACATTTTGCTTTTCCTTATGCCTGCGTTTGCCAGATCACTGAAATAGAAATCTCCCAGCTGCGGAATATATGCGGGACAACTAAAGGGATTCTTGTTCTATGTCAGTTTCTTTCTATTACTATTTTGAAAAAGTCAAAACAAGTCAGAACGGGATAGATATGTGAATTATACAAACTCTGCCCGAGAAGCTGGAAAGTTTTTGAAACACTACGTTTAAAGGCACTATTTCGTGACAAGCAATACTCTTGGAGAATTTGTCAATTCCTCGCAAAAGACAGTAGGTTCCATTCCAGCGTAAAAAGAAAATTATGTTTCTATGTGGAAGAGGCTAGGAAAGACATTTAGCACTGTAACGTTTTACCCAATCGATAGTTTATTTCCATTTTATTCCAATTAAAATATAACGAATTCAAACAATTGTTTGTATGTATTTTGAACAGTTAACTAACAACAACATATACATTTTTATTACGATATAATAAGACCCCACTTTTATTAATTGTCATATCACTGCACTGTACTCACATGGTTAGTTACTAACAAGAGCTTCATAAAATAAATAAATAAATTTGATGGCACAACAGCTCATGAAGAACTAGGGCCTAGTGAGTTACAACTCTCAACCATTCCTGTGTGCGTGTCTGCAGGAATGGGAGGGACCTACAGTTTATTGCCGAATCCGAACGGCTAACGAGCGGCACTTTTCTGTGACAGGAGATACTCTTGGAGGATTTGTCAATTCCTCGCAAGAGGCAGTAGCCGTTTTTTCTTTTAAATAAATAGGTGGCGAGGCTGGGGATCGAACCTTAGACCTCCGGTATGACAGTCCATCGCACTAACCATCACGCCACGGCTACTACAACAAGAGCTTCACCAGTATTTTATAGAATAAATATTCTCAGCAAGGCACTAATAGAGGGGACTGTCATGTTTTCCTCGTCTAGGTTTTCCTTACTGAAATCTTGCCAGGGCCTTGCATAAACTTGGCAAAAACTTGCCAAAAACTTGCCATTTTTCCAGGCGGGAAATTACTCTATGGGCATTATACCCAAAAAATCAAAGGTAAGCGAGTTATCTCAAGTAAAGTCGCACCACCCCCAAAACTTGGTGTATAGGTGAATTTTGACCCGCTATAACTTAAATTTTAAGCAACATACAGTAGTCGTTTACATTTTATTTTGTAGATAATTTAATTCTTTATGAAGATTACAACCATCCAGGAAGTGCGATGGGATGGAGAGGGCATACGAACTACGAAGGATTAAGTCGTATAACATCTACTTCGGCGAGTGCTGCCACTTGGACGATGACGGTTAGTTCCAAAATTTGGAACCTCGGTATAGCACTGGCATGTGCCAACTACCGAGGTATAAGTCCCCTCAACGTCGCATACAAAATCTTGTCATCTGTACTGTGTGATCGCATAAAACCGTTTATCAACAACCCGATCAGCCCCTGTCAGTGTGGTCGATCAAATGTTTATGTTCTGAGAGATTTTAGAAAAAATCCAGGAGTTTTAAATGGATAGACACCACCTATTTATCGATTTCCAAGTCGCATAGCGTAGATAGAGCAGAACTATACAGAGCCATGTCGCATTTCGGAATTCCTGCCAAACTCTTCCGCTTATGCAGGATCACGCTGCTCCGTCAAAGACGGTAACCTGTTTAACATCGTTTTTAAAGCAGTTGTACACAACTCGGAAGTCAACAACAGAGGTACAATTTTATTAAAATCCGTTCAACTGCTTGCTTATGTATGCAGATGATATTGATATCATTAAGAGAACGAATCGAGCTGTTACTAGCGCATTTGCATGTTTTGAATCTGAGGCGGCGAAAATGGGTTTGGCTGTTAATGAGTATAAGGAGAAGTATATGCTATCATCGAGAATGGAATCTCAACACCGTCGACTCGAGCAAAATGTCACGATGGATATGTGCAACTTTGAAGTCGTCAAAGACTTTGTCTACCTTGGCTCCACTATAACAAACAACGCAAAATGACATCAGTGCAAAGATCAAACGAAGAATTACTCTTGCCAATCGTTGTTTCTTCGGGCTAAGAAGTCATTTGAGTAATAAAGCCCTCTCTAAAATAACCAAGGAGACTTTATATAAGACCCTAATCATCCTAGTCCTGCTGTATAGGGTAGAAGCATGGACCCTCAAAAAGGAATGAGAATTTTGAAACGAAAATTCTTCGGGTGATCTTCGGTCCAGTCCGTATCGATGGAGTATGGAGAAGATTTAACAACGAGCTTTACGGGCTTTACAGCGACGTCGACCTGGTCAAAAAGGTGAAAATCCAGCGGTTGAGATGGGTGGGACACGTGGAACGTATGGACACCGACGCACTAGCCCGACGAGTCTTCAAATCTACCCCTGATGGTCTGCGCAGCAGAGGAAGCCCATCCTTAGGTGGCGCACCAAGTAGAGGACGACCTCAACCAACTTATGGAGTGCGTAACTGGAGGCAGCTAGCTAGGGACCGAGCTGGCTGGAGAGGCTTGTTGGTTAAGGCCGTAGTCCACCCTGGACCTGGACTGTGAGCGCCATCTAAAGTAAAGTAAGTATTACGTATACATACATTTTAGCTTATTAATTTTCTTTAATGCCTAATAAAATCATATATGTAGGTATACTACTTAATTACATACCTCCTTGAGATAGCTTACTTCAGTCAACTGAAACTTTTTTTCTGAGTCTTTCAGGTAGGTACATATGACAAGAATTCTGGAAAAGTTGTACAAACTTTTTCAAAATATCACGCAAGCGACTTGATTTATTCTTTTCTTTGTGTAAAGAATTTCAATTCATTGTCCTTGGTAAATACCCACTTCCACTCCCACCACCATCCCTTAAACACAATAGTAATCGTCGTTAATTCACTCACATTCCTATCCTAACGCTTGGTTAGTTCCCAACTTCAACGTCAGACAACCGAACTTAAGAACAAAGACAAACTTGCCAATCACTCGCACAAATCGCTGTAAAACTTTAAATGAAAAAAAATAAATAAAACTCTATCTACGTATGTATGTACTATATGTATGTATATATAGAACTTTTTTCCTAACATCACACAAGAATAAACAAAGGTTGAATTAACGAAATTCAAAAAGATTAAATGAACGCCTGTTTCACTCAGTGGCGTATGCTATGGAAAAGGGAGGGATGGTATGGGGAATCATGGATACTTTGGGCTACTCATGCTCATTGAAATGTTACAAAATTGAATTTTGTGCAGGAAGTTTTTTTTTATGGATCTGTAAAAACGATTTTTCGGGGTTGAAAGTCCCCATTTGGCCGCCATTTTGAAAAAGGGGTGTAAAAAGTTTATCGCGATGCCTTGAGAACCATACATCGCACAAACAAAATTTTAAAACATTTGTGTAGACAAATTAATTCTCTACAATTTATTGCACTTTTCATCGTAAAATTGAAAATAAAAAAGTTATAATAAAAAAAAAAGATGACCGTTGTCAAGAAAAATATCATTTTATTTTTGCGTATTTATTTTATATCCTTTTAAAGATAATATTCTTAAAACGGTCTTTTGACTAAAATATTAAAGTAATGCTTTCTTTTATAATACAGTAGAATCTCGAAAAGATGAAAAGATATAAAACAGGCCCCGTTCATTTTTTTGAATTGTTCATCTTTCCAAGCATCGCGAATTAGTTTCAGAAAAACATACAGTTATACATAAAAACATTCTTTCATCAAATAACAATTCATTTTATTAAAACAAAAAAAAAATAATAAAAAAGTTGTTCATAGCAGTTAACAAAAAAAGATTTATTTAAAACAACTGCTTCATAATAGACAGTCGCCTCGGTAGTTATTGCTTTCTTTCGTTAATTTCTTATGCTTAAAAGTGTCGATGCATTTGCCTCACTCAATTTGCATCAACTTGCCTTTTAAATCAATGACAACACTTTCTTCTAAGCAAAGTTAATCTTCAGCATCAGGAGGCAGTTGATCTACATCATCATTCCATTCTCTAATATCGTTAGAGGAACATGGAATCTCAAAATAAATAAACACAGCACAGTTTAAGGTTTAAAAACTTAGCTCTACCTTTCACGGGAGGCATCTTTCCCCTTCTCTGGGGTAAGCCGCGCCCTAAAGTACCGTTACCAAAATTTAAAACTGTTACTAAAAAATGGCACGATGAAATAAAAACGAATAAATAGCAAAATTCTTGTTAGAAATAAAGCGTTCATCTTTTCGAGTACCCAGATGTCAATCCGTTCATCTTTTGGAACACTGCAATGGTGGTAAAAAAAGCGTTCATCTTTCCAGCCTGTTCATGTTATAGAACAGTTTATGTTTTCGAGGTTCTACTGTACTTAAATACAGTATATATAAGTATATATAAGTATACTATGAAGTATATAAGTATACTATGAAGTATTTAAGACGAAGGACTAACAATAAGTTAATTGACTGCAGTCAAAAGACTTACTGACAAAAACCAAAAACTGGACAGTACTGAAGACTTTCCAGTGACTAAATCCAGCGAAAAAGTACTGCAGTTAATTAACTTTTAGTCAATAGCATAACTGCTTTTGCTAACTGGCACAGTCAAAATATGAGTAATACTCTACTCCTGACTGCTCGGTTAAAGTTAGTATTTTTGTAAGTAAAAAGACTAAACGAAGTAAGTCTCTTTATTCAATTAACTGGAGAACCAAAGAGTCTTTAAAACTCTGCTTAATAATACGACCACCAATGGTAATCGAATGATTTTTGTATTTTATTTTTATTTTTTGAATTTATAAGTTTTTTGAATAGCAATACTAACAAATATGATGTAATAATGTATTTCATATCTACGAGTGTATATGCAAATTAATAAAAGAAACTGAATATTGAACTTTAAGTAAGGAAATGCATGTTGATACCCTGGTTCCCTTGGTACATTTCTTGTATATAAAGAACTTTCACAACACAAAGCCCTAGGAATCCCTGCAATATTCATATTCTTCATTTCTTCTAAAGTACTCTAGTTTATATGCATGAGGTTGGTACCTAGGACTAGACCGTGTTCTGCACCTGCTGGATTCTCAGATTAAAGCAAACAAAAAAGAAATATATGTATGTAGTACATAAAAAGGTTTAAAGAATGCTTCTCTAGGATAAAAAGAAAAAAAAAAACAATATTGAGGAACCAAATAAACCATACCCATTGACAACTAGATCGGTATATGAAAACGAATAATTGTTCCACCCGCACTATTAGTCACATTCTAAAAAAAAAATGGTTTAGGAGAAGAGTTTACATAATCTAATATCTTTTGGTTTTCAGAGTGCCACTGTTCATTCGTTATCCTTGCACTACAAACAGTTTTTTATTTTTTTTTTTTTCCGTTTTTTTTTCAGCTCGTAGCAAGCTTACCAGGGAACCAAAGCAACGAAAACAAACATTCACTAACTTCGTTGAATATTAAAATACACCTTGAGGCCATTTTTGTCTGTTTCTAGATGGGCATTTCGTTAAACACAATTTTAACAACGTATAAAAACGCGTGTTCATGTTCATGCAGATATAACCCACACAAATTTGAGGTCATATCTACTAAAAAAGTTTTTTTTTTCGACATGGCTTGTCTAGCCCGCTATCTTCCATTTATGACAGTAAACTTTTGCGATGCTCCTACGCGGTGGCGATACATGAATCTTTTTTTTTGTTTTAGATGCATGTGACAGTCAACAGAAGAAATACCTACTACATATAAAGTAATATAAGTTCCGTCAACCAATTTTAAATTGGTAGTACATACTTATGACAGCGATTCACATCTGATTCACATTTTCACAGTCTACCCAGTTGTTTAAAGAAGCTTTTTGTTCTATTGTCTATAAGTCGAGTCAAAATAGACCAAAGAAGTGCAAATTTCGGAAAAATTCGCATCTTGTTTTATTACATCATCACGAATGTGCTGCCCAAAGTCACAGTACACATATAGAAGGTAATATCTTTTGAGTTTTCATTTTTGTTCAGTTGTTTTTGTAAATTGTGGACGAGGGTCACTGTGATTCGGAAACACTTACGTTTTTTTTTTTTTTTGTAAATTCTGGTAGGCAGGTCACTGTAATTTTCGAAGATGCGCAATATATTACCTTCAATATGTGTACTGTGGCCCAAAGTTTCCATAAATCCGAGTTTCGAAAAAAAGTTATTGGATGTCAAGGTCGAAAATATATCGATAGGTTTTTCGCGGTGGTGACGTGAAATAACTACCGAAGACATAAGGCAACATTCAGACTACCTGCCCAACCACTCGATTATCATATAGTCTCAGTATTTTATCTTATCTCCCTCCCAAATATACCTACCTTACCTACCTAAGCAACAAAAGTTGCGCAACTTAAAATTGCCAAGTGGGCGATGAGCCTAACAACTACAGTTTTATGTGATTAACATTAGCCTAGTTCATTTGTGCATTTCACTTCAACATTCTGTCAAAGTTCATATAAAAAAATAAAATGGCACAGAAAATCACAGAGTTTCAAAGTAAAGGAACAGACCTATTTATTCATTTTCTGTAGAATATGTATCAACAACAAAATAAAGAAGTTATTAACACCCCCCTCCCCAAAGTTGCTGGAAGTCGCTCGCAAGTTTCTTAGTTGGCGAGGTTGCCCAGAGTTGTCGAAAAATAACTTCCGCGAGCAACCAAACTAAAAGTTGCCTATAGTGGGCGCTCTCCCATATGCGCTAATGTAATTGGATCGGGAGCAACAAAAAGTTTCTGTTGGGTGAGCAACTTAAAGTTGTCTAGTGGGCGATAGGCCTTTGGTACATATTGTTCCACAGAAAATGAATTAATCAGAAACAAAAAGAAACTTTAGTAGATTCTACTCGCAAAGCCATTTTTGCGGATTCCATAGAATTTCTAGCAAAGTACTTATTAGTACTTTTGCCAGGACTTAAAAATTTGGTTTTTAGCTTTTCTGGAACTGCAAATTTCGGAGCCTAATTTCAATGTGATAGCTTTACGGGTTGCTGAAAGAAGGGCATGACCTAGTAACTTCACAGTAAAGTTAGCAGGTCACGCGATTACACCCACTATTTTTCGAACTGCAAAATCCGGAATGAAAATGCAAAATAACTGGAAATTCCTGTCTTGGTCCCAATATTCTAAGTGAAAAATGTCCTGCCAACTTCCACAGACGTATAATACGTAATTATCTCAGCTTAACGGTGCGTAATAATTTGAAAACTTTTAAAACTTTTATATTTATTTTTAAAACAGTTAAAGATCATATTTAAAATTACAAAGAATTGATCAAGGAAAGGTATGTTCTTCAAAAACCAAAAACTATGTAAAAAATTATATCCATACAAAAATCCTGAGACATGAATAATTTTTTTATTTTCTTTCCAACGGCGCAGCGTTGGTATAAAATTTATCTCAAACCTGATTAATGGTGAATTATTTTTGAGCCATCTATTTTTAAATGTTTGCCTTTAAAATGGCTTTAGCTTGCTTTGCTGATATTTGATTTTTTTTTTATATCTATAAAGAACGGAAAGATAAGACTTACATAAATGTCAACTCGTAATTCGTAAATACTTAGGTAATGATAGCGAGCGCATAACTTTAACTTTTCTGATTGGGTGTTTGAGGAATGGATAACTTCATAAAACAGACATGCATACATTCATTATCAATTTTAAATAAAAAGCTGTAATCTGTATAATACAAGGAACTAGTAGATTCGAAAGCAGTCGGAAAAGCCTAAACGAGTTTTAACAACTTAATAACCCCCGTATCAATAAACGACAAACAACGGAAAGATAAGACTAACACGTCTGTCAACTTACAATTCGTATTAATAAATACGTAATGGCCGCGTTCGGGCAGCACTCAGATAGACTATCTGAGATACTTTAGTATCTGATATGTTTTCGAACGAACCGGATAGGTAAACTATGAAGAATCTAAACAGCTGACAAAAGTTTAAGTACGTACCAGAAATAATTTTTTCGCAGATCTATGCTGTGTCTTCAATAATGTATGTTGTGTCCTTCTAATTGACAGATATCTTCATTTTGTTTATTTTTGCAACAATTGTTATAGGTATTTTTATGTTTAAAAGCCAAAAAAAAAAAACAAAAAATAAAAACAAACAACACCCGAAAACCAAAATTCAGCTGTAATAAGCTGTTACTCAAATTGCGCATCGGATATTTTAGTATCCCGAAAATTTTAGGATAGCCTTAGATTTGTTTTGACAACAGCTGTTTGGTTCATCAGCTGAATTTCCCTATTGGTTTACAACAACAGAAACCAATGCGGATAGGTTTGGATTGCCGCCCGGACGCGTCCAATGGTCTGTGACTTGGTGACAGCGAGCGGATAACTTTAAATCGCCAAATTTTGCTTACATTTCAAATAACCCGTTCAACTACAAGCATTTTATTTTTCATCAGTCAGTGCATGCGTGTACTGAAAGAAAAAATTCTTTTGCAGATAGAAAAAAACTGTTTACCGCAAAAGTGCTAAAAGGCACCAAGCGTTTAAGTTGTTTGTGACCAATATTTTAACCCCCGTATCAATAAACGAAAAACAACGGAAAGATAAGACTAACACATCTGTCAACTCTCAATTCGTATTAATAAATATGTGATGGTCTGTGACATGGTGACAGCGAGCGGATAACTTTAACTCGCCAAATTTGGCGATTAAGGGATGGATAGCTTCATAACACATCCATACCCAGTAGGAACTTACATTTGATAATAACCGGTTCAACTACAAGCATATTTTTCATCCATCAGTGCATGCGTGTGACACATGTATAAGAATACTTCCACGATTTGATGAAGTGTTCCCGTATTTTCAGTGGTACAGACTGGAACTATTATGATATGTTTATTAATAATTAAAGTTATCCAATGGATAAGATCTCTATCCGTGTGCTAACTAACACGTGTGATAAGGAGCGGACAGTGACTTTTTATTAATAGGGCTGTAAGTCATCAAATGGAAACCTATTAATCTTGCCCGTAAAAAGAAAACCTTCGAACTGCAACTAAAAAGTGCCAAAAACTAAATTATTTAACTCCAGGCACGAATAGTGTTTGTAACAAATAATCTGCAATTCAAGGATAATTTTTGTGCTTTCTTCCATTATATGGGTTTTGAAGCTGCCTCTTTTTATTCTCAAATGTATACCTATAATTTAATTTGGATTGAAAAAAACTTACATATATCAAAGGGCACGGTAGTGCCCTGCCAAGTTCTCGGCACTACTACCTTTTTACAGGAACAAACTTAAGCACTTTTCGACCCCCCTTTAACTTCGGAACCAATAATGTCAGAAACTTCAACTTAGCTATATTTGCTAAGCTAGGTGAGCACAGGCGCCTTACCAAATTTCAACTCCCTAGCATTAGTGGTTCCTGAGATATAGGACGTCAAAAATCGCGAAAACCGTAACTGACTGACAGATCATCAAAATTATGGAGCACTTCTAGACACCGTAGAATTTTGTAATTTCGCACATCGGTAGGCCTTGTGGTGTAAGTATACAAAGGAAAAACTCCAAAATTTGGGATTTTCCATATAGGGGGCGTGGTATCCGCCCACTTTCACACAATTGCTATCAATTATATTGAGCACTTCTGATTGTTGTAGAATGATACAATTTGGTAGAGCGGAAGGCCTTACAATTTGTACGGAGGACAAAAATTAAAATTTAAAATTTATCATTCAGGAGGCGTGGCATCCACCCACTTTTCTGAAAATAGTTATCAATTGCATGGAGCACTTCCCAACACCATAGAATCTTGTAATTTCGCACAACGGTAGGCCTTGTGCTATATACACAGAAAAAAATCGAAAATTTTGGATTTTCCATATAGGAGGCGTGGTATCCACCCACTTCCTCAAATTGTTTTCTGATTGTTGCAGAATGATGAAATTTTGTATAGAGGTAGAGCTTGCAATGTGTGTAAGGAAAACAAAAATTAAATTTAGGGGCGTGGCATCCACCCACTTTCTTAGAACTATGTCTGATTGTTATAGGATGATGAAATTTGGTAGAACGATAGGGCTTCCAATGCAAGCAAAGAAAAAAATTTAAAATTTGATATTTGACATTCAGGGGCGTTCGTTGTATCAACCCGCTTTCTCAGAAGTGTTGTCAATTATATGAAGCATTTCTGATTGTTGTAGAATTATGAATTTCGGTAGAGAGGTAGGGTTCATAATTCATGCTGAGGAAAACTTAAAAATTTGGGGTTTATCATTCAGGGGGCGTGGCATCCACCCACTTTCATAGAATTATTATTGTTTGCTGTACAATGATGATTAGTTAGAGTGTTGGACCTGAGGTGCATTCGAAAATTGAAAATTTAAGATTTTGTGTTAAAAAAAAATTCTTTGCAAAAAGGAGTGAAATCACACCAAAAACATAAATGTTAAAAAAGGGCCAAGTTCTCCATGTATACAAAAAAACCTTTATGTAAGAAGTCAGCCGTGAAAAGTAATGAGATCTAAAAGTACGCCAAGTTCTAAGTTTATGAAGGGTTTATTATCAAATATTTTAAGTAGAGTAATATCGTAATAACTCCAAATTATAAGAGAAATTTCTTATTTAATGATAACTGACTAAAATTTGGTATGTTTACTTGGCAAGTTTTCTTTTTTTCCATCTGATTACTCAACATTCAAAATGTTTTGAAAACTTGCCAAGTAAATATACCAAATTTTAGTCAGTTATCATTAAATAAGAAAGTTGTTTTTTTTTCTTCATACAAATTGAAACGTCAAAAGTGTCGTACGTGAAAAGTTAAAAGTTGGTGAACTCTTCCGTCTGCGGCTGCAGCTCCGTATTCGGCTACGTTCCGTTGTGTTCGCAACATTGAATTTGCGTGTATTCAATATTTTGACAGCTATTCCAGCTCCGGCTCCAGTTCCGTCTCCGTCATCATTCTGTTCATCCAGTAAGTCTGGAATGTCAAGCTTGTATGTAAGGTGTACATTTACGTAGTTTTGTACAGGGCTATTGAGTAAAATGTTGTATGATACTCCTCAATGAACAATTTTTAGTAGTGGTTAGTGCGTTGGACTGTCACGCCAGAGGTCTGTGTTCGATTCTCAACCTCTACCGCCAAAGTGCCAAATCCTTTAAGAGTAACTTCTGTCGTGCCATTCATTCCTGCAGACACGTACACAGAAAAAGGTGAGAGTTGTAAGTTAAATGGAGTTACGGCACCTGGCAGTCAGCGCGCGTAGCTCACTTGCGAGATAGATTTGTTTTCGATTTGACGTTCAATAAGAGAAAACGAAGTCTGGAAAACATCTCCACTTTCTATTTGTTATACCTAATCTTTTAAAAATTCTTGTGCTGAAATAAGTCACTGTTGTAGGTTATTTATCATACAATACCCATTTTAATTCTTTTTATTCAACTTAAAACTATGAGATTTACCAATTAAATTTGGCTTATGTATAGCACCATTCTGAAATTAAAACTTGGCCTAACTTAGATAAAATTAAAAAATAAATAAAAATACAAACGCGAAAGTAGCCTAATTTATGCCATTCGGGTACACCCTACATTTTGAATTATTTGGATATTACCTGAGTTTGAAATGTACTTTAAATTTATTGATAAGTCATGAAGACAAAGTCATATGGATTCAATAATATTTATAGAAAATCGGGGCTACTAATAGTTCTGAAGGCTTGTAATGAAATGCAAACAAATAACAACTTTTTTTGGACGTGGTGAACTAATTGCAACTAATCGGCCGCACTTTGCTCCCGTCTGAAGTATGAGCGGAATCTAGTTGGGGGTTTTAACCCCACAACACATCCTCTTCCTGTTTGACGTTCGTTTTATTTTTGTACATACATATGTACATATATCTATGCGCTTGGTTTAGGGTTGATTTGGTAAACCGGATCGAATTGAAAATGCACATTGCACATCGTTCAGAATGCTGACTGCTGAATTACAAATTTATATTCTGGCATCTCTCAACTTCATCCACAAACTAAAACTGCAAAATAATATAAAAACGAAAAAAAAAAAAAAACAGAATGAGAAAATATACGGGACCAAAGGGAGGAGTTATGTGCTCTAGTGCACGCAAACAAATCGACGTGCTGCACTTTCATTTCTGCAAAGGAGAGAAACTGGCAAGGATGCAAGTTTTATTCATTTTGAATCCTTGTCTCCCATTTTTCAACTCTGAATTATGTGCTCGGTATTCGGCTCCTTGTGAAGCCAGGGAATTACTGGATATGGGTCTAGGTGGGTGTGAAGGATGTACCTAAGTATGTGGGAATAGAGGGATGCGAAGTCAGCGAAGAGTAGATGCACCCTTAGAAGGTAATTAAACATTTAAACTGTTTGCTTTCCGCCATAATTTCGAATTGATGATGCCTTAGGAATTACATTAAACCAACACTAGTGCACGATAGCTAAAGTAGTGAAATGAGTTTGGTTTTGGGTAAATTTTATGAAGTAAAGACAGTACTTTTTTGATATCTAATGTCTATTTGGATGAAAGTTTAGGTATATATTTGGTAGGGTTTATTTAGAAGAGCTGGTGAGGGTAAGGATTATTATGTTAAATTTTGGTTTCGATGCTTCATAATGTTGTGGCTTCATAATGATGAGAAATAAAATACAATTTTTGGCTTAACGTAGGTATTTGTTTTAATTGCTCATAAAAAAATAAAGCTCAACAGATTTTGAGGTGACGACTGACGGGGGCTCATTGACTTGTGGTCCGCTGCTGTATGTTTATAATATCTGTCATAGAACGCGGGAAGCTTTATTCCCTTTGGTCTCTAGTGATTGAATTAATTTCTCATGGGCAGGATTCCGCACTGGATATTTCCTTGTGGACCACATCAACATCCTGCGGATCATCATCGAACAGTGCGTTGAATATAGATCAAATCTTCATCAGCTGTTCATCGATTTTGAAAAGGCGTTCGACAGTGTCAATAGAGAATTTATCGGCTTGCTCTGCGCAGGAGGGGCGTCCCAGTTAAATTAATCGCTATTATCAAAGCTACATCTGATATATTAAAATAGCACGTTCTGCATAAGGGAAGGTTGTCAAAGTGGGGTTAGGCAAGGCTGCTACTGTCACCTACATATACTATTCCTGTTGATGGCAAGTGCGTGTGCGGCTCTGTCGACTGGAAATGGAGGAATTCAGTGGACTCTGATGCAATCATACCTGAAAAATCTGGACTACGCGGACGACGTGTGCTTATACTCTATTATAGGATCATGGATCTCCATCAAATGTCAACAAGGGTGGAAAGAGAAGCTGGAATTTTGAGGCTAAAGATTAATACGGCAAAAACTAAGAGGATCAGTCTTGGAACTTCCTCATCCATTCAAGTGGATATCTCTGGACAACCGGCGGTCTCAAATCATTGCATTTGCAATGATGTCCAAAATATGGAGAATAAACTCTTTAAGCTTAAAGACCTAAGACTGTTCCGCTCAAATGCTGAATCCATCCTTCTTTATGGATGCAGCACTTGGAAAGTAAAATCCGCTGTCACAGGAGAGCTGCAAACGTTTGTGAATGTCTGCGAAACATCTTGAGGATATATTGGCCCAATCGTATCTCCAATGATTCATGCGAGAACGGGTCAGGGACCCGTTTCACTTATACACTTCGAAAAGGTAACGAGTGCTTTGCGAGTCAAGCGATGCAATGGAACCCGCTTACCCAGACTGTCAGACAAGTGGGTCGAACTAGAAGTATTTGGCGAAGAACGGTCGAGGAGGAATCAGCACAACTAGGGAAGATTTGGAGAGAGCTGAAATATATCTCTAGAAACCGCACACGATGGTGCGTGCCCCATGCCCC
Organism: Epistrophella euchroma; assembly: GCA_947049315.1. Taxonomy (NCBI): domain Eukaryota; kingdom Metazoa; phylum Arthropoda; class Insecta; order Diptera; family Syrphidae; genus Epistrophella; species Epistrophella euchroma. The sequence continues at coordinate 100,840,538 of OX346245.1, read as the reverse complement.
TCATTGAAAGTAGAGGTTTGTACAAATTTCAAACAAACAGGCGTTACTCGAAAACCGTTACGATTTGGTAAGAACAAGTTACTGAATTCTGAGAGGGTATGACCTCTCCTATCACAATATTCAGTTTTGATCATATGTAATCATTTATGTAAGCAAGCTTACTTAATTAACAAAAAAATTAAAATTCGCGCGAATTTTAATGCACTTGGTCTCTTTACATCAAAAAAAAAAAAAAAAAAAAAAAAAAAAACAAGACGAACGATGGCGAAGTAATCGAAATCGAAATGAACAAACATCGAAATGAACAAAAACCTAAATAATCGAAAAACCAAAAAATATAAGGCCAAATGAACAAAATAAAAGTCTCAATGATTTTATTTCGAAACAAATAAAATTAAACCGAGTAAGCTCTTCATAAAAAATAATACCTAAATAAAAAATAAATTTGGTGGCACAACGGCTCATGAAGAACGAGGGCCTGGCCTAGTGACTTACAACTCTCAAACATTTCTGTGTGCTTGTCTGCAGGAATGGAGGGGACCTACAGTTTACTGCCGAATCCGAACGGCTAAGGTGAGCGGAACTTTTCTATTACAGGAGATAGGTACTCTTAAAGGATTTGTCAATTCCTCACGAGAGGTAGTAGCCCTGAAAAAAACTTAAGATGGAAGCGGCTGGTATTGAACCCAGACATCTGGCATGACAGTCAAACGCACTAACCATTACGCCAGGGGCTACTACAGACAGCTCTTCATACGTCACAAAAAAATGTAAACAGAACGGTTTTCCTTTCGGTGTTACATAAAATTCCTCTGATTTCCGTAACAATAATTCTACTTTATAAATAACGGATTTCAAATATCTATCCAAAGCGATCTGAATAGATTTGTGTAAATGTAATCTCTTAACAAAAAAAAAACAATTGAAGCAACAACAGTGTAAGGTATCTGAACATTTTTGGATAGGTCGACACCTTATCGGATAAGTTTTTGCAACAAAAATTCAATCTGGTAAATCTTGAAACTATTTAAACGTTTCTAACATTAGCTGTCAAAGAACCAGAAGAAATGAAGAACTGAGTTGCATTAGAGACGAACAATAATTTGATATAAGATGTTCAATTAAAAAACATATTAGTTTTATGGTCAATTCAATATTCAAGTTCAAATATAAAAATACATATTATGACTTTTCTGCAGATAGAAAACATCAAAATAAATTATGAGAAAGCAGCAGTGTCCTTTTCTATTATAACGAATTTGAATGGCTACAACTTTATTTTGCCAATGAAGAACATTGATACTGGATCAAATTGAAAATATAAAAATATATGTCACCGCAATGAAAATCGAAACCTATTAATCATGTAGAACAATATTTTGTTATAATATAGTATAAACAAAGATATAACCAAGAAAAAAAATAAACAAAAAATGAAGCAAAACCAAAATGAATATTCGCATGCTAGCTCCATTTCCAAAGCGAAATAAAAAAGATGTTTGTGTACATAGAGATACGAAAGATATTTGCCAATGCCGTTGCTGCTATATTTTATTTTCTGAGTATTAATATCTCTTGCAAATAGAAATTACTTCATCCTAGAAAATACCGTGATTTTCCATCCTTCGCTCAGACAAGGCACAGATGCCAACAAAATATGCAGCACTGTATTTGAATTTCAACGCCAATGTTTCTTCTTGGAAGGACATTTCAAGCAGGCTCGCGTTTACTACTCCCTCACATTTAATGTTTGAACAGCACTTGAGAGGTTTTAGCTAGAAAGGAGGATACTTCCTCTTTCTTTTTTTCACTTGAATTTTCGAAAATCACAATGAAGTCCTCGATTCAAAATTTACAAGTTTCCTTACCATAACCAAAGACAAAGGGCGTACGCAGGATTTCGATTAGGGGGGGGGGGGGGGGCAAACTCACATTTCATTTCATTTTTTATTTTAAACCAGATATCGGTCGGTACAAATTATAATAATTGATGAAAAAAAACTAAAGAATATTTTTAGTTATTTTCTTAAGAAATCTTCTTTGGCTTAGGCTTAGCGCTTAGGTATATTTTCTAATTTTTAATTTTCTTTTTTTTTTTTGCTTTCTCTCCAGCTTTTAAAGTAAATAAGGGCTTCTCTTATTGAGACTTAATTACATGACTCCGAGCAACCAACACTTTTAAACGACGATAACAAAAAATTAAAAAATAACATTAGCTGCGTTTTATTTTCCACTAAATCTGATGCGGGTCAGATCATGATTATATAAGCAATTGGATCACTAACACATTTATTTCTCACAGTTGATAATGTTTGCTTAGTAAAATTATTGACAAACTGACATAAGGAAAATTTTCACAGAACTTGTTGGAAAAAATAATACTTTGTATCTAAGGAAGAACGAACGTTTATTAAAAAAAAAACAAATTTTTTTTATTTTGCTTTATCTACATATGTATGTACCTATGTAATGTCGTTTTCCGTTGGTCACTCCTAGCACTCTTTTTTCACTCCATCCACACTCCCAACACTCCAAAAACCTTCCATTTGCTGTTCGGAGTGATGATTTAGGAGTGTTTTTTCACTCCGGATTTCATTAAGGAGTGCTAGGAGTGCACTCTGAAAACACAGATACGTTTAAAAGTATTTGTTGGAATAATTGTCAAAATAGTAAATGCTTCTTCTTGGGATGCTCTGAAATTTAAATTACTGAAGAGTTCATTTTAGTTTTTACTTCTACATAGATACACATATGACGGAAGAGAGTTTTTCATATTCCATTGGAATCAAATAGGAGTGAAACACTCTGAAAATCCAATCGAAAACGACCTAAATATGGTTTCCAGATTCTCAGAAATATAAATACCTACGATCTTTCTTTCAAAGGCATTATCAAACAAAACAAAAAAGATTTTTTGAGTTCGAGACCTTTTTTTTTTTATAAATCTCAGCAGTGGTATCAAGCTCTAAAATTAAAATTTTGCTAAGGAAGTGTTCAAAATAAGGATTTTGAAATCCAAATCCAGAAGCAGACCTGGATCTTGAGTTGTTTTTGTAATACTTGTGTTTATGTTTTCAAATCAACTCCGGATGAGGGATTGGGGAAAATAAAATGCTGCTATTATCACTATTAACAAATACATAAATAACTCAGGCGCCAAAAATTGATAACGGTATTTTGTAGTCAAAAAAAATCATTGTTTACTATGATAGGGGGGTGGTCTATTTCGCCCCGTTTAGGACGTAGGGCAATTTTAGAAAAAAAATGATTTAAAATGACAAAAAAAAAAAAAAAACAATTATTAAAAAACAACGGCAACACTTACATTAAAATACTATACCGGTTTCGAAAGCCAGAAATTTTTTTATTTAGCCTAAAATTTAAATTAAATTATTTAAGCCAATAGTTTTAAAAAATTCGCATGCAAATTCAAAATTTTCATAAAAAAAATAAATAAAAAAAATTAGATCAATTTTTTTTTCAAAATAGTGCAATGAAGTATTTTTGTGGTAATAGGTAATTATATCTTTTAAATCGAGCACAAAAAACCGAATGGTTTTATGTCTACTAGTTTTTGAGAAAATTGGAAATTACTAAAACTACTTTTTTATGAGATTTTTGTGTTTTTGTTGTTGCTTATTATACAGTGCTAGCACCATTACAGCGTAAAAACAGGGGGGCAGCATGCCCCCCCTGCAACCCCCCCGCTTGGCCAACTATAGGATTTGGGGTAGGTGCGAGGTTGAGTGTATGCAAAGTTTCTTTTGCATTTAAAGAGTCTGGATTTAAAGAAACTTTGAATATATCCCATTAGTCCAGTAAAGAGACAAAAAAAAAGGGGTTACCCTATAAAAGGTAGGGTAGTTATAAATTTTGGATATGTTATATGATATGGTTGTTAGATGAGAAATACAAATTTCCACAACCACGCCCCCTCCACCCCCTTCTTAATCCTGAAAAAAACCGCTCAGAATTGGTACTTTTTCAGTTTTTTGCCCATAACTTCTTTCTGGTGTACTTATTGGCAAAAAGTACTTTGTTAAATACTTTGATTAAGAGTTTAACATTTCGAGTAGTTCTTCATCATTATATCGCTTTCTGAAACCTAACAAAAATGTGCAATATTTTTTTTAAACAGCGATGTGAAAAAATAAAAATTTGTGTTTATAAAATGTAAGATAATCTTTTCAATAAATCATTATTTCCAGTGATGACGTTGATCTTGTTTTTCTGTCGGTATGTGGTGAGAGCCTGAGAGGTG